>JASVEL010002988.1:0-97420 GCA_032618575.1 Nicotiana noctiflora
CGTTGCCAAGTTATCATGGAAAGATGGCAACTGAGTTTAGAAGCAAGATACCCTTGTCTACTTCAGTGATTTTTTCTCCGAGGTTTGCTAGCTGCGTGACTAATCCATTATTCCATTATTTAAATGGGACAAGAAATTTGTACCTTCACTCATATGAATGGCATAAAGCTACTTTCTCAAAAATAACTTATTTTTTAAAGATTTGGACATGTATAAAACTTTCTAGTCTTTTCCAAATACCACATGCACTATTTATGTCGCCGGCATTATTGAGCACTTCATCTTATTGCACTAGGCGCCTTCTTATCCATGGCGGCTCAATCCTAAGCTTTCATGGTTTCGGGCTTTGTTTCTTTGCTATCTAATGCAATGTCTAATCCCTTGTTCGATAAGTAGGTCTTTTGTACTTCTTTGCCATATGGAATACCATTTACTCCTGATATTTTTTTGTCACGGAGTAAAATCGACTGTAAATAATATTTTTGTGAATGAGCAGAACTTTTGCTTAGATACCAATTATTTGGAAAATAACCCCCACAGAAATAATATTCATGGTATACGACTGTAACAAATACGGATAATTAAAATACAGTAACCAACGGCAATAAAAAGAGAAATAAGGACACCGAATTTTTTACATGAAAAATCCTTCTGAATAAGGAACAAACCACGGCCCAAGAGGAGCAACTGATTTATTATAGCAAGCATTTTACAATTTGTGGGACCGAGTAAAATACTCCAAGACAACTATGCACTCAAAAGACATAATTCTTCTTTTGATTTTCCCACATCACACAATACCACTCAAACTCTCTATTTTTCCTCTCATAGTATTTTTTTTTCTTACTGTGGGAATTGCTCTCATACTTCGTATGTTTGGTGTACTTACAATGAGCCAGGAATGGAACTCTCTATTTATAGTATTAGAAAGGCTCCTTTTGATGTCATCAATGACATCACACTGTAAACAAAAGTCAAATCTCATATTGTGAAGTGAGAGCAATGATTGACCGCCAAATCTTGCTCACTATTGATTTGTTTGGCTTGACAATTCAAGCCAAAGGAAGATTGTCTTCACATGGGCCTTGAGATGGATCCATCACTTATGTATCAACTATCTCTTTTTCTTTCTTAGACTTCACGTACATTCAATCGGTGGCACATCAAATTAAATGATACAATTCAGGGAGAAACACACCCCCAAAAACTAGCTATCAAGGTGGGAGAGCGTAAGGCTATATAAACCCCACATCACCACTATGTGGGACTCATAACAAACCACCATGTTTCGTGCTAGACATTTCTAGCCCCCGGCAAAGATGGCAATAGTGGCGTCGCCATCCAAGGCACGATGGGCACAAAAGGTGGTGGGTAGCTCTGATACCATTAATACAACCCAGAAAGAACTATATCCCAAGAGGTAGTTATTAAGGTGTGAGAGCGCAAGGCTGTATAAACCCCACATTTGTAGTACCAATGCGAGACTCAAGTCTCACTCCTTGCAATAGACCATAACATTAATGGATCATTAATTATACTAAACAAAAAAGAAAGCACCTTTTTGCTCTTGGGAAGTCACCTTGTTGGTCAGAACATCCAATCCACTGTAAACCTATCCCAAAAAATCGCAGAGATAAAAGACTGATAAAAAATAGCAAAGATAAAAGTATATACACAAATCATTGGACTTTCAAGAGTATAAAAAATAGCTATACCTGCATAGAATCAGCGTTGATGATTTCAATAGGGAAGTATGAAGCCAAGTCAATAGCAAGTTTTGATTTGCCAGAACCTGTTGCTCCCATAATTACTACAACTTTTGGCTTTGAATTTGATGAGCGGTTGAGGTTTATTTCAGCTACTTTTGCTCCATTGTTAGGGTTTTGCATTTTCTCTTCATGTTCTTCACCAACTTCCATTGCTGCGCTACTCTTTTGGTTGCTGTTTTGGTGACAAGAACCTTGAGGAGGAAAAGTAGTAATAATAGAAGCTTTTTGACACTTTGGGTCATTTTCTTTTAGGTAATTAATAGTTTAGCATCTGAATGTTTTCTGGTTGCACATATAGGCCATCTCCAACACTAGCATTATTTTTGCACCAAATTTTACACTAAAATGATTTTAAGACTAAATTTAGTCCAACCATTATACCATTTTTTACATCAAATATTCTCTCTCTTCTATATTATATTATTATCTTCTATTTACTTTTATTTTTTATTTCCTTCAAACTAATACTATCTTTTTTTCTTTTTTCCATATTCATTATATATAATTCACATTCACCATTTATATAATTATTTATTACAAAATTATTTTAAAGAATAAATTAATAAAAAGTGAAATTATTAATAAAAGATAATTAAATAAATATTATATTATAGTCAAATTTAATTTAAGTACCACATAAATATTTAAGTTTCGCCTATATTCTCACATAAATGCTCGATTAGTGCGTTACGAAGTGCGAAATGTGCATCTTAATCCTTAATTTTCTTGTGTCGAGTTAAAAATTATTTAAATCGGTGATCTTCATCTACTACCACTTATATAATCATTTTTATTTATTGTTATAATTTTCTTTTTTAAATTTTAGTTTTCACTTTTTAATTTTAGCAACATTAGATATCTTACATTTATATTTTTTATTTTTAAATATTGGTTATATTTTATTTTATACAATTATAATAACAATCAAGAATTATATATATATATATATATATATATATATATATATATATATATATATATATATATATATATATATATATATATATATATATATATAATGTTTAATATATCAAAAAATAGAATATAAAATTAAAATTATAAAGATCTTAATATAAAAGTTAATTATATACACAATATATGATAAATTAAAAGTCCAAAAATAAATAAAAATTTGAATATAATAATGTTAAATCAAATATACAGTGATAAATAGTATTGCACCAAATTTGCTGCAACATTATTCATATTTTATATTAGTGCAAAAAACGGTGTTGCATTGGAGCAATAAAATATCATTTCTTGCACCAAATTTAGATTTTGTGCAAGATTTAGAGTGGCGTTGGAGATGCCCTTAATGGGCGTTTGGACATAAGAATTGTAAAATTCCAACAAAAAGTGAAAGAATTCTGAAAATGGTATTTGAAAACTAGAGTTATGTTTGGATATGAATATAATTATGGGTTATTTTTTGAAGTTTTGTGAGCGATCTGAGCGAAGACTTTGAAAAATAGCTTTTTTGAGTTTTTTAAATTTTTGAAAAAATTCAAAATTCATCTTTAAATATAAATTCAAAATTTTATGGCCAAATACTGGTTTCTAAAAAAATGCGAAAACTTCTTATCTCCAAATTGGCTCTTAGTCTCTATGCTTTCTAATACGGAAAAGGGTCTGAACCGTTCGTCTACTATGATAATTGTTTAAAGTTGTCCCCCGTTATATTATTGGACCATAAAACTCCATACTGTCTTACTATCCTAACAAATGTAACCCTAATGTAGCATTAAATAGAAAACCATGCCCAAAAGAGCAACTCAAGAAGAATATATGAGTCAATAGATACTCCAATAATAATAGTATGAACAAATATTGAGAAGTGCGAATATCGAAATAACATTCCCAAAAGATCTGGGGTCACGAGTCTAGAGCCTCTAAACAAAACTGAGTAGTAATAGAAATACTGAATGAAATACTCAAGTCTGAAACATATAGTAATAACTGAATGGAAAGAGAAGTTAGGATCTGCAAACGCCGACAGCTACCTCAGCAACTCGAAATATCTCTAATATAAGTTGGAGTGCTCGTCTAACCCTCTTGTGTACCTGAATATGCACACAAAGGTGCAGGGAGTAGGGATGAGTACTAAGTACTCAGTGAGTAAAAAGTATATATTAATAGCTAAAAGCAGAAAATCCACAGAATATCACAGAGCAAAGCTAAGCTACAGTCTGATACCTACCACGAACTATAACAACAATAGCAAATCACAATTAGCACAGATGATTTACATATAAAAATGCAATGCAATGCACATGACCGCTACGGCGTGTAGCCCGATCCGTTTAACGTCGACGGCGCTCACTACAGACTCGGGAGGGGCTCCTTCAGCCCAAGCGCAATATTTATCTCATATTCTGTGGCGTGCAGCCCAATCCATCCTCAGTCCACAACATGCATATGAGTCACACAACAGTTCAAATTATTTCTTTCCAGGTTCCAGTTCATTAATAATGAAAATATTTTATTTTTATTTAATTTTCCAAGAACATGTGACTTAGCATTTCATAATAGTGATTTCAAACCAGGACTGAGATCAGTGATTAAGCAAACTAAGCTATCACATATATATATATCAATCCCCTAGGGATACTACAGGTCGGCACAAGGCCCCAAACATAGCTTACAGCCCATAAATATATCTAACACAGTGTGCGTTTCAACCGCCAATAACATATTATTCATATTCGGGATGGACCAAGCCTCAATCCCCAGTCATAATCAATCCCGTACCTATCATGGGGTGCGAGCCACTCCCTAATAGTGTCTCAATGTGCTAAGCCGGGGTTTCCAACCCTCAGGCTATCATATACACTAAGTACTCACTTTTAGCCGTCCATGGACTCGTCTGCGATGCCTTTTTCCTTCGAATTGCCGCCTCGTGCGTCGAATCTAGTCAAAACCACAGCAATTACATCAATATGAGTCAAAAAATATAACCCAATTAAATTTACTTGAAAAACCGCAATAATGCACCAAGTTGGTTAAACTCGAGCCCCGGGCCTACTCCTCAAAAAATTCCAAAATTCATACCAACGGATTCCTCATCTCGCCACGAGTCCGTGTATATAAATTTTATCGAAATCGGAGTCCGTTTGACCCCTCAACCTCCACTTTTATCTTCCTAAATTTCCAAGCCCTAACCACTATATTTTTCACTTGAATCCTCAGTTTTTGGGGAGTTTAATCTATGTTTTTGCATTATAACAACATAATTTGAGTTTAGAAACCCTTACCTGATGATTTCCCACTGTTTCTCCTTGAAAACCCTCGCAATTCGCCTCTTCCCGAAGTTAAAAGTGTGTGTTTTGAACTCTGAAATTCGATATAAAGTTTTTTTAATTCACTAACAATTTTCGCTTCTGCGGAAATATACTCGCTTAGGAGAGTCTGCTTCTGCGGAATTTATGTCACTTCTGCGACTTTTTCCTTAAGGGCCAGGAACCCTTCTGCGGCCCAAACATAGCACCTGCGAGACCGTCTATGCGGCTCTTCGTCCGCTTCTGCGGAAATTTGACCCCAGCCAAATCTCGCTTCTGCGGAGCCATGACCAGCCTCCCCAAGTCGCTTCTACGTTCAATTGGCCGCATATGCGGAACCGCCTCTTTGGTCTTATTTCCGCAGATGCAAAAATACCAGAAGCCAAAAATCACAGACCTGCTATAACTTAAAAAATTTCCGTTCAACCTCCCGAAAACATCCCGAGGCTCCCGGGACCTCAACCAAAAGCACAAATACCTCACATTACCTCATTAAAACTTGCTCGCAATATAAAACACCATCATAAACATCAAAATAACCAATTTCTCACGGATTCAAGCCTAATTTTTATTAAAACATCTGAAACTAACATTTGATCTAAAACCCGACCTAAACATCTCCGAATGACGTGAAATTTTGCATGCATATCCAAAATTACCTAACGGAGCTACTACAACTCTCTGAATGAAATTCCAAGCCTCGAGTCAAAATCTCACCAACTTTTCGGACTTCTCCAAAATTCAACCTTAGCCAATTCAAGCCTAAATCTACACCGGACCTCCGAATTTGATTCCGATTGCTCTCCTAAGTCATAAATCATCCCCTGAAACTAGTCGAATCATCAGAATTCCATTCCGAGCTTTCTAACTCATCGGTCAACATTCAGTTGACTTTCCAAACTATTCTTCTCATAAAGAGGTTTATTGCCTCATTTCTATCTAAATTCCATCCGATTTGCTTCTAACTCTCCAAACACATATAAATTAACATATTAAAGTGTAAAATGAAGAAAATGGGGCGTTAACTCCCATAACGACGGGTCGGGTCGTTACACATATATATACACATATTTGGAGAAATATACACAACACGTCACATATCTAAAAGTTTTGGGTCGAGATTTTACTGGATCTGACCATGAATATATTTTCCTGGCGAGTCATTGTTTTATTTTTTTCATATTTTTATTTTATTTATCAAATCTAGAGACGAAAGAGATAGTTAAAACTCCAACCATCCATTTTTTACAGCTTCAGCGAACCTCCATCGACTTCTGGCCCTACATTGTTGCCTCGTTCTTTATTTACACTGCTCCGGCGAGTCATTTCTTAGCAGATTCTGATGCTCTAGATTAAAGACAGAAAAGATCTTATGAATATTTCCATAAACCTCAAACCCATAGATTTGGATGGGTGAAAAAGACATATTTAAAAGTAAATTAGTATGAGTTCTACATAAGTTTTTGCCTTTTGTAGTGTGTTGCTTAAACTACATAACTGGACTTTTAATTTTGGGTTAGGTAGTGGTTTTCTTGAATGAATCGGGTTAAAAAAAGGGTTTTGACACAGTTACCCACAAAAATAAAATTATTTATTTTTGTCTACCTATTTGTTTTCTTACTATAACTTAATTATATTTTCTATCCATAGTAGTTTTTATAAGAAATTTTATCTTTATTCTCCAATCTTTTTTATTTCTATGCTTTTCTTCTTCTTCTTTTTTTCTTTTCTACTTTTCTTTTTTCTCGTTTCTTCTTCTTTTTTCCTTTTTGCCATTTCTAATTTTATTTAAATTTTTTTATATTCTTTTTCTCGTCACAATCTAATTTCATTTATTGTTTTCACTATTTTTAAATTATTCTTTTTTATATACAATAATAAAAATAATGGATATAATAAATATTTGTTCATTTTTTTAATATAACTAGTACAATATACTTTTTATTTTATTTTTTTCTTTTTTTTAAAATCAATTATTAAACTGAAATAATATTAGTTGTCACTTGATCTAATAAACTGAATATCACATTGACTGTTGTTGAGAACCATAAATTACATAATCAGATTCTAAAAATTAACACGTGATTGCCATGCAAACGTTAATCTCCTTCCCTATAAATATCAATACACACTCTACCATTAGCAATAATACAACAATTATAGAGCAAGAAAACATAATCTATGACAACCAAATCTCCATATATACTAGTTATAATAAAAATAATAATAAAATATTAAAAAAAGGAACAAAAGTATAAGTAGCAAAAAAGACTTCTAGTACCATGCGACACCACTACGGTATATATGTATACCAACAAAGCATATGATTTCCCTAGAATATTGCTACAACTACGTGCGACTATACTACTCTACCAAATCATTAAAGGACGCAATAAAAGTATGAGAAAATTATATGCTCGTATTGCAAGCTAAATATTCGCAAAACAACTTGTTCATTTCTTATACTGATAGGGTATATAGTTGTATGGGGTCGTTCCAACAATTGCATATAACTATAAAAACTATTAATAGACATAATTTATGTCCATCGGCACACAAAAATTCCAGCATTATTGTAACTCATGTTGATATAAATAATTTCATAATAGAATTCATTTAAAAAGCAGCTAAGACAACCAAAAAAATGTTCAAACTACCATATGATACCAATATGGCATATAACTATACCAACATGATATACAGTTTTACTAGTTAATTCCCGGTAACTATATGGCTATACTACTATTACATAAAACATACGTATAAAGAGAAAAATTTAAAAAATAGTGTACCACATATTAATATAATAAGGTATTTTAAGATATTGTACTATATTACTATTATTAAAAGAAAATAAAATATTGTACCAATTAAATACAACTAATACAACCAAGAAAATAATTCAACTAATATATGATACCAATTTAGTATATAGCTATACTAATAGGGTATATAGTTGGAATGTACAAATTCGTCTTCTTCTTTGGTTCAACTATATTTCAACTCAAATTTCTAAAATTTACTGTAAAATCTCCACAAAATTGACTAAAACATTAGCTACTACCTCCAATCAACTTTCCAAACTAATACATACAGGATCAGATCAAAATAATTAAAAACTCAAACAAATTAAGTTAGGAGTTTCAAGCTTCAAGGTCCGTCAATGGTGGATTTAAATTTTGTACAATAAATCTCCAAAAATCAGCATCAAAGGTACAATCTACACAACAAAGAACAATATTAGCTATATTTAATTAGAGACCAATGGAGTAGTGCTGGATCGATTTTATTCTTGCAGTGCTGGATCGACTTGATTCGACACACCTGCTTATAACACACATGCTTACTATTTTTTCCCTGTATGCTAACACGCAAAAGTAATACAAAATGAAATTATCTCCTAATGAAATTGCAATTTCACTAATTTGTCCTTTAACGAGTACAAAATATAAGCACCAGGCAAGTATAAAAAAATTACACTTCTTATAAATAAAAAAAAATATCCCATGTCCAGCACTCAATATTAAAAGGGAGACACACCACTAAAAATCTGTATTAAAAAGGAAGAAAACGAATAGCTAACTACAATAGAGAATCTAATGTGTGCGGGTAAATAATATTAAATGTATAGGTAGAAAAGGTAAATAGTTTAAATATGAGTATTTAATGGTAAATAATTTGAACTCAATAGGTATAAAGTGAAATTTTCTCTTAAAAAAATGGAATGGGTTAATTTAATGTGTTGCAGTCACGTGGCATTCTATCTAAAATAAGGATATATTTGTTCTATATTATAACGGTAGGGTTTGAAATGACCAAATAGTATAATGAAAGATATATTTAAACTATTTTTGATAGTACAGGGATATATTTGACCTTTTTTCGTTTCTAATATTAGTTTTTTTTTCTTTTTTAAGTTCTTACTTCTTACCATTTTCACTCCTTCCATCCTAATTTTAGAAGCAAATTGGACAAAACTTCGGAAAAGTTATTTCGAAGATTCTTCGGGAAAAAAATAAGAAAGAATTACAAGAAAATACACATGACTTCACACCATGACAAAAAATAGCCCATATTTTTAAGTTTTACCCCACATAGCTTATATTGTACATATTTTAAAAATACCAGCTCTTACAAATTCAAAATATGTATTCTTACAATTATTACTTCTAAAAACTATAGAGTTAAATCTGTGTTCTCACAACTATTATTTTCACTATATTCTTCTCACTTTTTTTTACATATGCTTCAAGGGGCCATCCGCCATTGCTGCTTCTCCCCCCATATCACCTGATTGTAATGTAAAAAAATTAAAGAGTAGAAGTCCACAATTAAAGGGCATTCAAAACTTTGCTTTAAAAAAATCTTTTAATTCTTAGTTGTTTGGATTGGGTGTTGTTCCAATTGATTGAAAACATCAAAATGAGTTCAAAGTTTAAATTTGAACTGATTTGGAGTAGATTTGAGCAAGATTTGAGTTAAATATCAGAAAAAACGCAAACAAGAAGACGAAGTCAGTTTTTTGTATAATTATGTATAATCTTATATAATAGTGTATATGAGTGTATAAATACACTATTATACACTTTTATACACCTTTATACAAACGTCTGTAGACGAACTTCTTCCACGATTTTCAGTTGCAATTCATGTTCAAAACTAATCCAAATCTCCATTATATGACTCCAAATTTTATATACAGTCTCCTTATACTATTTCTAACAAGTCTAAATAACACTCACTCCAAATTTTTCCCAAAATCAAATTCGAAATTTAAACCCACATATTTAAGCTTGTTAAAAATCTAATTTTTACCATCCAAATATATTTGGTTTGGTGAACTAATATTTGAGTCACAATTATTAATTCAAAAATTAACTTAAAAGCTTGAGCAATCCTTTTTAAAAATTAAATGGTAATTTTGACTTTTGAGAACCTATTGGAGTTGAATGTTGAATCTTAACCTTTTATTTTTGGGCTAATTAGTTATAAATTGAAATATGGGCTATAAAATTGAAAAATGGGGAGTTCACTTGTTCTTATGTGAAATTATCCCAAAAAATAATTATGAGAGTTGAAATGTGTTTTAAATTTGTTTTGTGAAAGATTTGTGAGTTTTTTGTAAATGCAACGAGAGTTTTTTTTTTTTGGGGGGGGGGGGGGGGTTGGGGGGAGGAGCCTCGTTAATTCCAAACAAAATTTCAACTTTTTGCAAAACAAAATAACATGACTTTGAAAAATGACCAAGTATTTAAAAGCAACTTCATTTTGTGGAGATGTTGATCCTTAAAATGCTACCTTATTGTTTGGACTAAGATATCCTTGAATATAAGATGAGATTTCATACGTTGAAATATCAAAAATTTAATAGTCTAAGTGACATGTGTTTAAGCTAGCGTTTGGACATAGATTTAGTTGAAACTTGAAAAAATAATTTTTGAAGTAGTTTTGAAAAATAATTTTTGGAAGTTGAAATTATGTTTGGACATGCATTTTAATTGAAAAAAAAATTGAAGTTTTGTGAGCGGGAGAACAAGTTTCATCCAAAATCTACCCTAAACTAGATCTAAGAACTTGAAGAATAATTTCAAAAATAGATCATTAACCTATGAATAAACAATATTTTCATATGCTAAAATGTATGGCCAAACGGGGCTGGCGTTTGAGATAAATTCAAAATAGGCATCCAAAATGACATGTTTGCAGTATCATTTAAACAAAGTTTAACAAAATGAATTGTGATTTGTGTAGTTGAAATCCCAAAAAAAAAACAGTACATTTTCCAACTGGTGTATAGAATTTATTCATACTTTATTCATTTATACACCTTCGTTGCTAGTTTATTACCTATATTATTTGCTGTTCATTGTTGATTTCACCGAAAATTAGTTATCTAGGTAATAATGAATGATAAAGAGTACAACATTTATTTAAGTAACAAATAGCGCAACCTTTAAAATTTTGAAGGAAAAAGTATCAATTTCTAGCAAATAAGGGAACATTGCAGAAAGCCTTCGTTTCCCATCAAATCCACCTCACAATATGCATGTTGCATCATTTCTAAATTTCCTATTACATTTTCCAAAAGTTCTTTACTAAAAATATATGCTTGTGTACTTTTAAAAGGTCAACCTTAAGGACAGAAAAAGGAACCTTGAAGAAGCAAATCAGTATATACACAAATATAGTTAGTTATATAAGAGAACTTTCTGCATTATGGAAACCAAACGTCAATTTGTCAGCGCTATTCGCTAGGCCTCCAGTGATCTTGGCGCATCATCCCAAATACTGAAGCTGCTACTTTCATTCGGTACTGCTGCTTCCTTGATGTGGGAACTGGGACTGGGAACTTCATAATATGCCAGGATTGATTAATGGCAGCGACTCATCCACCAGGCCTATGCTCCAACAATGGAGAGGTTGAGTAAAACCCAGGCTAGTTATCATTCATTTCGTCTCCACATTTCTAATGGAGAGGAATAAGTGAGGATTTTTAGGAATTCGTCCACCTTAAATCAAGTAAAATGAAGAGCACGCTTGGCAGCTTCAAGGGTATTCTGAAGAAGCATTGCAACTGTCATAGGACCTACTCCTCCGGGCACAGGGGTAATTGCAGAAGCTATCTTGACTGCTTCTTCGAAGCAAACGTCTCCAATCAAACGATAACCATTTTCACTCTCAGGGTCCTGCACCAGTTAAAAATACAAATGACCTTGTAGTTTCAAATGTACATCAATTAAGTCAATTTTCTATTTCGATAGAAAATTAGAAAAGTTATGACTAACCTGACTGATGTTTGGCCAAAATTCTATGCCTTTAGTACATTACCCGCCCTATATTTTGTTGATTTAATGATTGATTGTGCGACATTTGAGCTAAATTATGTTGTTATATGTGTAGGAGCATCGAAAAAAGAGCCGAATGAAAATTGCACGTAAAGAGGACAAAAATGCAACAAAAGAGCACAAAAACACAATACCCAAGCCTGGCTACATGCCAACCGTAGCCCGCTTTACTGTGTCATAAGCCAAGCATAGCCAGCTTGACCATGCTGCAGGCCAGGCGTAGCCAGGCTGAAAGCGTTATAAGCCTGGCCTCGCGAGGTTTATAGCCGGTGATCAAAAGTCGTGGATTAAGAGACTCCAACCCACGTTTAGACTCGAGGACTTCGGCCCTAACATATAAATACTCCCTAAACGAGTTGAGAAAGGGTTGGACATTATTTTGGAGAAGAAAAAGGCTACAGAGCACTGTGGAGCAAGAATCAAAGGAGTTTTCCCTCTGTTTATCTCTTTACTTTGTAGTTTAATGTCTTTGAACATCATGATGATTGTTTATACATTTATGAGTGGCTAATTTTTTATGGAACCTATTGAATGATGATTTTTCACTACGTTTAATATAAATTTGCCGTTGATCTTTCTCTACTTGTTCAACTATATTTTTGTTATCGTTGATTGAAGAGCTCTCAATTAAGTGTACTTATTTAGTGTGTACTGCTCGAGAGAGAGTACCGCATTTAGGTAGTTGTTGAACAACATCACTCCTAACGGATTTTAGAAATTCATACGGAGAATTTAAAGGCGGGATTAGAGATAACGAAACATTGGTGCGATCATAGTGAGCGGTGAATTAGTGTCAGCTAGCATAGTTCAAGAGAATATGTCTAGTAAATTATGGTAGTTGCTCGAGAGAGAGCTACGACACCCAAAGTACTCCAATCAGTAGAGAGTACCAAGGCGAATTTATAGGAAATGTAGCGGAAGAGATTCCGTCGATAGGGGAAAACCATAACCCTAGACTTTTCCAAATCTTGTCTACAGCATTTGTTTTGTTCAATATGAATTACTGCATTTTAATTACTTTGCCCTTCGTTAATAAACACTCAAACCATTTTTTATTATTTTTGAAAGTTGATTATTTGAATTCTTGCGAAACTAGTGGTTGTGACTTGTGATTAATAGGTTAATTCCCTATGGGATTCAACTCCGGACTCGTAAACCGGATAATATTTGCATCGACCTCTAGACCTCTTAGGAGGCATAGTTGGCCGTGATCAAATTTGCCGCCGTTGTCGGAGACTCAACGGTGTTATTAATTACGGCTAAAAGAATTGTTAGAATTCTTAGTTTAGTCAGCTTTCTCGACTAGAAATTCATTATATTGAAACTTTAACATTTGTAGTCTTGTGTGTTACACGTGCATGCCTAAAAACTCCTCAAGAACTGGTGAATTGCACGAAGCATTACCGGACCCTGAGAAAGCTTTCAAGGCACTAAATCGAACAAACAAGAAAGACAAACGACAGCAGAACTCAACAGAACGAATCGAACTACACATGGGTGACGTCATTAAAAACAAAACAACAGAAACAATGTGAATGACCCAAACAATCAAGGTGTGGCACCTCTTGTGCCAGAAGAAGCCTTATATGATTGGGCACAACCCACCACTGAAAACCTGGCAACTGCAACTGGAGTCCCTCGGATACAAGTGGAATAATTTCAAATCACAAACAATATGCTACATTTGTTGTAGAACAAGGGACTCTTCTCGGGGTCTTACATTGAAGATCCACAACAACATCTGAAAAATTTCATGTCGATTTGTGTCATGCAAAGGCAACAGAATGTGACACCGGAAGCAATAAGATTGTTATTGTTTTCATGCTCAATGACGGGAGAGGCTCAGACTTGGCTCAATCGCTCCCAATAAACTCCATCACTACTTGGGAGGAATTAGTCATGCAATTATTGAACAAATTCTACCCACCCAATAAGACTGCCAAGCAAGTGGATGAGATATTAAGTTTCAGGCAGAAACCATCTAAAACACTGCAGGAAACGTGGGAGGGGTTCAAGGGGATGTTGGCCAAGTGTCCACACCATGGCATTCCTGAATAGATGTTGGGGCAAAAGTTCTACATTGGATTGACAGACAACTTGAAGGCCAATGTTGATGCTTCAGTAGGTGGAGCATTTTTTAGCAAATCATTCAGAAAATGTAAGGCCTTACTTGATAAAATGGCTCAAAACTCAGGATGGATGACAAGAGACTCTAATCACTCATGTAGTTCACTCAGTAGCTCTAGACCCAAACAACTCCATGACTAAAAATATGGCTACTACGATAACGGAATTGAGTATCCTCACCAAAAAGATTGATGAGTCGAGCCAAAAGCAAGTGCACATAGTTGACACGACAAATGGAGGATTATGCACACCATGCATTAATCAGCCATATGTGTCTCGTGGAGTGGTGAGAGTGACAATCAAAACTATCAAGAAAATATGAACTATGTAGACAACTATGGAGGCCACAGACAAGGTGATCAAAATTGGGGATAACAGAGTCAATAATATAGGCCAGCACAGCAGCAATACAACAATGATAATAATAATAATAATAATAATAATAATAATAATAATCCTGGAGTTGTACGACCACAGGGTCAAGCTATGCCTTATCAAAGGGAACAAGGGTACAATAAGCAAAATAAAGAGCTATAGTTGTCAACAACCAATAGTGAGACAAGATGTCTGGTTGTTTGAAACAGTGTTGTAAATAGCGCTCGCTACAGCGCTAAAGGCGTGTAGCGACGCGAGGCGAGCAGGTAGCGCCACACAAGCCCTGTTGCATTGCGATCCAGAATGGCGAGCGCCTCTGCCTCTGTTGCGAGAGGCGAGTCGAGGCGAGTGGCGAGGCGCGGCATCGCTATTTTGTGTATAAGTCAAAAATTAAAAAACCAGCGTGATTTATAGTTTTATACTAAACAAATTAGGGCTTGGGTACCTATACGACAACAATACCCTTCTTCTCCTCTTCTTCTTCCAACGATTGACAAATTAGGGCTTGGGTTCAGTGGTTCTGCCTCCTCTTCTTCTTCCAGCGACGACACCAGGTATGTTTTTCTTCTCCTTTCTTCTTTCTGCCTAGCGACCGGCTCTGTTTTTCTTTCTTTCTTCTTTGCTCTGTTTTTCTTTCTTCTTTATTATTTCTTTCTTCTTTCTTCTTTCTGCTTTCTGCCTAGCGACCAGCTCTGTTTTTCTTTCTTTCTTCTTTCTCTGTTTTTCCAATTTCTTCTTTCTGCCTAGCGACCAAGATATGTAAAAAAAAAAAGATTCCAATTTCCGAAACTAAGCAGAGGCTAAGTTTTGTTTCTCTGTTTTTTCAATTTCCAATTTCCAATTTCTCTGTTTTTCCAATTTCCAGTAACTTCTGTTCTGTGTCTGTTTTCTTTATTTTCACTGTTCTTTTCACTTTTTTTGCTTAAATTATTTTTATATTGTGTTATATTGATTTGCTGCTCTTGAGGCAGTAACTTATTGTGTTATATTGATTTGTTGCTCTATTTTTCTATAAAACAGCGCTGAAAATTAAAATTGCGTCATCCGATAATAGTAAACGAAGTGATATAGCTTGGAATTATGCTATACCAGGCTCATCAAGATCCGCAATCAAATGTGTGTTTTGTGAAAAAAACATATAATAGTGGGATAACTCGTCATAAGCAACATTTGATAGGTGGATTTAAGAATGTAATACAATGTCCAAAATGTCCGCCCGAGGTTAGGGAGGAAATAAAAGCATTCGTTGAAAAGAAAAATATGACAAGAACTCAAATGAATTTCAAAGAATCGGTGAACATAATTGATGAAGATGATGAAATGAGACCTAATGAGACCTCCCACCAAAAAAACTCAAAAGATATATTCTAGTTCTAGTGGGTCAACCACGTCACGTGCGACGACAAAAGGTCCCATCAATCTTTATTTCCCGGCAAAACAACAAGAAAAGGGAAAAGGTGAAGAAGGCTCAGGTTTAGAAGCCAAAAACATTTTGAGGGATCACGCCGTAAGTGCCTTTGTAGCATAGATTTACGATGCGGGGCTTCCTTCTAACTGTGTTAACTACTCTACTTTTAATAAATTCATTGAGGCCGTAGGACAACATGGCCCATGAATGAAGCCTCCTAGCTATCATGAAGTTAAAGTAACTCATCTTAAAAAGGAGGTGAAGAAGATAGACCAAGTTATTGAGGAGCATAAAGTGGAATGGAACAAGTTTGGATGTTCCATTATGATGGATAAATGGACAGCACGGAATGGAAAAATGATCATAAATGTGTTGGTGAACTCTCCAAGAGGGAGTGTTTTTCTTGAATCTCACGGTGCTAGCAACTCTTCTACGGATGGAAGCAAAATGTACAGCTTGTTTAGACATACTATTGATAAAATTGGGAAGAAAAATATTGTACAAATTGTTATAGATAATGCTAGTGAGAATGTTAGTGCGGGGAAGATGATGGAAGCTATCTATCCAAACATTTATTGGACTCCATGTGCTGCACATTATATCAACTTGATATTTGGTGACATATTCAAGGAAAACCTATATGCTTCAGGTAACTTTAATATAGTTACCTTTAAAGCCTTTAACTTTATTTATACTTATGTCTTATCCTATTAAGTATTAACTATAAAATTGTTATTGTTACTTTTACAGTTTTCAGTAAGGCCGTCAAGGCATATGCTTACATGAGTCAGAGGCCGTTGTTGTTGAATTTAATGAGGAAATTCACAAACAAAAGAAATTTGGTGAGACCGGCCAAGACTAGATTTGCAACGGCTTTCCTAACTTTGCATAGTTTTTATTTGCAAAAGGGAAATTTGAGAACGCTAGTTCTTTCGAGTGATTGGAAAGATAACAAATATGCAAAGGAAGCTGCGGGGAAAAAAATTGCCAAACTTCTTATTGCTCCATCATTCTAGAATGATGTCGTTCGGGCTCTTAAAGTTGGTGGCCCTTTGATTAGGGTGCTTCGTATGGTGGATGGGGAGAAAAAACCACCAATGGGCTATATTTACGAAGCTATGGATAGAGCCAAAGAGAGTATTGCGGCGGCATTTGATGGAGATGTTAGGAAATATCAAAAAGTTTTTGATATAATTGATGCCAGGTGGAACAATCAACTCCATAGACCTTTGCATGCAGCAGGCCATCTTCTGAACCCGGGATTATTTTACAAGAACACTAGAGATGAAACTTTGGATTCAGAGGTGTGGGTTGGATACCATGCATGTCTTGAGAAGTTGATCCCTAATTCAGCGACGATAGATCTAATAGGGGAGGAGTTTGGCAAGTACTCACAAGCAGAGAGCCTATTTGGTTTACCGGCTGCCATTAGAGCCAGAGACAAAAGGTCCCAAGTAACTAACTTTAATATAGATATCCTTATAACTTTTATTTGATTTATACTTATTAACTTTTAAAATATTTTCTATAGTTGAATGGTGGAAGCAATTTGGACATCAAACTCCAAACTTGCAAAAGTTTGCCATCAAAGTATTAATCCTAGCTTGTAGTGCATCTGGATGCGAGAGAAATTGGAGCGTATTTGAGCATGTAAGAAGTAGATTTATTATATTAATATATTCTATATAGTGTTTATAATTAATCTAAATAACTTATGCGCATATTCACTCCAAGAAAAGGAATAGGCTTGAGTTATCGCGTCTCAATGATCTAGTGTATATTAAATACAACAGAACATTGAGGGGACGTTATGAAGCTCGCGATACCATTGATCCAATTATGTTGGACAACATTGACGAGGCAAATGAATTGTTAACTGGAGCCCCCCAAAATCATGAAGATGAACAAGTGTATGAAGGAGATGATCTTGATTGGGGTACTGTTTCTATGGCCATTGGAGTTGAGGAGAATATCTATGGACTTAGAGTGAGTTCTTCAAGTTACAAGGGAAAGGGGGTAGCAAGTTCAAGCCGATCCCTAATTGATGAAGAGTCCGAGGTGGAAGAAGATGAAGGCCAATATAATGCTTACATTCATGGAGTTGTAGAATTTGAAAATCTTGAAGAAGAATAGATGTTGGTTGTTTGAAAATTTAGAGTTTAGACTATTAATCTTTATCTTTAATTTATGAACTATTATGAGTCTATGACCATTTAGTATCTATTGAGTCTTTAATTTTTGAATGATATATTTATTAATATATTATTGTTATTGAGCTTTTAGTTATATGTATATAATATTTTATGTTTTTGTATAAATTGTCGCCTCACATAAAAAAGGCGAGCGCTTCGCTGAGCAGGATCTAACTCAAGCCATGGGAAAGAAGCGAACTCCAACACCCTTCCCGTATAGGTTGGCCAAATATCAGGAGGAGCAGCAATATAAGAAATTCATGGAAATGTTGAAGCAGATTCAGGTGAACATCCCACTAATTGATGCCTTGAAGAAGATGCCCCGTTATGCAAAAATAATAAAGGACTTGATGTCTCGCAAGTTCGACTTTCAAGACTTGGCAATTGTTACACTAACTTAGACATGTAGGTTGTCGGTGACGAGACACATAGCTGAGAAGCTATCCGACCCAGGGAATTTCACAATTCCATTCACCATAGGCAGTTATGCTTTTATTAAAGCATTGTGTGATTAGGGGGCGAGCATAAACTTGATGCCCTTGTCTATATATAAAAGGTTAGGCATTAGAAGAGCAAGGCCCACATCCATGTTACTACAGTTAGCCGACCGAACAGTGAAGAGGCCATCAGATATACTTGATGATATACTTGTGCAAGTTGGAAAGTTAGTGTTTCCAGCATATTTTGTCATTCTGGGCTGTCAGATTGATAAGAGATTCCCATAATTTCGGGAAGGCCTTTCTTGGCCATAAGGAGAGCTCCGATTGATTGTGAAACTGGGGAACTAAAGATGAGACTGAATAATGAAGAAATAACATTCAATGTACAAAAGTCTATGTGGCGACCCAGTGAATTTGCCAATTGCTCTCTGATTGAAGCCATGGATGTGATCATGGAGGAGGAAGATGAGACGCTTAATGCAAAAGATCCTATACCAAGCCTACCTCATGAACCTAGAATAGGTAGATTGTGAGGACTTGGAGGAGTGGGTTTTAGCTCTTGAAGGCCAAGAGTACTAGAAAAGAGAACTCGAATTCGAACCTCCACACTTAGAAGAAAGAAAGACCCATCCGGCTAAGCCATCACTTGAAGAACCACCACAGTTAAAGCTAAAATTGTTACCGTCTCACCTCAGGTATGCTTTAATAGGACCTAACTCGATATTACATGTTATTATCTCATCTGGTTTGTTAGATGTGCAGGTAGAACAGGTTTAGATGTGCAGGTAGAACAGGTTTTGCAGAATCTGAAGGAGTGCAAGACTGCAATTAGGTGGACCATTGCAGACATAAAGGACACCAGCCCAACGTTTTGTATGCATAAGATTCTACTGAAAGATGGGAACAAACTTTCAAGAGAACATTAAAGAAGACTGAACCCCAACATCAAAGAAGTGGTAAAGAAAGAAGTGATCAAGTGGTTAGACGCTGGAATTGTTTTTCCATTTCTGACACCAATTGGGTTAGCCTGGTTCAATGTGTGCCAAAGAATGGAGGAGTGACGGTAGAGCAAAACGAGAAAAACAAGTTGATCTCAACAAGAACAGTCACGAGATGGCAAATCTGTATGGATTACAGAAGATTGAACAAGGCAACCCGAAAAAGACCATTTTTCGTTGCTATTCATTTATCAGATATTAGATAGATTAGCCGGGAGGTCCCACTTTTGCTTCCTAGATTGATACCCGGGGTATAACCAAATCTCTATTGCTCCAGAGGATAGAGAGAAAACGTCGTTCAACTGTCTGTATGGCATCTATGCCTTTCGGAAAATGTCGTTTGACCTATGCAATGCACTGCCATATTGAAGGATGAAACATATTGAAGGACGATTTTTCACTACGTTTAATATAAATTTGTCGTTGATCTTTCTCTACTTGTTCAACTATATTTTTGTTGTTGATTGAAGAACTCTCAATTAACTGTGACTATGTAGGGTGTACTGCTTGAGAGAGTGTACACATTTAGGTAGTTGTTGAACAATATCACTCCTAATGTATTTGAGAAATCAATACGGAGGTTTAAAGGCGGGATTAGAGATAATGAAGTCTTGATGCGATCGTAGTGAGCGGTGAATTAGTGCCTGCTAGCGTAGTTCGAGAGAATACGTCTAGTAAATTGTGGTAGTTACTCGAGAAAGAGCTACAACACCCAAAGTACTCATGATCGGTAGAGTACTTAGGCAAATTTATAAGAAACGTAGCGGAGAAGATTCCGACAATAGAAGAAATCATTATCCATAGTTCTCCAAATCTTGTCTACGGCATTTGTTCGTTTAGTTATAAATTACTGCATTTTAATTACTTTGCCCTTAGTTAATAAACACTCAAACCATTATTTAATAATTCTGAAGGTTGATTACTTGAATTCTTGTGAAACTAGTGGTTGTGATTAGTAGGTTAATTCCTGTGATTTTTGGCTCCGGACTTATAAACTGGATTATATTTGCAACGACAGCTAGACCTCTTAGGAGGCATAGCTGGGCGTGATCACCGACCAATCTTACTTCAACTGCCATGCATTTATACAGAGGCGGATCCAGGATTTCAAGAGGATGAGTGCACTAGTGTGAAGAGGTGGATCTAGAATCACGTGTTTTACTTTAGTCTCTTACCATGAACTCACTACATGTTAAAAATTAATATATCAATGCCAATTTTAAAATTTTTGGTGATTTTCACGTATATATCAATGCCCTGTGCCGAAAATAAGTCTGTCTGAAGTGGGATTTCAACCACCAATTTTACTCGTTTACTCGTAGAGGTGCACCCAATAACTATTGCGCTATATGAGTCTTTGAGCAAGAGTGAACTCACATATATTTAAATAATTTTGAAAAAATATTAACATAATTACACACGGTTTAGGATGAATAGTATGGGTTCACGTGAACCCATACCCTTAGGCGTAGATAAGCCCCTGCATTTATATGGACAAGATAATGCAATACTAAGAAGGACCTTTAGAAATTACCTCAATTGGGTTTATTCCAACGTCAAGAACAACTGCTCCAGGCTTTAACCAGCTACCGCGGACTAAGTTAGGCACTCCAGCTGCTGCAACAAGTATATCAGCTTCACGAGTAATCATTTCTGGGTTCTCTGAATATGCATGCACAATACTTACTGTTGCGTGGTGCCTCTGAAAACAATGTTCACATCGTTTGATATGGTGAGAAGAAAATGCATAGACTGTAATACAGAAAGATTATTGATATGGGCAAAATTATAATCTCAGAATTATCAATACAATCGACCAATTGGTTCATTTTTATCAAAGATCGGACATGCAGTATAATGTCTCGTTACCAAAGACCAGATATGCACTTAATAAATCAATCCCCATGTTTGCTATGCAAGTATAGTAACTTGGTTTTGTCACAAGCAATCTAGTGCTTCTTATAGAAACCGATTAAATTAAAACTGTAAGATAATGAAATTATAGTTAACCCACAAGGAAAAGCAGATTTGATAAGGGAAATAAAATATTTATGGCTTGTTTTAGATCACAAGTTTCAAAAGTTTTTCCTCTTAAATTCCATGCAAATCAAACACCATCACATAAAATAGGACGGAAGGGTAACACTCAATCTTCTACATATAATTTAAGTCAAAAGTTGAAACAAACTTAAATTAGCCTTAAACAAGAAAATTTATGCTAGTTATTGCAAGGCCACATACACAGTATTAATAGTACTCCATTTTAACAATGCAACAATGAATGCCTAACATTCATCATGTCTAATACATTGTGCTATTGACTTATAAATGACCCCTTAGTGTGGCATAGGTATTTGTAAAGAGCTGGATTTATAAGAGTGCAACAAATTGACAGCTATGTGTGACAGATGTATCACCTGCAACAACAAAAATGTAGGTAGTCCAACGATGTTGCTCCTTCCAATCACTACAGCTCTCTTGCCAACTATTTCGACATCAGACCTGAGCAGTAACTCGATGCAGCCTTTCGGAGTGCACGGGATGAACAGTGGCTCTCTACCCTGAATGGCTAAGTTCCCAATGTTTAGTGGATGAAATCCATCCACGTCTTTTTCTAAGCTTAGTACATTCAGAATCTTTCCCTCATCAAAATGCTGTTCCAATCACTTTTGTTAGCACCAGCAAATATTTCACATACCTTCTTATTTTTCTTTTTCTTTTTTTTGGGGGTGGGGGTGGGGGGGGGGGGGGGGGCAGCATAATGACGAAACCATGAATAGACAGTAATTACAGAGATGTAACTGGTATCTCCCCTAGATTTCATATCTAAAATTCTGAATTTCAACCATTGTTATTCAACTGTGTTAACATCTATTGGGGAGAAAATGACGATAAATGAACACATGCTCAAGTTTAAGAATCAACTACATTTTTGGAAACTGATAGTTCCACGCTTCCTTATGCAGTGTCTTTCAAATAAAATGGATAAGTTGATACTACTTAGTTGAAGATTTACCTGTGGCAAAGGAAGCTGCACAAGGATACCATGAATTGATGCATCCTTGTTATATTTTGATAATGCATCACAGACCTCCTCTTCTGTACAGCTCTCGGGGAGCTCAGCAAGTGAAAATCTGAACCCAACCTCATGGCAAGCCATTATTTTTTTACGGACATAGGCAAGAGAGTCTTGCCTTTTCCCCACCAATACTACAGCCAAACCAGGAACCTTTCCTATTGACTCCTTCATTCTGCTAACTTCGACGGCTATGCTTGATCTAATTTGCTCGGCCTCAGAGTTCCCATCAATTATTCTAGCAGTCGCATTGTCAGCTGTTGAAAGTAAATTAAACTAGAAGCAGAACATTTCTTTTATTCTTTTTTGGTTCCTTCGCAGGAAACTTGAAAAGCAATAAATGCAAAGCATAGATAAGGGCAGTGTAAGGATCATTATTCATTAGAAAGCAAGATTCTACAGTATTAAAGTTATAGGAACACCATGGTTGCAGGGGCGGAAAGGGGTTCACCCGAACTCCCTTCGCCGAACAATTATACTGTATATATAAGGAAAATTTATTTTTTACCTCTATATATTAAGACACAACCCAAAAGTGTAGCTTAGTGGTCAAGAGGGTTCAAAATCTTCCTAAGGTCATAGGTTCAATTTCCACTAGCTACAATTTTTTCTTTTTTGAACCCCCTTCGTGGGGATTATGCCTCCGCCACTGCATGGTTGTGTAGCTTGAACAAATTTCACTCCCCAAAATATGACAATTATTTTACATTCTAATGCTGCTAAAGATGAGAATGGAATCATGTTTGAACATTAGTTTGACATTATGATGTGAAGGGTCCTAAAGGATTGCTCCTAAGAAAATAGTGGAGTTCTTTTACCGAATGCTTCTTTAAAATTTGGTTTCTCTGTTGACTTCGTCTCAACAGTAGCAACTAGAAGCCAAAAACCTCTAAACCCCTTCTTTTGGAGTCTGATTCACCCAATGAGAGCACCCAAATACCTACCACTACCAGCATGGAATGCCACAGTCAAGCAAAAAAAAAAAAAAATCATTTTGTATCCCCCAATATTTTCTTATCTTTCTTTATGTTTCATTTGCAAACGTAAGGTTGGAGTCTTCATCTGACAATTTTTTCTCTTTTCTCTTCTTACTCTTTTGCACGTGCATTATTCCTTTCATAGTTATCTTAAATTATTTTATGAATAGTAATTGCTAATAAATATAACATCTAAAGCATTTTAATAAACTTATCAATTACTCTACACCAAATGATAAATGATATTAAAAATACAATGTATCCACACGCTAAATTCACAGTACAATGCATTACAACACAAAAACAATACATTTCATGAAACAAGGAAAACAATCATCCAAACAAGCTGTTAGGGCTCACAAAGGGGATACCTCTATTGAGAAATTAATTTGCAATGTTCAATTCTCTACATGACAGTTAGTGCTCAAAAAAGGGAGGAAAAAACAAACAAAATACGAAAAGAAAAAAGAATCTAGGATAAAGAAATAAGGAAAAAGTGAGCAGCTTACTACATTTTGGGGAAGATTGAGGAGAATCAGAATGGGCAAAATTGGAAGACCATTCATCGGGGAGGTCAAGTGAAACAAGAGGTGGAAACGACTTAGGAATTCTGGAACCATGCCGAATCTGAGACGGACTAAGAGGTCTTGACAATAATGAAACCACTCTTCTTATCGTTCTCACACCTATCATTTTCTTCTTTTTCACTACTGAAGAGAGGAGAGAGTTAAAGGAAAGAAAGCCAAGGGAAAAGTCCCTACGGGTTATCAAGATGGTCCTCAACGTATAAAAATTGGGACTATTTTGGTTCTTAATGTATACCTCCGAACAAAAATAGCCCTTAATTTATGCGCAAAGGTAAAGGTTGACAATTTTTGTCCGGAGCCCTGAATTTAATGACTTCCCTTAAAATTTTCAGTTCAAATAGGTCATTGTTATTAAATCTGTATGTTGATTGAATTTGTGAGGTAGGATGAGAAGATCCGAACCGAGAGCGAGAGTAAATTGCAAGAGTTTGTCATTCAATCTATTGCAAAAATGAAGTTGATACAAGCGAATATAACTGCCGTCTAGTCAACTAATTGACTGTTGTACAAGTAATTAAACAATAGCTAACCATAGTTACAACTAACTAGTATACTAACTATAGTTAACTTGAGCTATCCCTAACACACACACCCCACCCCCCACTCTCACTCCCTCAAGCTTGGAGGTATGAAGATACTCTTTATCCTAGCTTGGAAACCAAGTAGTCATGTTGTGCTTTGACCTTTGGTAAGTAAGTCTGTTTGCTGCTCGGTAGCAGCAACATAAAGAGTGTGAACAAGCCCTTGTTGAACCTTTTCACGAATGAAGTGACAATCAATGTCAATGTGTTGGGTTCGCTCGTGAAACACATGGTTCGTAGCAATCTAAATGGCGGACTTACTGTCACAATATATAGGTACTGATAAAGTATGTTGCACGCCCAGCTCATGAAACAAACCAAGAACCCACATAACTTTAGCAACAGTAGATGCTAGACTTCGATATTATGCCTCCGCTGAGCTTCTGGAAACAGTCGAGTGTTTCTTGGGCTTCCAAGAAATCAAGGAATCCCCAAACTTAACAAGGTAGCATGTAACAGATTTGCGAGTGTTAGGACAAGCAGCCCAGTCGGCAATGCAAAATGCTGATAAGGACTCGGAACAATGTGCCTTCAGCAAAACCCCCAATCCCAGGCAATGTTTGGTATATCGAACAATTCTCAAGGCAGCTTCCATGTGAGAGGCCTTGGGAGAATGCATGAATTGACTAAGGTTTTGGACCACAAAAGAAATATCTGGTCGAGTAATTGTGAGGTATAGCAACCTCCCAAGTAATCTTTGATAAGGACCTGAATCATTCAAAGGCTAATCATCATGGTCCCAACTCTAGTACAATGGTGGATAGCCTCAAGTTTTCAAGTCTTTAATCTTGAATTTATGTTGAAGAGCAGCTTTGGTGGATTGTATCAGCTGCATATCATCACCAGTTATAAGCAGGTCATCTGCATAAACCAAGACAACTATCATTTTCCCAGCTTCTCTTTTAATGAATGACGAGTAATCCAACTGACTCTATCGGAAATCATAGTCAATGAGAGCAGATGTGAGCTTGAGATTCCATTGTCTTGAGGCTTTCTTAAGTCCATAGATGGATTTATGCATCCTACAGACCAATTATTTATCTCCGGATTTACTGAAGCCCTGTGGTATACTCATGTACAACTCTTCTGACAAGTGTCCTTGCAAGAAAGTGTTATAAACATCCATCTGGTAGACCGGCCACTAACTTGAAGCTGCTAACGAAAGAACACTTTTAACAGTAACTATTTTCACCACATGTGATAATGTTTCCTGATAGTCCAAACCTTCTCTTTGGTTGAACCCCTTAGCCACCAATCCCCCTTTGAATTTTTTTATTTCACATGTAACCTTATACTTTATTTTGTAAACTCATTTACATCCAATGACTTTCTTTCCTTTGGGCAAGGGAACAAGATCCCAGGTTTTGTTATCCTCCAATGCATTGATCTTTATTTGTATCTTTTCTTTGACTGCTTCATAATAGCTAGCAGGTTATACTTCAGGGGGAAAGTTTGAGAGATAACTCTGATATTTAGGAGATAGGTTATCATATCCAATCACATAGAGATAGAATATTGACAATAGTTGGACTGCTTGACTTTATCAATCCTCACAAAATTTTTAAGCCAGATAGGTGGTCTTGACTCTCTTGTAGTATTTATAACTTCTGCGAGTAGAGGACCATATAGAACCTGTAGAGTGGATTGAACTGTGCCATAGTTAGTGTGGGATGGAGTAACAATTGAATCAGAAAAATCAGTTGCTGATGAAGAATCTGGTTTAAGTGAAGAAATTGATTGAGAAGAAGGAGGACAACATGGTGGAATAGAAGCAGAACATGGTGGAATATTCTCCTCCACGGCAGCTTGATTGGATAGATCATGAATGTCCAAGAACTGCTGCATAGTCTCGACTTCTGGATTCTGAAATGGAAAAACCTCCTCATAAAAGGTCACATCTCTACTTGTGAACAGAATATTATGTTCAAGGTCTAGTAGTTTATTACCTTTCTAATGCAAAACATAACCAAGAAATGCACATTTCACCGCTCGAGCTCCAAACTTATCACTCCTAGGCAATATGGTGGCAAAGCATAGGAAACCAATGACTCTCATGTGGGCGAAGGAAGGTTGTTTGTGATACAATAATTCATAGTGTGACTTATTGTCGAGCATTGTAGAGGGAATTCTGTTGATTATATAAACTGCTAAATCTTCACACTCTCTCTAATATCTAGCAGGCAAATGTCCTTGAAACTTAATAGCTCTGGTTGTTTCAAGAATATGCATGTGCTTACGCTAAACCACTTCATTCTATTGTAGGGTATATGGGCAAGAACTTTAGTGTTGAATGCCATGTAGTTGAAACATCCTAGTCTTGCCAAACTGTGTTTGTACCATTGACATGAAGTTGAGCAAATTTCATTCTCATAAGAAATTCCCCCATCCATCTAGTAAAATCATCAACCAAGGTAAGAAAAAATCTTATCCTATTGTGAGTAGCTACTTTGTATGGGGCCCAAAAATTCCATATGTATCAAATTGAAACTATCTAAACTTTTACTTTGACTAACTAGAAAAGGTACTCGAGTGTGTCTAGCCAAAGGACAAACTTCACATTCATTTGACAAAGTACTACTACTAAAACTTAGAGATTTTCCTGAGAACTTGCATAGGCACATGTCCCATTCTCTTGTGTCAGATGTCTCCAATATTTCTAGGTTCATTTATTATTGCTGTAATTGCTTGGTAAATTTTGCTTTCATTATTTCTTATTGTAGATGGCATGGTATAAAATCCCTCTTCCTCCTTACCAATCTCCTTTAGGGGTGGGCATCGGTCGATTCGGTTCGATTTTAAAAATTACCGGTTTTGCCTATTGGTTATCGGTTTACAAATATCATACTCTGATAACCAAACCGATAAGATATTAGTTATCGGTTATCGGCTTATCGGTTATTGATCCTTATCGGTTCGGTTATCGATTTACCCGATAAGATAAAACTAAAATTAAAAGTGTTGAACGCTGGATATTATATTGATGAACTTAATTCGCTAAACAACAGAGTTAAATATTGAGTGTTAAACAACAGAAGTGTTAAAATGTTCTTGGTAGCAATAATTGGAATTCACCATATTATTCACCATATTAAAATCAATTTACAGAAGTACTGCTAGAACCGAGTTTGTATAATAGGCAAAACCAATATAAATAATAGGCACTACCAACCATAGTACCAAAGCAACTGAAGTACTGCTCACCGAGTTTGTTGCCTAGCTATTTTCAATACAAACTCGGTTAGCAAACAGAAAAAAAATCAGAAGCAAACAGAGGCAAAAATCATAAGCAAACAGAGGCAAAAATCTTGAGAAAACAGAATAACTAACAAGAAGCAAACAGAAAAATCTGGAGCCAAAAGTTGCACGATGCGATTGATGAGTGAGGGAGTGAGTCGACGTGACTGGCAGAGAACTGGTGAGGCTCAGGCACTGCATGGCGTCTGGGGAAGAACTGGTGGTGAGATTCAGAGTTGAGGCTCAGGCACTGGCGTGTCACTGGTGTTACACGATGCGATTGACTGTTGGGAGTTGGGGGTTGCAACAAAAATAGAATGAGAGAGACAAAGACTGATTGAACTGAAGAGGGAAGGGAATTAGTAAAATAAAACCCTAGTATATGCTTAAGGGTAGATTAGTAAATTATTTCTTATTGGGTTATTGGTTTTTACCCAATAATAAAAATGCAAATCGAGACCGAATCGATAACCCAATAAAAACTTTTTTTCCCCGTTACCGAACCGTTAACTCAATAACCAAATACCGATGACCCAATAAAAAATTAACGGTCCGGGTTATCGATTTTACCCGATATATGCTCACCCCTAATCTCCTTCACCCTCCTTGACAAGTGATCCTGAAAAAAACACAAAAGGTGGGAAAGAAGGAGGCAAAATAATTCAACTCTATTGTCACCTTGGACACAGACAAAAGATTTATTTTGAGTGCAGGTACACAAAGGACATTCTTAATAGTGTCACCTCTGGTAAGCTGACAATCCCCGACATGAGTAACTTTGGCAGAGTCCCCTGTAGACATCTGTACCTGTCCTTCATTACCTACTGACATGACATTTCTTAGCAATTTGTCATTTCCTATCATGTGATTCGTAGCACCTGCATCAATAATCCATTTGGGAATCTGAACACTGCAACAAAGGAATTTACTTGCCATTGTTGATATGTTAGAATTGGTCTCTCCAATAGAAGTCTTGTTCGACACCTGCAAAATTTGAGTATATTGCTCTTGTGTGAATAGTTGTCCAAGTACTGATTTGTTTCCCAGTTGTGTACTATTTACCTCTACTTGTACTACATTGGCCTTCCTCCTAGACTTAAATATGAGGCATAAGAAACTATCTCGTACCAATTCTCCTTTAAATTCCATATTTTGTGACAAAATTCTCATTTCTTCAATTTGTAACAGTCTTCTCTCGTGTGACCCTTCAAGTGACAAAAGTCACACTCCAAGCTATAATTTCTTCTCTGCTTATTTCCTGATTGTATAGTGAACATTACAGTAGGCTCAACATGTCCAATCCCCATAACATTATTTTCTGAAATCAATCATCTGCTTTCACCTTGCATAACTATTGCATACGCTTGATCAATAGTTGGCACATTAGGCATCATAAGTATCTGAATTCTAGCTTGCTCAAAACTGTCATTTAGTCCCATTAGGAATTGTAGCAGATGTTGATATTCTAATTGCTCAACATAATCTTGTGCATGCGGCGGTGGCAGAATCGAATCATATTCAGCCCATAAATTCATCAATTTAGTAAGGTAAACAGATACAAATGATATGTCTTGGGTAGAGGTAAAAATTTCATTGTGCAAGTAGCAGAATCTAGAAGCATTCACCTAGTCAAATCTCTCTTTGAGTTGTGCCCAAACAGTTTGAGCATTCATAGAGAAGAGTACTCCAGTCAAAAGGTGTTGACTTACATTACTTAATAGCCACGAAGTGACAATCACGTTGCAACAAACACATGATGTGCAAGTGCCGGCCCAAAATTATCTTTGGATGTTGAACCATCAACTAAACACAGTTTGTTCTTCCCCGATAGAGCTATTTTCATAGCTCGATTCCAAAGAGTGTAATTTTTCGTACCAATCAATAAAGGACTCACCAATATTGATCTCGGTTCGTCCGAAGGATGCAGATATAACAGGCGGTTGTGATCGAGTATGATCGTCATCCGGTAATTTCATTGCCAGAAACCCCATTGCCAGTAGCTCCACTACTTGATTTAACGAAAATTGCCATGAAATTTGGTTAGAAAATTGCAAAATTAGGGTTAAAAATTAGAAGCAAAGCGAATTCCATCGATTTCATCCTCAATTGCACGAAGAACTCCCTAGAATCACTCGATTATAGCTCTGATACCATGTGAAATTTGTGTGTTAGTGTAACGACCCGGCCTGTAGTTACGGGAATTTACCACCCCGTCATGTTGCATTTACATATTTTATGCTTTTATATCAGTGTTAGAGCCTATCGGGTGAGTTAGGAGTGAATTGAATTGAAAATGAAGCAAATAGCATGTTTGAAGGAAGTTTGAATATGGAAAGTCAACCTAGAGTTAACTATCGAGTTAGAGTGATCGGAATCAGATTCTCATGATTCGACTAGTTTCGGGGGATCATTTATGACTTAGGAGAGCAATCAAAATTGAATTTGAAGGCCCGATGTAGAAATAGGCTTGAATTGGCTAAGGTTGAATTTTGGCGAAATCCGATCGATAGGTGAGATTTTGATTCGGGAGTCGGAATGGAATTCTGACAATTCCTGTAGCTTCGTTATGTGATTTTGGATACGTCTGCAAATTTTCAGGTCATTGAAATGTCGTTTGGTCGGGTTTTTGATTGAATGAGCAATTCGGAAATTTTGAAGAAACTTAGGCTTGAATCCGTGTGTAATTGGTATTTTGATGTTTAGGATGGTGTTTTTATGCTTGGAATAAGTTCGTATCGTATTTTGGAGTATGTTGGTGGTTTTCGTTGGGGTCCCGGGGGCCTCGGGGTGAATCCGGACCATCATCCGGCATTTTTGGAACTTGGAAGTCTGTTGTAAAATTGCAGATCACTGGGCATAAAATAAGCCTTCGCTTTCGCGAAGACAAGTTCCGCGTTCGCGTAGGCCGGGGTCAGTGGTCATCGCGTTCGCGAGGGGTCGTGCCACGTTCGCGTATGAGGAAGCTGGGAAGCATCGCGTTCGCGATGGTTTGGGTCGCGTTCGCGTATAAGGAATTCGTAAGGCATCGCAAACGCGTGAGGTATGTCGCGTTCGCGTAGAGGAAAAATCCGGGCTGGGGAGAATGGTCTTCGCGAACGCATGATTGTGTGTTGCGTTCGCGATGAAGGACTGGAATAAGGCATCGCGTTCGCGTGAGAGGCATCGCGAACGCGATGAAGAAATTAGGCTGGCAGTGAAGTTAAAACCAGAACATAACCAGTCGCGGGTTTCATACCCCAAACCTCCATTTTGAGTTCCAAGAGAAGGTATTGACGGGAGATTGTCTGGGAAATCATCGGGGTTTCGTCGGAGGTATGTTTTGTGGCTTAATTACATCATTTTATCATGAAATCCTTGGTTAATTCTCTGTAAATGGAAGATTAAAGGGGGGTTTGAGCCCTAGGCCTAATTGAAGAAAAACACTGATTTGAGCGGGCAAATGGTGTCCGATTTTGGTAAATTTTATATGCCTAGACTCGTATCGAGATAAGGATTCCGAATATGTAACTTTTGTAATTTTTCGAGAAGCGTACCGAAAGTTGTATTTTGGCAACTTTGTGAATTTCGGTGTAAATTGAGTTGTTTTGACTGGGTATCATTCCATTAGCCTATTTTGATATATTTGTGCTGATTTATGCTAGTTTTGACGTGCATGGATGCCGGTTCGAGGAGCTAAGGCGTCGCGGGCATGAGCTTTCGTTGGTTCGAGGTGGGTAATACTTGTAAATGATGTCCTGAGGGTTGGTAAACCCCGGACTTGCACATCTTAGTGTTGTGTTGAGGTGACTTGCACGCCGGATAACGGACATGGGGTAAAGCACCATTGGGGATCGTGACTTGGTCCGTCTCGCGTAATAAATAATAACACCTAATTGTTGAAATGAATTGGACTAATTATCATGTTTGGGCTTCGTGCCAATTATTTGAATCCTTCTGGGATTGGTATCACTGTCTTGATAACACTGTGCATATTTTATTCTAAATTTAAGATTTAAAATGGTATTTTGCTATTCAGCATTTTTATAAGGTTATGAAAAACTTGAACCATGTCTTAATAACATTTTTATCTGTGAGCAAATATGATATTGTGGCCCGTAGGGCTTTCTTGATTATTTGTTAGACTGATTGAGGCCGAGGGCCATATGTTAGGGCGTGACATTTTATGTGAGCATATGCATACACATGCATGGATCGGACTGCACGCCGCAGTGGTATACGGATCGGGCTGCGCGCCGCAGCAAGTGTGATATTAATATTGTGCTTGGGTTGTAGGAGCCCATCCGGAGTCTGAACCCACACAGTGAGCACGGGTACCCAAATTGGATCGGGCTACACGCCGTAGCGGTCATATGCATTGCATGGCATACATACATTGGTTTACGTGTACTACGTTGCATAACATTCAACACTCATACATTACTGGCACACATGCATTAGTTGCCTTATTGACCAGATCTCCTGGTGTAAATTGATAAGGAGTGCTGAGCCCGAGGGGCTGATTTGAGTGCGGACTTGCACTGCTTGAGATTGTATCCAGGTATTGGTATAATATTATGAAAGAAAGTAGCTAAAAATTGAGATTTTAATAATCTACTCACATATGTTGGAAAGGAATAAAAAATAGTTATGTATTGTGTAGCATGAGATAGTGCCTATCGTGGTTTTCTTCCCTTCAACATTATTTACTTTTATTACTGCTGAGTTGGAAGTACTCACACCCGACTCCCTGCACCTTATGTGCAGATTCAGGTACATCACAGCAAGGCTGATTCTATTGTGGCTCGGGAGTGCTTTTGGACAGTCGAGGTAGCTGCCAGCGTTCACAGGACATGATTCTCCAATTTGTCTATATTTTTGTTTTGACCATCCCACACTTGTGCACAGTTATATTCACTATTTATACTTTGTATACTCTGTAGAGGCTCATGACTCTTGACCCTTCGGTCTATGGGAGTTAGCACGTGTTAGGACTTGGTTCCCTGTTTTTAATATATCTATCACTGTTAAATTATTCTGTTATGCTTAAATTGGATAAAGTGAGCTTGTGGCTCCGTGATTTGTGGTTAATTGGTCAGGCTGGCCTAGAAATGTGTTGGGCGCCATCACGACCGGATTTGGGATCGTGACAAGATGGTATCAGTGCCTAGGTTTACTAGGCCTCATGAGTCTTGAGCCGGTTAGTAGAGTCTTGTGGATCGGTACGGGGACGCCTGTACTTATCCTCGGGAGGCTTCGAACCTTTAGGAAACACTTCACATTTCTTGGAATTCTTATTGTGCGCACTTGATTCAGCTTGCGATAATATTTTTGAAATTCCTTCCACACGTCTATGTACGCTTCGAGCGCTCAGTAATATAATTGCCTTGAGTGCTTGTGATTCCCCGATCGAGGGGTGAGATATAATCTTTGTAAATTCATGTTGGGACAGTCGGGAGGACTTGAGGCTAGATCTTTGTCTATGGCTTGAGCACCAAGGTACTAATTTCGCAAGTCGGTATTATGAAGTTCATACGATCGGTATTGATCTTTATTGTGAAAATGGCAGTTTGATAATGGGAAAGTTGTAAGGTATTCAGTTCTTGTTGTGATTTGATATGTAGCCCTAGTTATTGGCGTGAGAAATATGTTCATTGCCTCTTAGCGGAAATGTAAAGTGCATTATGTGTGGTAGTATGAGTTTAGACTCAAAAAAATTGAATTGGTTGTGCTATGAGTATTGCGGTGAAAGGTATTTGACATATGTTATGATTCGAGCAGGTATCAATTTTGATAATATAACTTGTATAGTGTTGAGATTAATGTTGTTGATATACATTGCGATGTCATGTTGAGTTATGGATGTATTGTTAGAATGGTTTGGTGATTCTCTGGCAGGTGGATAGGCCAAATTACAAAGGAAACTCTGCCGAAATTTTTGGAAAATTTGGGACTTAGAAAGATTTATGTCACCTAAAGAGAGTGGGCTTATTGGTGGTGTGTGTATAAATGCAAGAATTACAGAAGGGTTAAGGTCTCTGATGATTCGAGTCTTTGTCAAGGCTTGTAAATGACTTGAGTTTAATCTCATTGTAACATTTCGGCATCACTTGAGTAATAATGATATGAGTGGTTGAAAGTGCTTTGATGAATGGCTTCGAGCTAAGTTGGGGAGGTTGCTATTGATTAACCGATTGCACTATTGTGTGCTATGTTGATTCTGTCTCTAAGTATGTTGGGAAATTCTGGTAAAGGTTATGGTGCTTCGTAGATCTGATGAAGTACTAGGGTGTTTTGAACTGCTGTTGGTAAAGAATAATCACCGTATAGAAAAGAAAGATAGCTGATTGTATCTGTAAGTAATCACGTTCTGCGATGTCAGAGTTCTAACAAAAAACGAGTGGTTCTACTCAATAGGACAGTTGAATTGCAGCTCTTTTGCTGGAGACAGTTGTCATGATTTGAGTTGTCATGATTCGAGTGTGTCCAGACGTTTCTATTGGAGCCTATGTTGTGCTCGTCGTGGCTTAGGTCGGTGTTGAGGTGTCAAATCACCAGTGCGGTGTGTTATAATCGAAATGAGCGTTGGAGCCAATAGTGAGTGTGAGTATATGTGATTTCAGCTGGTTAGAAATGCAATATCGAGATTTGGGTCCGAAATCTATTGTGGTATCCGTTAAAAGTGAAATGGATTCATGAAGGGTTGACCTGAGAGATGGGTTCGATATATCGCGTGTTCAGTTGCCGTGGGCATGATATGAAGGTGTTGGAACAAGACTCTATCTAATAAAAAAGGGTTTTTCGGTTGGTATTTGGTTATCATGGGAAATTGTGTGATTAGAGACTATTGTCTCGAGTGATTGGGTTGTTTGATACATCATATGATCTCACCCGGAGTGGTGAGTATGGATTATTGCAGTGGATTCTAGTGTATCCTGAGTATAGGCATGGGATTTGCAATTGGCATATGATTTCAGAAAGTACAATGTGATTTATGGTTCAGATGGTCCGTGAAATTTTGACTATATGGTGTTTTCGGACTTATGTGAGATAGGGTGACGTATGATCGCCTGAAATTATGCTTGGTAAGGTCATTCAGCTATTGGGTTACTTCTAGTACAACTCTGAGTACGCTCGAGGACGAGCGATTGTTTAAATTGGGGAGAATGTAACGACCCGGCCCGTCGTTACGGGAATTTACCACCCCGTCATGTTGCAATTACATGTTTTATGCTTTTATATCAGTGTTAGAGCCTATCGGGTGAGTTAGGAGTGAATAGAATTGAAAATGAAGCAAATAGCATGTTTGAAGGAAGTTTGAATATGGAAAGTCAACCTAGAGTTAACTATCGAGTTAGAGTGCTCGAAATCAGATTCTGATGATTTGACTAGTTTCGGGGGATCATTTATGACTTAGGAGAGCAATCGGAATTGAATTTGAAGGCCCGGTGTAGAAATAAGCTTGAATTGGCTTAGGTTGAATTTTGGCGAAATCCGAACGGTAGGTGAGATTTTGATCCGGGGGTCGGAATGGAATTCCGACAATTCCTGTAGCTTCGTTATGTGATTTTGGATATGTCCGCAAATTTTCAAATCATTCAGACGTCGTTTGGTCGGGTTTTTGACTGAATGAGCAATTCGGAAATTTTGAAGAAACTTAGGCTTGAATCCGTGTGTAATTGGTGATTTTGATGTTTAGGATGGTGTTTTTATGCTTGGAATAAGTTCGTATCGTGTTTTGGAGTATTTTGGTGGTTTTCGTTGGGGTCCCGGGGGCCTCGGGGTGAATCCTGACCATCATCCGGCATTTTTGGAACTTGGAAGTCTGCTATAAAATTGCAGATCACTGGGCATAAAATAAGCCTTCACGTTCGCGAAGGCAAGTTCCGCGTTCACGTAGGCCGGGGTCAGTGGTCATCGCGTTCGTGAGGGGTGGTGCCGCGTTCGCATAAGAGGAAGCTGGGAAGCATCGCGTTCGCGATGGTTTGGGTCGCGTTCGCGTATAAGGAATTCATAAGGCATCGCGAACGCGTGAGGTATGTCGCGTTCGCGTAGAGGAAATATTCGGGATGGGGAGAATGGTCTTCGCGAACGCGTAATTGTGTGTCGCATTCGCGATGAAGGACTGGAATAAGGCATCGCGTTCGCATGAGAGGCGTCGCGAACGCGATGAAGAAATTAGGCTGGCAGTGAAGTTAAAACCAGAACATAACCAGTCGCGGGTTTCATACTCCAAACCTCCATTTTTGAGTTCCAAGAGAAGGTATTGACGGGAGATTGCTGGGAAATCATCGGGGTTTCGTCGGAGGTAAGTTTTGTGGCTTAATTACATCATTTTATCATAAAATCCTTGGTTAATTCTCTGTAAATGGAAGATTAAAGGGGGTTTGAGCCCTAGGCCTAAATTGAAGAAAAACACCGATTTGAGTGGGCAAATGGAGTCCGATTTTGGTAAATTTTATATGCCTAGACTCGTATCGAGATAAGGATTCCGAATATGTAACTTTTGTAATTTTTCGAGAAGCGTACCGAAAGTCGGGTTTTGGCAACTTTGTGAATTTCGGTATAAATTGAGTTGTTTTGACTGGGTATCGTTTCATTAGCCTATTTTGATATATTTGTGCTAATTTGTGCTAGTTTTGACGTGCATGGATGCCGGTTCGAGGAGCTAAGGTATCGCGGGTATGAGATTTCGTCGGTTCGAGGTGGGTAATACTTGTAAATGATGTCCTGAGGGTTGGTAAACCCCGGACTTGTACATCTTAGTGCTGTGTTGAGGTGACTTGCACGCCGGATAACGGGCGTGGGGTAGAGCACCATTGGGGATCGTGACCTTGTCTGTCCCGCGTAATAAATAATAACACCTAATTATTGAAATGAATTGGACTAATTATCATGTTTAGGCTTCGTGCCAATTATTTGAATCCTTCTGGGATTGGTATCACTGTCTTGATAACCCTGTGCATATTTTATTCTAAATTTAAGGTTTAAAATGGTATTTTGCTATTCGGCATTTTTATAAGGTTATGAAAAACTTGAACCATGTCTTAATAACATTTTTAGTTGTGAGCAAATATGATATTGTTGCCCGTAGGGCTTTCTTGATTATTTGTTAGACTGATTGGGGCCGAGGGCCATATGTTAGAGCATGACATTTTATGTGAGCATATGCATACACATGCATGGATCGGAATGCACGCCGCAGTGGTATACGGATCGGGCTGCGCGCCGCAGCAGGTGTAATATTAATATTGTGCTTGGGCTGTAGGAGCCCCTCCGGAGTCTGAACCCCCACAGTGAGCACGGGTACCCAAATTGGATCGAGCTACACGCCGTAGCGGTCATATGCATTGCATGGCATACATACATTGGTTTACGTGTACTACGTTGCATAACATTCAACACTCATACATTACTGGCACACATGCATTAGTTGCCTTATTGACCAGATCTCCTGGTGTAAATTGATAAGGAGTGCTGAGCCCGAGGGGCTGATTTGAGTGCGGACTTGCACTGCTTGAGATTGTATCCAGGTATTGGTATAATATTATGAAAGAAAGTAGCTAAAAATTGAGATTTTAATAATCTACTCACATATGTTGGAAAGGAATAAAAAGATAGTACTGTATTGTGTAGCATGGGATAGTGCCTATCGTGGTTTTCTTCCCTTCAGCATTATTTACTTTTATTACTGCCGAGTTGGAAGTACTCACACCCGACTCCCTGCACCTTGTGTGCAGATTCAGGTACATCACAGCATGGCTGATTCTATTGCGGCTCGGGAGTGCTTTTGGACAGTCGAGGTAGCTGCCAGCGTTCGCAGGACCTGATTCTCCAGTTTGTCTGTATTTTTGTTCTGATCATCCCACACTTGTGCACGGTTATATTCACTATTTACACTTTGTATACTCTGTAGAGGCTCATGACTCTTGACCCTTCGGTCTATGGGAGTTGGCACGTGTTGGACTTGGTTCCCTGTTTTTAATATATCTATCACTGTTAAATTATACTGTTATGCTTAAATTGGATAAAGTGAGCTTGTTGCTCCGTAATTTGTGGTTAATTTGTCAAGCTGGCCTAGAAATGTGCTAGGCGCCATCACGACCGAATTTGGGGTCGTGACAGTTAGTTGAATTTGTGAGATAGGATGAGAAGAGTTGAACGGAGAGCGAGAGTAAATCGGAAGAGTTTCTCATTCAGTCTATTACAAAAATGAAGCTGATACAAGCGTATATAATTGTCATCTAGCCAACTAATTGACAGATGTACAAGTAACTAAACAATAGATGGCCTATATTGATAGTAGTTAACTTAAGTTATCCTTTACAATTGTTTGTAATACAATAATAATATAGTTTTAAAAAAATAAGAAGAATTAATCCAAATAGCCGCACACACAACCATTTAAACTAAAATAGTCGACAATATATATATATATATATATATATATATATATATATATATATATATATATATATATATATATATATATATATATATATATATATATACTAGCTAGAAAAAGTAATAAAATAAAATTGAATGATAATTTGTGTAAATATCCCTTTAAATGAGATCTGGTTGGTAATTTGTTTTGGTAGCACAACAAAAGAAAAAACTTGATTTAATTTGGGGTCCTAATTAGGTTTTCATATCCAAGTGAATGAGCTAATTTAGTAGTGAAGAGGCCATTACAATTCAGTAACAAAATATAGTAAAAGATGGAAAGTTTTTGATGGTATGAATTAGGTTTGGAGGAAAATCAAAAGAATTAAGGTAAAATTCCAAATATCATTTTTCATTGGGTTACTAATCTTTAATTTAAAATCATATATAGTGAGAGGTCTTTGAAACAAAATCGCAGTGATGGGTAATTTGAGATCCACTTGATACGAGAAGTTACTTCCCAATACAACATGAAGGCTATTCTTTTGGTATTTAACTTATATACAAAAATAAAGTAAACAAATTTGAGAAATATATTAGTTTAACCTATTTTAGCACGTAACTCATATTATTATTCAGATTATAAATTCCAATATTTATCAACATTTAAATGTAACTCTCTTTTAAGTGATACATAGTGTAACATATTTGTTACTCTACAAGTATTCCAATTTGCCAAAAGATAAAAGAGAAAATATCATTATATTCAAATCGATTAGGGGTAATCTTTCATTCTCTTTTATGTAATGTACGCTCTACCTAGAAACTAGGGTATCACAATAAATCATAATAGTCAAAATTTTCATTATCAAATTAGAAGCTACTACCATTAGTTGCTTCAACAGAAGCTAAAACTAAGAAAAGTAACTTTCTTTATGTTATCTTCTACAATTGTTGGAATATGTTTTTCAATAAATTTGAAATAATGTATTTGATAAATTAATGTATTTACAAAAGACTTTTATTTTTCAAAGTGAATGAATATAAATTCATTCTTGATTTATTACATACGTTTTGATTTTAGCAAATACATTTGATCTTCCAAATTCACGAACTTATTAAATAATAAAATTATCTTTCAAGAGTCTTTAGTCTATAAATATGGCTGATTTTCTTTGAAAAATAAAAGCAATTAAAAACTACTTTTTCACATAAAATATTATAAGAGACACTAATCAAATGGTGAAATCACAGATTCAATAATAGAAGAGCAACATTCTTGAATGCTACTTGTTGTGTGGCTTAGTTGAATCACGGGATAGAGTTGTTATTTATTCTTCTATTTGCTTGTGGAAGAGACTCCAACTATCTTCAAGAAATATTTTTGTGATGACCCGGTCCGTTGTCGTGTGAGCGTTTTCCCCATTATATGCTTGTTCATGTTTCAATATATGTATTTGGTGAGTTTGAATCAATTCGGATAGAGTTTGGTAGGAAATGACACAAATAGTCTCTTTGATGAAGGAATAGTTGAGAAAAATTGATCGGATGTTGACTTATGAGTTAGAGGGCCCGGAATCGAATTTTGATGGTTCGGGTAGCTTCGGGGGATGATTTGTGGCTTAGGAGAGTGATCGGAATTGAATTTGGAGGTTCGGTATAGAATTAGGCTTGAATTGGCGAAGTTGGAATTTTGGTGAAATCCGATCGATATGTGAGATCTTGATTCGAGTGTCAGAATAGAATTCCGACAGTTGCAGTAGATTTGGTAGGTAATTTTGGGTATGTCTGCAAATTTTCAGGTCATTCGGACATTATTTGGTCAGGTTTTTGATTGGATGTTGGTTTCAGAAGTTTTAGTTGGAACTTAGGCTTGAATCCGCTTTGATTTGAGGATTTCCATGTTTAAGGACGTATTTTTATGATTGGAATAAGTTCATATCATATTTTGGAGTAGGTTGATGGTTTTTGTTGAGGTCCCGGGGGTCTTGGGATGAATTCGGATGGTCAAACGGACCAAATCTAGTTGTTGGAAGCTGTTGAATTGCAGCAGTTATTGCAGAGCATGGTTGCTCTATGTGATCACACAGAACGGGTTGCGATCGCATACCAGAGGAGATTGGGGGAATTCAATCGCATGGCTATGTACGCGATCGCATAGAAGGTTTTAAGGGGCATCTTATTTTTGCACTATGCGTTCGCTTGAGGAAGGTCGCGATCGCATAGGGTTGGGAGTTCATGAACTATGATCGCATATTGTTTAATGCGTTCGCATAAAGTATTTTGGAGGCCAAAACTTTTATTCATCGTGATCGCGTGCCAAGGGCTGCGATCACATAGTGTTACATCTGGGCGACAGAAGGGTTTTAAGGCAGTCATTTCAGTCGCGATTTTTGGGCATATTCCTCCATTTTTTAGTACATTGAGAGCTAAGTGACGGAATTTGAAGGGGATGTCATCGGGAAGTGATTGGAGGTAAATATCGTGGTCTTAATACATCATTTTATCAAAGAATCTTCCATTAATTCTATGAAATTGGGTATAAATTGAGGGAGTTAGAGCTTGGATTTTTGTTATGGAAAATCATGATTTGCCGACTCATTTGAAGTTCGATTTTGATAAATTTATAGGCATAGACTCGTGGCGAGATTAGGATTCTGGAAATGTGAATTTCATATTTTTTCGAAAAGCGGGCTCAGGGCTCGGGTTTTGACAACTTTATATTTTTGGATATTTTTCGAGTCCTTTCGATTGGGTTATGATTCATCAGCCTATTTTGATGTATTCTTACTGGTTTTGATCAGATTTGGAATCCGAGGAGGTCGATTTGCGAGGCAAGGGTAAGGCGAGCTAGGACTTTTGTCGGTTCGAGATGAGTGGTAGCAATGAATGATATATTGAGGGTTTGAAACCTCGTATTTGCACTATACAATGCTATGTTGAGATGAAACACGCGTCATGCGACGGTTGTGGTGGTATTGTAACTGGGGATTTGGACTTGGTCCTTCCCGATTGTTAGTTTACAGTGCATATTGACTGAGACTGAGCTTATACCTGTATAATTAGGCTAGTTGCCATATTTGGGGCATTGTGCCGATCTGTAGAATATTAGGGAAGCCTGTGGAGCTAAATGACCTCTATACCATGTTGAACACATACTCTCAGCCATATTCATAGCTGTATAGCATGACATGAACCAGTACTAGATGTGTACTCTAAGTGAGAATACCTAGGGTTGAATACCCTGTTCTAGCTGAGTGGGCCCAGGAGGCCGAGTCTATATTGACTGAGAGGGGTCGAGAACCCATTGTGAGGTATTGATATATATACCGGATCGGGTTGCACGCCACAGTAGTATATACATACACATGTATTGGATCAGACTGCATGCCACAGTGTTATATATATGATATATATATAGATCGGACTGCACGCCGCAATAATATATAAATATATGGATCGGACTGCACGCCGCAGTAATATATATGTGGATCGGACTGCACGCCGCATTGGGCTGAAGGAGCCTCTCCGGAGCCTGCACACACCCCCAGTGAGCACAGTTTTATATTATTGGATCGGGCTGCGCACCGCAATAGTATATCTATTATATTGGATCGGGTTGCACGCCGCTGCACTATATATATTAGATCGGGCTGCACGCCGCAACATTATATATAAATATATATTAGATCGGGCTGCACGCCGTAACAGTATGAGTGATGATCGGGCTGCACGTTGCAGCAGTGTTGGAGATATATATTGGATCGGGGCTGCACGCCGCAGCAGTATGAGTGAGGATCGGGATGCACGCAACAGCAAGGTTAGATCAGTGTTGGATCAGTATGAGACAGTAGTAGACATGAACTGGACTTACCATTCTAGAGATGATTTACCGGTATAGTTATTCTTAGAACTGTTTAGTGTTCATACAGTGTTCTTTCTTTCAGTTATTATTTATTGATTACTACTCACTGAGTTAGAAGTACTCACTCTACTCCCTGCACCTCGTGTGCAGATACAGGGATCCAGGAGGGTAGTTGAGCTATACACTGGTGTTTTTACTACCAGCTGAGGAGACATCGAGGTATCTGCCAGCGTCCGCAGGACCCGATCTCTCCCTCCCTCTATTTTATCTCTTGGTTTTTCCTGTTCAGTTATCAGTTGTATAGGATTTACTCTTATGTTAGAGGCTCAGACTTGTGACACCGGATTCATTGGGCTATATTACAGTTATTTCTATTTCCGCATTATTATCATTGTTATAAAAATAGGCTAGTTAGCCTTAAATGGATAAATGTTATTAAATAATTGAACTGGTTATCTGGAAAATAGTCGGGCTTGCCTAGCAATGTGTTGGGCACCATCACAACCGGCGTTTGGGTCGTGACAATTTTCTCTATGTGCCTCTAAGCCAAGTAACTTTATTTTCTAAATTATTGTAATTATGTTCTAACAATTTAAGATAGTTATCTCTATGGCTACTACCATAATTTGAGTGGTGCTCCATCTTTGCCAAATCTAAAATTTAAAATATTTGATGGCAAAGACTTTCCTAGGTGGCATGGAAAGATGGAATTCTTTCTACAACGTTTGAAGTTAATATATGTTCTTGAACAACCTTGTCTTAATGCTCCCAATTCTGAGGTAGCAACTAATAAAGCTACTTCGATTAGAGAACAAACTCTTAAGTGGCAAGTTGATGATTATTTATGCAAGAATTATATTCTTGGAGCAATGACCAATAAATATTATGATCAATATTCTGCCAAGTGCAAATATACCAAAGAATTTTAGGATACTCTTCAACTATTTATTTGGTAGAAGAGACGGTCTCAAAGAAGTTTCTTGTTTCAAATTATATGGAATTCAAGATGATTAATGACAAGTACTAATCAAGTACAAGAATTCAAGTTTATAGCTAATAAAATTGTTATTTCTAGAACTAATCTTGATGAAAACTTTTATGTTGGTTCTATTATTTCAAAACTTCCTCTGTCATGGAAAGAGTACAGAAGTAAAATTTTACATAAGAAGGAACATTGACTCTTGAACAATTATTGCAATATTTACAAATTGAACAAGAGAATAGAAATTGTGACAATAATATTTTCAAGGAACCTGTCGAAGCTCATGTGGTTGAAGAGAAATCAACCAAAAGGGAACCAGATAACAAGAAATTTACAAAGATAAAGAAAAGTAAAAATTTTAAGCGTACTAGTGCTAATTCTAAGTCAAGTGAGTGTTATCACTGTTGATACCCAATTTTTTCCTAAGTATTTTTATACCCAAATATTTCCAAAATAGCATATTGGTGCATATATAAGCACACCCAAGAGTTTTGGCGTTTTAAAATGATTTTTAAACCAATTTATTGTCTATTTTAATACAATAAAATCCAATAATTATTCTCAAAATTATTATTCTTGGTAAATAATTTATTTTATTCTCACATTTACACCAAAGTATAATTAAGGTAGTTTTCGTATTTTTTTTAAAAGTTCATTTGGTATTTCTAAATCTAAATTGCATATTGTTGCAATTATAGCATATCTTGTAATTTATGGCATTTTATGTTTATAAAATTAGTCTCAACATTTTTTAATTAATATATATATATAATATTCATTTACCCAGTACTCTTAATCTGCTTTTTATAATCGTATTACTATTTTATTAAAAGGAAAATTGGCTATTTACGACCTAGCCCCAATTACATTTTAATTATAGCCAAATTGGCACCCTTATTCAATCCAATTCAACCCTAAAAATGAGCCCAAATCACCCCAGCCCAATTTCGTCCTAACCCGATCTAGTACCATTTTAAACCAAACCCATATGTTTTCTTCTAATCTGAGTCGTTGATCATTTGGCAACAACCCATACCTCCCCTTTCCTTTTTTAATTCCAAACGACCTCTTGACCTACCTCATTGATTACCAAACGCCGCCCTTGAATCCCCCTCTTCTCTCAACTCTCTCAACTCACCTCAAACCCTAACCGCCGCCCCTCATTGAAACCCTAATCCATGGCTCACCAGACTCATCGGAGGCCTACACCGGCCTCTCATGGCTATGTGCTCATCTCCAGGGTCCTATGACCAGACCTTGATGGGGTCTCGACCAAGCTTTTGCTCGATGGTTGTTCTCCGGTCATCTTCAACCTCTGTCTGACTAGCCATGGACATTCGAGTTCGATATTCGATTGTCATGCTCAGATCGGGAATTTTCAAAGCATTTCCCATCTCCTGGGTTTCTTATGAAACCCTAGCTCTAAGGTTCCTTTGATATATTCTTAGATCTGCACCAGATCTATGTGTGTTTTAACTTTCTAAGAATGTTTCTCAAAGTTTTTCCAATTTTTGCTTTCAAAACTCTTTATTCTTTAACTATGGTTTATGTTAAGTTATTTTGAATCTCCTTCCTTGTTCTTGGCACGCTTCTATACTTTGCTGGTTTGTTTTCCTTGTCTGAGTAAGCATGTTGGAAAACCCTAATTTTGTGATTTTTTTGAGTCTGTTTGTTAAAGTTTCATTCGATTCGTACGCTTATCATCTCAAGGTTTATTTGATGTTAAAACCCCTAATTTTGGGGATTTACTTGAGTTCCTGAGCCTATCTGCTTGGTTTATTGATTGATTGTTAAAACCCTCATTTTTAGGGGTTTTCACTTGGAACTTTGAAATTGCTTGTTGTTTCACCTGTTTGACGTTTCTAAACTCAACTGATATGAAAACCCTAGTCTCTTTGGGAGGCTATTCGAGTCATGTGGGGTTGTTTGTGCAACTTGTGTGTTTGAAATTATTCAACTTGATTCCTCGTTTCAATATTTCTTTTTCTCTATATGTTCTACGTTTGTGCCACCTAACAAACTCGATTATGATTCTCACTCGACTCTCACCATGTTTTTGATTCATTCTCTCTCTATTACATGCTGAAGCCTAACTAGCATATTTTGAATGTCTGCTCTATGCTATTGCCTCACATGTCTGCTATTTGTGCATGCATTATATACTGAGTTCCTTCTGTGATTTATTTATTTTAACTCGAAATTGATTTAAAAAACTTTTTCTTCCGTGAGATCCTAATTTTACTAGCCTGTCAAAGTTTAATTGATTCTCTTTCTTTGATTGGCCTCACTGAATCCTTCTAAAAATAACTTCAAATTTGTACTTAGACTTAATTGCCTATTGTATGACTTTACTGTTTCTTTTATGGCAACAACCATTCTGCTTACAAGATTGATTCTCCTTTCCTTATTTAGATCTCGTTATTATCCATTTGAATTTGAATCCCCTGATTAAAGTGGAGTCTTATGCTAATTGATTTTGATTTTTGATCATGCCCATATTTGTGTTAGATTTGTACTTATTACCTTACTCTACTCATTTTCAAAAAGCTATAAATACCCTTCTCCTTTTCCTTTGAATAGACGGACATAGAGGCAATCTAAGTTCAAAATACTCTCTTACACTTAAAAACCCTCTCTCTCTCTCTCTCTCTCTCTCTCTCTCTCTCTCTCTCTCTCTCTCTCTCTCTCTTTCTTTCTTTCTCTCTCTCTCTCTTCCTCTCTCTCTCTTTCTGCTACTTGTACTGTTGTGGACTCTTACTTGCTCTACTTTTCTGTACTTTGTTTCTCTACTGGTATATCCTAGTTAATTTACATGTCTCAACAACAACATATTTTCATATTTGTCTACTTCTGATCATGTTTTCTTTAGTTAACATGTATTTCTAGCATGTTGTAACATGTGCATTTCCCTTGTAATTTAATATTTAATTTAGATGTACATCCTATTATTTGTTGTTTATTTATTTGATACAATATGAATCACAAACCCTCATATCCCATTTATATGCTTTAAGTTATGGTTCAGAAACATGACAATGTCTGAAATTATTGTCCATGGATATGAACTGGGCCCTTTGGGGCCCTAAGCCTGTCAATTTCCCATCCCTATTCCCTCATTGTATGTGCTGAGTAATAGCCTTGGCCTGCCAGTATTTCTGATTATTGTTCAGGCTATGACTTGACCTCCAGTAGGTCTTTACTCTCTAAATGCTTGATCAACAGGTTTGGACAGGGGTGTGCCAGTCTATTTTGTGGTTGGGCATGACCACCAACCTGCCTGGGTAGCCATTACCACTTCTACTGCACTTGCACTCATTCTTAGAACTTAAGTTCTGTCCCTTTTGTGTGAGCCTTGCCTTGGGACCCTGGATCTCCTTCTGAACTTGGACACATAAGGGCGGGCCCTTTCACACCGCATAACTCAATTTTCGTTTAACATCCTAGGTGTATGCACTGCCTGGGGTTCCTGAAATCCCTTGGATCTCCGAAACACCCTAGATGAGAAAAGGCTTGGAAATTTGGATCTCGTAAGTGGCTAAATCTCATATTAATAGGCCTCAAGTCTAGATAAGGCTGCTCGGATGTAATTGAGGATTTCTGATGTATTTTTAATTCCAGTTTATTTCTTTTGGGATGTAATAACTTGTATAAACTCGGGGAACTTAGTAAAAAGGGGGGATGTGATTTAATTTTTATGCATCAAAGGTAGAGATCCTGCTAATAGGAGTTTGTTATGATTGGTGTAATTTCACACCTAGAAATCATGCTTGTAGGTTAACCTTTATTTCTGCATACACACCTAGAAATCATGTTTACATGATAACTTTAATTCCTGCAATACACCTAGAAGTCCTACCTATAGGCTAACTTTTAACTTCTGCAAACTCACATCTAGAAATAATACCTATAGGATTCATTCATAATTTATGCATCGCCACGCATAGATATCCTGCCTATAGGTCCACTTCCAAATTCGTATAAAATATGGTCTATAAACTATTGCATTCTGTATTTATAAACACCACTAGGCAAACAGTCCATAGGTTCAATAAAAAAAGTTGCATATAGATACCATGTTCATATGACTTTTGCTAATGTCTAAAAAAAGGGGTATCCAAATAAGAAAGCGATAGAAACCATGCCTATAGGAAATTTCGAATCTGAATAGAGGTAATATTAACTGTTAAATTCGTAATGTCCCTATTAAAATTTGGTAAACCCTTTATTTTGCATATTCTTCTTAAATCAGTGTATAACACGCCTAGCCTTAACCAACACTTAGATGCTCAATTAGATCGATTTTAGTCAACTGCATTCGAGTAAGCCTAATGTAGACTTTTTGCCTAAAAATATTCGTTGAACCAGCCCGCTCGTCGCTTTATTTAATTAAGACCAAAATCAATACATGTAAGACATGCTAAACTCTATGATTTTGCTGGTTTATGGAGGCATATTTGTGCTCATGTTTGCTTGTTTGTTTCCTTCTATTTTCAATTACTTGTTTTGGTTGACGCCTTAGCATTTTATCCTTTGAAACTTCTAAAAGACCCAAATCCCTTTCCCTTTAGGATTGGTAGTCCATTTTACCTCTGGAACTGATAGGATTGGGACAAGTAATAACATGCAATAAGTAACGATACCATTCCATGCTTTAATACTTAATGGGGTGGGAAGGGTAGACATGGAGGTGATGATCACACTATAACACTATACGTACAATTGGGTATTAGTGTTGTGTGGTTGATCCATGTAATGTATAAAGACCCCCTCCCTCTTTATTAGTTGTTATTTTTAGGTTTTCAAAAGCTGTCCAACTTTTTTTAAACGTCCGCTTCTTTTCATTTCTTTTAAGTTACTTGCCTCAATTATTTGACCCCTTCCCTTTATTTGTGTATCTCTTCTTTAATCACAAATCGCTTTCTTCCCAAACTTCAGCTCTTTTAAATCCTTTTTGTTCATTTTATTTGTAACTGTTATGTGAAAGATTCTTGTATTTACAATGCTTGCTTGTCTACTTGTTTGATTGCATTTAAAGTCACAATTGTAGCATGGCCGGAAACCATACTAGTGGATCTTGAGGGGTGCCTAACACCTTCCACTCGAGATAATTTCTAGCCCTTGCCCAAACTCTGATTTTCATCTCAAATTCTTTCTTAAAAAAAGTGTCCCAATGCATTACAGTCATTAAGTGGCGACTCTCCAAATTCAAAATTCAATTTCCAAACGGGAATAGAGTTGTCCTCCCAAATATCATAAACCCGATTTCGCGAAAAAAAGGGGTGTCGATAATCACTATCATAAAATTGGTCACTATGCTCATGATTGTAAAATTCTTAAAGCTAAAAATAGAAAGAAAAAGTCAACAATAATTGAAATGACAACTTGTAGCAATGGTCACAAAAGCATTTATAGCAGAAAATTAAATCGAATGGTGGATAGATGCCAGTGCAACTCGTCACATATCAAGTGGCCGAAATATTTTTAAGACCTATAAATTATTGGGTGGGCGATAAAGTCATGTATATAGGAAACTCTTCCTCTGCTAAGGTTGTAGGAAAATGAACTGCTGAGTTGAAGTTTATTTCCAAAAAAGATGGTCATGTTGAAAGATGTATTGAATGTCTCTAACGTTCAGAAGAACTTGGTGTCAGGTACACTACTTTCGAAGCATGGTTTTAAAATAATTTTTGAGTTAGATAAATTTATTTTATTTAAGAATGGTATGTTTGTGGGAAAAGGCTATGCTACAAATGGCATGTTCAAATGATAATATTTCTGCTTATATTGTAGAATCTATGGATTTATGGCATGAACGTCACATGAACTTTAGATCCATTCAATTTATGGTAAATCGTAGATTAATTAAAATTGTGGAAAAAATAATATTGCTAAGTGTCTTACTTGTAGTAAGTGGAAGATAACAAAAAAACCTTTTAAGTCAGTTCAAAGAAAATTCACACTTTTGAAGTTAATCCACACTGATATTTGTCAGATGGATTGTTTGTCACGTAATGGAAAGAGATAGTTTATTACTGTTATTGATGATTATTCATGATATACATATGTCTATCCATTAAGAACAAAAGATGAGGCCTTTGAGACTTTCAAAACATATAAAGCAGAAGTTGAGAATAAATTGAGTTCGAAAATTAAATCAATTAGATCCGATAGAGGTGGAGAGTACTTGAGTTAAGATTATTTTAACTTTTGTGAAAAAGAATGTATTGAGAAAAAATTAACTACGCCCTACACATCACATCAAAATGATATAGCTGAAAGAAAAATAGGACTTTCATGGAAATGGTTAATTATATGCTTTAAAGATCTAGTGTGTCTGGAAATTTGTGAACTCGAGCTTTATTTTCAGCCTGTCATATTTTAAATCCAATTCCTTTTAAGAAATTTGATACATCACTGTATGAACTTTGGAAGAATCAAAAGCCAAATATTAATTATTTTAAAGTGTGAGGTTGTTTAGCTCATGTCAAATTACCAGCTCAACATATGGCTAAGGTTGGATATAGAGGAATTGATTGTGTGCTTGTTGGTTATTCTCTAACCAGTAAGGCTTATAGATTCTTAAATCTTGAAACTCCAAGTCTACAAACAATTGTTGAATCTGTACATGCTAATATGCTTTTAGCAATTTTTCCTAAGAAAGAAGGATCTCCAAAACAAGATACAAGTTCTTCTACATCTCCCCTTAAAAAAAATTAGTTGAATCATTTAAACCAAAAGATTTTGGACCTGATTTTCAAGTCTATTTGATAGAAAAAGATCCTGAAAGTTATGCTGAAGCAATGTCTTCATATAATGCCACTTTTTAGTGTGAAGCTATTGAAGATGAAATGCATTTTATCATGTCAAATAACACGTGGATTTTATCGTATCTTCTTCCTGGATGTAAACCTATTGGTTGCAAATGGGCTTTAAGGAAGAAATTGAAGTCTGCTGATACTTTAGATAAGTATAAAGTGCATTTAGCGGCAAAAGGTTTTACTCAAATGAAAGATATTGATTATTTTGATACTTTTGCACTAGTAGCTCGGATCACATCCTTTCGGCTTTTAGTTTCTTTAGAAGCAATTCATGGATTGATAATTCATCAAATGGAAGTAAAGGCTGCATTTCTGAATGGAGATTTACATGAAGAAATTTACATGAAATAACCAGAAGAATTTGTCATTCCTGGTCAGGAACATAAAATTTGTAAGCTTCTTAAATCTCTTTATGGATTAAAACAAGCTCCAAAGCGATGACATGAGAAATTTTTAAAAACTATAATTTCTAATGGCTATTTAATTAGTGATGGTGATATTTGCATATTTAGTAAATTTCAAGGAAAATCTGGTGTTCTAATTTGTTTATATGTAAATGACATGTTGATATTGAAAGGGTTAAAGAAACAAAATCATTTCTTGCTTCTCAATTTGAAATGAAATATCTTAGAGAAGCTTATGTGTTTTTGGGCATTAAAATTATAAGATCAGCTAATGGCTTGACTCTCACTCAATTAAGTTGTATTGAGAATGTTCTAATGAGATTGATCATTTTGACGATAAGTCTGCTTCTACTCCATTTGATCCTAGCATCAAAGTAGTGCGTAACTCCAATGATGTTGTTGATCAATTGACTTACTCTCAGATTGTTAGGAGTCTCATGTAAGACATGCATTGCACTAGGCTAGATATTAGTTATGCAACATGAACCTTGAGCAAGTTCACTATTAATCCCGAAGTTTAATTCTTGTCTTAAGGTACTTAAGGGGTACAATTAATGTCGGCCTTCATTATTCTACATTTCCAGTAATTATTGAAGGCTATAGTTGTGACGACCCGGCCCGTCGTCATGGGAATTACCTCCCCGTTATGTTGAAAGCATATGTTTTATGATTTTATATCAGTGTTAGAGTCTATCGGGTGAGTTAGGAGTGAATTGGATTGAAAATGAGGCATGTAGCCTTTTTGAAGGAAACTTGAATAAGGAAAGTCAACCTGGAGTTGACTATTTGGATAGAGGGCTCAGAATCGGATTCTGATGATTCGGTTAGTTCCGGGAGGTGATTTGTGACTTAGGGGAGCAATCGGAATTGAATTTGGAGGCCCGTTGTAGGTTGAACTAACCGATCCACAAGACTCTACTAACCGACTCAAGACTTATGAGGCCTAGTAAACCTAGGCTCTGATACCAACTTGTCACAACCCCAAATCTGGTCGTGATGGCGTCCAGCACATTGCTAAGCCAGCCTGACCAATCAATATCAACCACGGAGCTAGAAGCTCTCTTTAACCCATTTAAGCATATTAATTCACGAAGCAACAGCGATACATTTGGATTTCGCAAAAGTTCAACCTTAGCCAATTCAAGCCTCCCGAGGATAAGTACAGGCGTCCCCGTACCGATCCACAAGACTCTACTAACCAGCTCAAGACTTATGAGGCCTAGTAAACCTAGGCTCTGATACCAACTTGTCACGACCCCAAATCCGGTCGTGATGGCGCCCAGCACATTGCTAAGCCAGCCTGACCAATCAATATCAACAACGGAGCTAGAAGCTCTCTTTAACCCATTTAAGCATATTAATTCACGAAGCAACATCGATACATTTGGATTTCTCCAAAGTTCAACCTTAGCCAATTCAAGCCTATTTCTACATCGGGCCTCCAAATTCAATTCCGATTGCTCCCCTAAGTCACAAATCACCTCCCAGAACTAACCGAATCATCAGAATCCGATTCCGAGCCCTCTAACCAAATAGTCAACTCCGGGTTGACTTTTCTTATTCAAGTTTCCTTCAAAAAGGCTACATGCCTCATTTTCAATCCAATTCACTCCTAACTCACCCGATAGACTCTAACACCGATATAAAAGCATAAAACATGTATTTACAACATAACGGGGATGTAATTCCCGTGACGACGGGCCGGGTCGTCACATTCTCCCCCTCTTAAGCAAACGCTCGTCCTCGAGCGGGTCAAGAAACATACCTAAAGTCTCAAACAAGTGAGGATATCCGCTCCGCATCTCCCACTCGATCTCCCAAGTGGCCTCCTCCACGGGTCGACCTCTCCACTGAACCTTAACTGATGCAATTTCCTTGGACCTCAATTTTCTCACCCGACGACCCAAAATAGCAATAGGCTCCACATCATAGGATAGATCACCATCGAGCTGAATGGTACTGAAGTCTAAAACATGAGACGGATCCAATGTACTTCCGGACCATAGACACATAGAATACTGGATGGACGCTGGATAATCTGGGCGGCAAGGCTAACTCATATGCCACCTCTCCAACTCTCCTGAGTATCTCAAAAGAACCAATGTACCTAGGACTCAACTTTCCTTTCTTCCCAAACCTCATGACACCCTTCATAGGTGAAACCTTCAACAATACTCCGTCACCAACCATGAAAGACAACTCTCGAACTCTACGGTCCGCATAACTCTTCTGACGAGACTGTGCCGTACGAAGCCTCTCCCGGATCAACTTTGCTCTATCCAGAGCATCCTGGACTAACTCAGTCCCTATCAATCTAACCTCACCAGGCTCAAACCATCCCACGGGGGATCTACACCGCTCGCCATACAATGCCTCATACGGGGCCATCTGAATACTCGACTGATAACTGTTGTTGTAGGCAAACTCGGCAAGTGGTAGGAACTCATCCCACGAACCACCAAAGTCAATCACACAAGCTCGCAACATATCCTCCAGAATCTGAATAGTGCGCTCAGACTGCCCGTCTGTCTGGGGGTGAAATGCGGTACTCAACTCAACCCGCGTACACATCTCTCGCTGAAATGCTCTCCAAAACTGAGAAGTGAACTGAGTACCCCTATCGGATATGATAGACACTGGGACCCCATACAACCGAACAATCTCTCGAATAAAGATCGCTGCCAACCGCTCCGATGAGTAGGTAGTACTAACTGGAATGAAGTGAGCTGACTTGGTCAATCTATCCACAATCACCCATACAGAATCAAACTTCCTCGCCGTCCGAGGGAGTCCAGTAACAAAGTCCATAGTGATCCTCTCCCATTTCCACTCGGAAATATCAATGCGCTGAAATACACCACCGGGCCTCTGATGCTCGTACTTAACCTACTGACAGTTGAGGCACTGTGCTACATGTCTGACAATGTCCATCTTCATCTTTCTCCACCAATAGTGTTGTTTCAAGTCTTGATACATCTTCGCGGCTCCTGGATGGATAGAATACCGCGAGCTATGGGCCTCCTCCAGAATCAACTCACGAAGGCCATCAACATTGGGCACGCATATCCGGCCCTGCATCCTCAATACGCCGCCACTATCAATGGTGACATCTCTAGCATCATCATGCTAAACTCTGTCCCTAAGGACAGCCAAACGTGGGTCATCATACTGGCGCTCACGAATACGATCATATAGAGATGACCGAGATACAACACAAGCCAATACCCGGCTGGGCTCCGAAATATCTAACCTCACTAGCCGATTGGCTAGCACCCGAACATCATGAGCAAATGGCCTCTCCTCAGCTGGAATGTATGCCAAGCTCCCCATACCGACCGCCTTCCGGCTCAAAGCATCGGCCACCACATTGGCCTTCCCGGATGATATAGAATGAAAATGTCATAATCCTTGAGCAACTCAAGCCATCTCCGCTGTCTCAAATTAAGGTCTTTCTGTTTGAACAAGTGCCGGAGACTACGATGGTCGGTATACACCTCACAAGACACGCCGTACAAATAGTGCCTCCAAATCTTCAATGCATGAACAATGGCGACTAGCTCCAAATCATGAAAAGGATAGTTCTTCTCATGTGGCTTCAACTGCCGAGAAGCATAAGCAATCACCTTACCGTCCTACATCAACACACAACCTATCCCCACTCTCGAGGTATCACAGTAAATAGTATATGAACCTGAAGCCTGATGGCAATACTAACACTGGAGCTGTGGTCAAAGCTGTCTTGAGCTTCCGAAAGCTCTCCTCGCACTCATCCGACCACACGAATGGTGCACCCTTCTGGGTCAATTTAGTCAATGAAGAAGCAATGGATGAAAATCCCTGAACAAACCGGCGGTAATATCCCGCCAAACCAAGAAAACTCCTGATCTCTGTAGCTGAGGACGGTCTAGGCCAACTCTGCACCGCCTCTATCTTCTTAGGATCAACCTGAATACCATCACGGGACACCACATGTCCCAGAAATGCTACGGACTCGATCCAAAACTTGCACTTGGAGAATTTAGCATATAGCTTCTCCTCCCTCAATCTCTGCAACACAATACTCAAATGCTGAGCATGCTCCTCCTGACTACGGGAGTAGACTAGAATGTCATCAATGAACACAATCACAAATGAATCCAAATAAGGCTTGAACACACTGTTCATCAGATGCATAAATGCTGCTGGGGCGTTGGTCAGCCCAAACGACATCACAAGAAACTCATAATGACCATATCGGGTCCTGAATGCAGTCTTCATAATATCCGAGTCCCTGATCTTCAGCTGATGATAGCCTGAACGAAGATCGATCTTAGAAAAAACCCTCGCACCCTGTAACTGATCAAACAAATCATCTATGCGCGGTAGAGGGTACTTGTTCTTCACTGTCACTTTGTTCAATTGTCTATAATCAATACACATTCGCATTGAACCATCTTTCTTTTTAACAAATAACACTGGCGCACCCCACGAGGACACACTAGGGCGGATGAAACCCTTATCCAGAAGTTCTTGAAGCTGCTCTTTTAGTTCTTTCAACTCAGCTGGTGCCATCCGATAAGGAGGAACGGATATGGGCTGAGTGCCCGGCACCAAGTCAATGCCAAAATCAATATCCATGTCCGGCGGCTCAGCTCAACAGGTACAGAATCAATGCTAGGAGACTCAGCTCCCACATCTCTCACAAAAGCCAAGTATGATAAACACCCTTTTTCGACCATCTGCTGAGCTTTTAAGAACAAAATAACACGGCTAGGGACGAAATCGGTCGAACCCCGCCACTCGATCTGAGAAATACTAGGAATGGCCAATGTAACTGTCTTAGCATGACAGTTCAATATAGCATGGTACGGAGACAACCAGTCCATACCCAATATAACATCAAAGTCCATCATCCCCAATAATAACAAATCTTCCTGGGTCTCCAGACCCCCAATAGATATAACACAGGATCTATAGACATGATCCACAATAATCGTATCACACACGGGGGTGGATACATGAACAGGTAAGTCAAGACTACCACTAGTTGCACCCAAGTGATGTGCAAAATAAGAGGACACGTATGAATATGTGGACCCTAGATTAAATAGAATAGAGGCATCTCTGTGACAGACAAAAATGATACCTGTAATCACTGCATCGGAGGCAGCTGCATCACGCCTGTCAGGAAGTGCATAGAATCGCGCCTGGCCTCCACCAGATCTCTCTTCGCCCCTGGGGCGACCACGAGAAGACTGACCTCCACCTCTACTAGACTGAGATGGTGCTGAAGATGAGGGCTGATCCCTCTGCCGAGTCCTGTCCCTACGGAGTCGAGGGCACTGTCTCCTCATGTGGCCAAACTCGCCACACTCATAACATGCACCTGGTGCTGGAGAAGGGGACTGAAGGGAACCCCTCGCCGCAGAAGAACCCTGGGCCGATGAAGTAGGTGCTGCACCCTGGGCTGGAAGGGCACTAAGCGATGACTGACCCTGCTGAAACCCATGTCGACCACGACCATAAGAACCTCCGCTCTACTCTGGGCGGCCCTGAATGAGAAGATCTAGATGAGCGACCTCTGCTCTGCTGGGAATGCCCTCTAGATGGAGCACTACTGAAACTACCAGAACCACGAGGCCTCTTGGCCTCCCGCTCCTCTCTCTCGGCGACGATCCGCCTCAATGGAGCGTGCCATATCAACAACCTGCTCAAATGATGATGACAAAACTCTCTCTCTGGTCATAAGAATGCGGATAGAGTAGTTGAGGCCATCAATGAACCTCCTGATCCTCTCCCTATCATTTGGGATCATCCATGTGGCATGCCTAGCCAACTGTGTGAATCTAAGCTCATACTGGGTCACAGACATGTCGCCCTGAACCAACCACTCGAACTGGCGACGTAGCTCCTCGCGACGATACTGAGGTACATATTTCTCTAGAAAGAGAGTAGAGAACTGCTGCCATGTGAGAGGTGCTGCTCCTGCAGGCCTACGCCTCTCAAACTCTTCCCACCAATCAAATGCGGGACCAGTGAACTAAAAGGTAGTAAATGAAACTCCGCTGGACTCGAGAATACCAGCCGTCCGCAACATCCTCTGACACTTGTCCAAGAAACCCTGGGCATCCTCGCCCTCAACGCCACTGAAATGGGGTGGCTGAAGTCTACCAAATCTCTCGAGACGACGCTGCTCGTCGTCGGGCATAACTTGAACCATATGCTCTGGGCTGGAGCTGGTGCAGCAGGAGGAATAATCGGTGCAACCACCGAGCGGGGACCGCCTCCGGCGTTCGAAGTCCCCGAACAACCGGGTCAGGGGGTGCGAGCTGCAGGGGTCCGCCGACCACCCCCCGACCGAGATGTCGCTACGGTAGTGGTGGCCGAAACTACCGAGCCAAACCGAACGGACTCATAATATCTCGAGCAAGAGTCTCCCGAAGACCGTGAATAGCAATAGATACGATCCGGCCCCGAACTCGGGGCGCGGAGTATCAACCACTGGGGCCGTCTTCGAACCGGTACAACGAGCGGGTCGAGCCGGCACCGCTCACCGCGCCTACCTCTACCTATAGTACGACCGCGTCCACGGCCTCTAACGGGTGGCAATAGAGGTCGTCCACCTCGTCCCGATGCTCGCGTTCTCGCCATCCGCGAGAGAATAGAATATAGAAGTTCGGTTCTCGAACAACAAGATCGCATGACGAGTTCGAGAAAAGTAAAGTGTTTCTAAAGGTTCATAGCCTCCCGAGGATAAGTACGAGCGTCCCGTACCGATCCACAAGACTCTCACTAACCGGCTCAAGACTTACGAGGCCTAGTAAACCTAGGCTGCGATACCAACTTGTCACAACCCCAAATCCGGTCGTGATGGCGCCCAGCACATTGCTAAGCTAGCCTGACAAATCATTATCAACAACGGAGCTAGAAGCTCTCTTTAACCCATTTAAGCATATTAATTCACGAAGCAACGATGATACATATAATGAAAACGGGGAAAACCAAGTCCCATGATACATCAACTCCCATAGACCGAAGGGTCAAGAGTCATGAGCCTCTACTGAACATGAGTGTATAAAGGTTTACAACATATTTAGCACGGAAAGAAAAGTCAATACAAAAATCAAGAGACAGTAAGAAGGAATATCGGGTCCTGCGGACTCTGCAGCTACCTCGAATATCCACAAATGTCGCCTCGCACAGCTACTGGATCACTGCTGAGAGGTACCTGGATCTGCACACAAGGTGCATGGAGTAAAATGAGTACTGCCAACTCAGTGGTAATAAACAAGGGTAAGACAACGCAGATAAGAAATCCGCAATGGTAGGTGAGATTTTGATCCGGGGGTCGGAATGGAATTCCGACAGTTGCAGTAGCTCCGTTAGGTGATTTTGGATATGTCCGCAAAAATTTTAGGTCATTCGGACGTGGTTTAGTCGGGTTTTTGATTGATTGTGTAATTCGGAATGTTTTAAGGAATTTAGGCTTGAATTCGATGTGAATTATGGGTTTTAATGTTGTTAGACGTGTTTTGAGGATTGGAGCAAGTTCGAATGAGGTATTAGGATGTGTTGGTGTGTTTGGATGAGGTCCCGGGGGCCTCGGGGTGTTTTCGGATGGCTAAACGGGAGAAAACATGGAAAATTGCAGGTTTGTGATTCTGTTCTGTTGTTTTCGCTCGTGCGGAAATGGGAGCGCAGGAGCGAGTCCGCAGGAGCGGACAAAAGGGCGTAGGGGCGAGTGACTTCGCAGAAATGAAATCTTCTCCGCTGAAGCGGCGTCGCAGGAGCGAAGATGAGACCGCAGAAGCGGTCAAGAGAGAAATGGGGGAAAATCGCAGAAACGGATTTATTGACCGCATAGGCGAGTCCGCAGGAGCGGACTCTTGATCGCAGAGGCGGAAAGGACCGCAAGGGCGGAATGTTATCCGCAGAAGCGGACCCGCAGAAGCGGTCCGTGTATCGCAGTAGCGGAAATGGCCAATAGGCCTGGGTTCGCAGAAGCGACCAATTGGTCGCAGAAGCGGTTCCGCAGGGGCGGAAAATGGCCCGCAGAAGCGAAAATCGCAGTGAGTTAAGTGTATCAGAAGTTAGAAAATTTCAGAAACATTCCACACATTTGGGTCTCGACTTTAGAGGCGATTTGGGCGATTTTGAAGAGAAACTCAAGGGAAATCATCAGGTAATCAACTATGGACTTCAACTATAATTAGTATTGATAATATTATGCAATTATATCATGAAAATGGAGGAATTTGGGGTGATTCATGAAGATTTAACCTTAGGCTTGAACTTTAGAAAATCAAGGTTTTGAATGGGCAAATGGAGTCCGAATTTGGCAAAATTGATATGCTTAGACTCGTTTTGAGATGAGGGTTCCGAATATGTGACTTTTGTAATTTTTCGACAAGCGTACCGAAAGTCGGGTTTTGACAACTTTGGGAATTTTTATGTAAATTGAGTTGTATTGATTGGGTGTCGTCCCATTGGCCTAATTTGTTGTATTTCCACCATATTTGATCAGATTCTACGCATGCGAAGCTTGATTCTCGTGGCAAGGGCATTGCGGAGTAGTCGTCGTGTCGTATTGAGGTGAGTAATAGATGTGGGTGATGACCAGCGGGTTCGAAAGCCCGGTATACCACTTTGTGACGCTGTATAGCAGCGAGACACGTACTCTCACGTGAGTGCGGGGTCGATTGTGATTGGGGACTATGGCTTAGTCCGACTTGTTGATACTATGTTATGACATTGGATATTCTTGAGCCGTCGAACCTCCTTCTCGGATGGTTGCATATATATATATATATATATATTGTGATAATGGCCACTCTTGAGCCGAAGAACCCCCTTCTTGGGCGGTTGAGTATACTTGTGGGCCGTGAGCCAGTTATTAGATCCCGCGAGGATCGTTATCATTGTCTTATCATATTGACATGTTAGTTACTACCAGACCGTAGCTATTTCTGTTATCATGCTATTTCCAATCTCTGGAACTTGACATTACTGTTTTCAACTGAAAAATGATAAAAGATGTTTTCAAATCTACTTTTGAGCCTGCGAGGTTGTATTTGCATATTAGCTGACTAGTAGTGGATCGGGCTGCGCGCCGCAGCGGTATATATGTTGGATCGGACTGCACGCCGCAGTGATATTGTGCTTGGGCTGTAGGAGCCCCTCCGGAGTCTGAACCCCCACAGTGAGCACGGGTACCCAAATTGGATCGAGCTACGCGCTGTAGCGGTCATATCATGCATTTCATTACATTTTAGCCACATCTGCTAGCTGTTATACTGTTTTGCTGGTACTTATTGGTACAGGTACAGTCGATATTGATTCTGTGACAGGGTATTTGATTACGACTTTACATAGTGCTTTATTGCGGATTTCTTATCTGCGCTGTCTTACCCTTGTTTATTACCACTGATTCTGGCAGTACTCATTTTACTCCATGCACCTTGTGTGCAGATCCAGGTACCTCTCAGCAGTGGTTCCCCGTGTTCGTTATATGTATCGATGTTGCTTCGTGAATTAATATGCTTAAATGGGTTAAAGAGAGCTTCTAGCTCCGTTGTTGATATTGATTTGTCAGGCTGGCTTAGCAATGTGCTGGGCGCCATCACGACCGGATTTGGGGTCGTGACAATAGTGATGCTACTTGGAATCTAATCCGAATGACTCTAAGTATATTACTGCTTGAATTTCACTTTGGCTGGAGGAGCAATCTCTTGGAAATCAAAGAAGCAAACATGTATTACTCACTCAATAATGGAATCAGAATTTATAGCTATGTCTTATGCTCGAAAATAAGCTGATTGGCTTAAAAGTATTCTAGTAGATATTCCTCTATGGAGTAAACCAGTGCCACCTTTGACTATCTATTGTGTAATAAAATTGCTATTTTTGGGCTTCATGTGATTGTTATAATGGCAAATCAAGACAAGTTCATCTTAAACACAATCATGTGAGAAGATTTGTGACGACCTGGTCTGTCGTCACGTGAATTACCGCCCCGTTTTTCCCGTTATATGCTTGTTCATGTTTTAATATATGTATTTGGTAAATTTGAGTCGATTCGGATTGAGTTTGATAGGAAATGGGTTAAATAGTCTCTTTGATGAAGGAATAGCTTGGAAAAGTCAACCAGACATTGACTTGTGAGTTAGAGGGCTTGGAATCGAATTATAATGGTGATCATTTGTGACTTAGGAGAGTGATCGAAATTAAATTTGGAGGTCCGGTGTAGAAATAGGCTTGAATTGGCGAAGTTGGAATTTTGGTGAATTCCGGTCGATAGGTGAGATTTTGATCCGGGAGTCGTAATGGAATTTTGACAGTTGCAGTAGCTTTATTAGGTGATTTGGGATATGTCTACAAATTTTCAGGTCATCTGGGCATCCTTTGGTCGGGCTTTTTATTGGATGTTGGTTTCAGAAGTTTTAGTTGTAACTTAGGCTTGAATCCGCCTTGATTTGATGATTTTTGTATTTAAGGATATGTTTTTATGATTTGAACAAGTTCGTATCGTATTTTGGAGTAGGTTTGTGGTTTTCGTTGAGGTCTCGGGGGCCTCGGGGTGAATCCAAGGGTCCAAATGGACTATTTTTGGCTAAGTGAGAGATCATGTTTGCTGTCATAATTGCAGCAGGATTTTGTTCATCGCGTTCACGATGAAGTTCACGCGAACGCATAGTGTATCTGGAGAGCTGAGGGATTTTTGACTTCGTGTTCGCGAAGTATGGGATGCGAACCTGTAGGTGTTAGACCTGGTGAATCGCGTTCGCGAAAGATTGGCCGCGTTCGCGTAGCAGGGGAGGAAATGACCATCGCGTTCACGACTGGGAGTACGTGATCGCATAGAGTAAAAATGGGCTGAAGCCGGATTGTTCATTGCAAACGTGTGAAGAGCGTCGCGTTCGTGTAGAGTTAAAAACAACTGGACAGAAGGGTTTTGAGAAAAAAATGAGTCGCGAACCCTTCACATTTTCCTCCATTTTTGAGCACCTTAAGAGCTAATTGATAGAATTTGAAGAGGATTTCATCGGGAAGTGATTGGAGGTAAGTCTCGTGGTCTTACTACATCATTTTATCAAAGAATCTTCCATTAATTCTCGAAATTTGGGTATAAATTAAGAAAGTTAGGGCTTGGATTTTTGCTATTTAAAATCATGATTTGGCGGCTTATTTGAAGTCTGATTTGATAAATTTTATATATACACGGACTCGTGGTGAGACGAGGATTCTAGAAATGTAAATTTTGAAATTTTTCGAGAAGCGGGCCTCGGGCTCAGGTTTCGGCAACTTCGTGTTTTTGGGTGTTTTTCGAGTCCTTTCGATTAGGTTTTGATTCATAAGCCTATTTTGATGTATTCTTATTGGTTTTGATCAGATCTGGCACCTGAGGAGGTCGATTTGCGAGGAAAGCGCAAGGCGAGCTAGGACTTTGGTCGGTTCGAGGTGAGTGGTAGTCATGAATGATATGCTGAGGGTTTGAAACCCCGTATTTGCACTATACAATACTATGTTGAGATGAAACACGCATTGTATGTTGAGCGTGCTGATATTGTGACTGGGGATTCGGATTTAGTCCATCCCGATTGATGATTTAATGTATTCATTGACTGAGACTAAGCTTATATATGTATATTTGGGCTAGTTTCCGTGTTTGGGGCCTTGTGCCAATCTGTAGAATCTTAGGGAAGCCTGTAGAGCTGAATGACCCCTATATCGATTGAACACATACTCTCAGTCGTACTCTTAGCTGTATAGCATAACATGAACCGGAACTAGAAATGTACTCTAAGTGAGAATACCTAGGGTTGAATACCCTGTTCTAGCTGAGTGGGCCCGAGAGGCCAAGTCTATATTGACTGAGAGGGGTCGAGGATCCATATATATATATATATATATATATATATATATATATATATATATATATATATATATATATATATATATATATATATATATATATATATATATATATATATATATATATATATATATATATATATATATATATATATATATATATATATATATATATATATATATATATATATATATATATATATATATATATATATATATATATATATATATATATATATATATGACTGTTATGGGATCAAGCTGCACTCTGTAGCAGATTATTAATTATGCCTTTGTTGGCTTGTTATAACGCTTGGGCTGAAAGAAGACCTCCGGAGTCTATACACCCCTAGTGAGCGCAGATTATACTATTGAGGGATGGATTTCCCTGGACATGGATTTGTCTGAAGTACTGATATTATTGAGGGATAGATTTCTATGGACATGGATTTGTCCAAAGTACTGATACCTGGAGATGGATTTTGTCACGCCCCAAATCGAGGGACATGACCGGATCGGGCTGCACATCGCAGCAATATTAGTAAGGATCGGGTTGTGCGCCGCAGCAGTGTTGGATCAGTATGAGACAGTAGTAGATTGAGACTCGACTTTCTACCTTAGTGATATTATTACCTGTATTGTTGCCATAGAACAGTTTAGTGTTCCTACAGGTTTTCTTATTTTCAGTTAATATTTATTGCTACTACTCACTGAGTTGGAAGTACTCACTCTACTCCCTGCACCTTGTGTGCAGATACAGGGATTCAAGAGGGCAGTTGAGCTATATTGCTGTCTTTCCAGCTGTTGAGGAGACATCGAGGTAGCTGCCGTCGTCCGCAGGATCCGACCTCTCCCTTCCACTATCTATATTTTGTTTATCCTGCTTAGACTCGGTTGTATAGATTTTATTCTGTTGTTATAGGCTCACACTAGATCTGTTGGGCTGTTATTTCGGTTGTTTTACATACCGCATTGTTATTATTGTTATGAAATCAAGATCTTTGAATTAATAAATGAATTGGTTATCGGAAAATGGTCAGCTTGCCTAGCAATGTGTTGGGCGCCATCATGACCCGGGTTTGGGTCGTGATAAGTTGGTATCAGAGCCTAAGTGATCAGGTCTCACGAGTCATGAGCCGGTTTCGTAGTGTCTCGTGGATCGGTACGGAGACGTATGTACTTATCCTCAGGAGGCTGCAAAACCTTTAGGAAAAACTTCAAATTCTTGAAATTCATGTCGTGTGACTTTGTTGATCCGAAACCGAACTTTGTCATTCTATTCTCTCGCAGATGGCGAGGACTCGTGCTATAAGACGAGGCAGACGACCACCATTTCCACCTGCTAGAGGCCGTGGACGTGGCCGTGGCCGTGGTTGTCACACCTCCTTTTTGGCGCACATGATACATAAATGTAAAATGTGCCACTGTTTAATACTACACCCCGAGAAGGGGTATAATAATAATCAGTGAAGGAGTTTTTCCACTTAAAGGACAGTCGGAACGGGATCAATTTATTTAATTATTCAGAGTCGCCACTTGAGACAATAATGGTGTCCCAAGTCACCGGTTTAATCCCGAACCGAGGAAATTTATGACTCTGTAATATAGTCCGCGAAACTAGAAACCTGGATAAGGAATTCTGTTAACCCGGGAGAAGGTGTTAGGCACTCCCGGATTCCGTGGTTTTAGCACGGTCGCTCAACTGCAATTTTTGTTTTTATCTGATTTCTTTATATATTTTAATTAGGTGCTTTTAATGTTCCTCTTTTCAATCTTAGAAGAATTGCGACATCACGAAAATACATTTCGAGTCACACCGCAACTAGTACGCCTGTGACTTTAATGTATTTCAATTTCGCCGAGAGTAAGATTTAGGTCACATAAATGCGCACCCGTAATTAGGAAAGTATTTTATTAAAGTCGTGCCTAAAGATTCTACGTCTTTGTTAATTTTGGAAAGACCGTGAAATTCTCTAAACGGTCTTCCGAGTCTAAAATTTATTACCAATTATTTGAGGGCCCCGTGATATGCGTGTTATTTGGCGAGGCTCGTCCCATTTATTATTTAAAGGCCACTTAAACCGCTTTTATTATTTATTATTTTTAAAGAGAATTGCAACGTCGTAAAAAAAAAAGCATCTCAAACCACGTCACAATCAATGTACCCGTGATTATCGACACATTTTGACTTCGTTGAGATTTAGACTTGGGTCACATAAATGTACACCCGAGTTTAAGAAGGTAATATCGTTAAAATAACATGCCTAAAGCAACTACGCGTTAGCAACTTTGCGAGGGCCATGAAATTTGCTGAATGGCACGCCTCGCATTACTAAATATTACATTAAACATGCAAATATTACAATGATGAACACACTGTCACTCAAAAACGAAAAATAATCCTCTAGTTAGCAAAAATTCCTAAAAAAGTAATGGTGAACAATAATAAACTATCATTCTTTAAGGAAAGAGCACATATTATTAATTTAAGTGTACATTAGCAAATGACAAAGTGTACACTTTCATAATACACTCATTCAATCAGAACCAAACATAAAACGTCAAAGTAAAACAAATACTAACGCTATTGCTCTTTCTTCTAATCAGCATCTCACTAACGATATTAACAGTGGAAAGGAAGTAGAATATTTGAATGGAAACAAACATCTATTATTGCCATCTATGCGATGGAATTCTGTACATAGCTCCCAACATTTGACTAGTTTTCATTTTATTTTATTTTATTTTATTTAAATAATAGCATATAAAGAACTAGTTCAGACCAAAGAAATCAGATTTGGAGAATCAGACAACTAAATATTAACTTCAAAAATACATCATAACAATTATATCCACATAAACATATGTAAAACGAAATTCATCTTAGCAACATACAAATGATAGGATTAGAGAAAATGAACCTTTAGTTTATACGGATTGAATGAAGCAGCAACTACAATCGGGCATCGACAAGGGGAAACCCGAACGGAACTAGCAACCAACAAACGACAAACTTGACTAGGCCACGAACGGACTCCAAACTGAAACTTCAAAACATGAAACTGTTTCGTTGCTCAAGCTAAGATTAGGGTGAGAATGGAGAAGAAAAAACTTAAGGTGTTCTCATGGCTGAAGCAATGTCAAAGGAGAAGAAGAGCAGCGATGGCCATGGTGCTCGAGAGGTCCAAAAATGGCTGTTCCGGTGAGCTGAAGAAGAAGGAGATGGCGTCGAAAGGGTTCTGGACGATGCTTGGTTGCTGGTCGAGGGGTGGTTGGAGGACGATGAAGAGGAACGGCTGCCTCATTTTTGTGTCTATGCCTTAGGCATTTTTGTTTGCTGCTGCCCGCTTTTCTTCTCTTCCAGAACAAAAAAAATGGAGACTTTTCTGTGTATTGGATCCTTTCTTTTAAAATGAAAATCCTACTCCAAAAATCCCCCCCTCCACGTGACTCCTTTTTCAAATTCTCTCTATTGTCTCATCTCTTTGTCTTTTTGTATTTGTCCCTTTTCTTTTGTCTTTTTCTTCTTTTTATTTTTAATCATTCTCCCATCCCTCCCCCTTAGTGTAGTGTCGTGTGTGTAGTGTGTATGTATGGGTTCTTTTTGTCCGTGTTCCCCGTGTGGTGGACTCGGATTATTATGGGCTAAGCCCGAAAATTATAAAACAGGGTAGTTTGAACCCGAATATTATTCTTCGCCCGGAATCGAGAATGAGAACATGGTGTTATTTAATTGATCCTACGTAAGAAAAATAACTACAAGGCTCACTATTAAAACAAATCTATTTTTTATATTTTTCAAGATTAAAGTTACCACAAAATACTAATTATTATTATTTTTTGTTTTATAATTTTTTTTATATAAAAATAAAGATACTATTATTATTATTTTTTTTTTATATTTTTTAAGTTTAAAATGACTACAAAATATTAATAAAAATTATTTTTGTAATTTTCGTTTTTAATAAAGACAAAAATATAAAGTACTATTTTTGTATTTTTCAAGTTTAAAATGACTACGAAACATTAATAAAACTATATTTTTGTTATTTTTCATTTTAAGGTAAAAATATAGTAAAAGAGTCAAATTTAGCTAAAATAGCTATATTAAAACTAAACTAAATATTTTACGCTAAAAATATAAAAAATCTCGGTTAGGGGCAAAATCACGCATCTACAGCTGCCCCTCTTTGACTGAAAACACAAAGAGTTTTCAGACAAAGAACAACTAGATAAGTTTTTTGACCCGACCCTTATTCAGAGAGACTAAACTAAGAGGAAAGGAATGTGACCGAGCCCTTGTATCTGAGCTGCCTACATATCCTTGGCTATAAAGGAATCAAGCCACGTGTAGTTCGAAAGTGAGTGAGGAAGGGGTATACCGAGGTGGAGAGCCAGTCGAGGTGTCGTTCCGTCGAGGTTTCGTTCTATCGAGGTTCCGGTCCGTGGTCCTGCTATTACATCAAAAATCCAACATGAAAAAGATTAACTAAGCCTATCAGCTCCTAGTTACAAGATTCTCATCTATGAGTCTTCTGAAGCTTGATCTTAAGTATTGGTTGGTGCTTCATGCGGACTCTAAATTTGAACCTTTGATACTTGCTAGTTGCAGGTGCTGCTTTTCGGATCAAGACCAGGTATGCTATGCTTGTGACCTCGGCCATGTCTTGAGCACACCACATCTTTCATCAACTTCTGCACTTGGATTAACTCCTTGCTTTTTTTTTTCATTGTGACTGACTTCTGTTGATCATCTCGGACTGTTGACTCGCATTCTGGTCGCAAGCTTCTTTTGTTGCTATCTTGCATTGCATTCCGAAGCGAATTCCCTTACTTGTGATCTTCGAGCTATTCTCCTTCGAAGTATAAATCTATCTTTTCTGATCCTTGTTGCCTTCCTTCTGATTCATGCTGGGGATTTCCGTTACACTCTACCACTTTTCGATTGTTCACTATCCTTATCAAATCTTGGAAACTGAGACGCCGTTCTGCTTTTCTGGCAGGCTTCTGACTCTAACGACAAACTCTAATCATAAATCACCTCTTCAGGCGGGCTCCCTGACTTCAATCATCAACTTTGAAAATAAATCGCCATTCTTCTCTTCAGGCGGGCTCCTGACTTCAATATCAACTTAGAAAATAAAACGCCATTCCTCTCTTCAGGCGGGCTCCTGACTTCAACATCTTTTGAAAATAAATCGTCATTCCTCTCTTCAGGCGGGCTCCTGACTTCAACATCAACTTAGAAAATAAATCGCCATTCCTCTCTTCGGGCGGGCTCCTGACTTCAACAACATCTTTTGAAAATAAATCGCCATTCCTCTCTTCGGGCGGGCTCCTGACTTCAACAACATCTTTTGAAAATAAATCGCCATTCCTCTCTTCAGGCGGGCTCCTGACTTCAACATCAATTTTTGAAAATAAATCGCCATTCCTCTCTTCAGGCGGGCTCCTGACTTCAACAACATTCTTTGAAAATAAATCGCCATTCCTCTCTTCAGGGCGGGCTCCCGACTTCAACATCAACTTTTGAAAATAAATCGCCACTCCATTCTTCAAGCGGGCTCCCGACTTCAACAACATCCTTTGAAAATAAATCGCCACTCCATTCTTCGGGCGGGCTCCCTGACTTCAATAACATCTTTTGAAAATAAATCGCCACTCCGTTCTTCAGGCGGGCTCCCGACTTCAACAACATCCTTTGAAAATAAATCGCCACTCCATTCTTCAAGCGGGCTCCCGACTTCAACAACATCCTTTGAAAATAAATCGCCACTCCATTCTTCAAGCGGGCTCCCGACTTCAACAACATCCTTTGAAAATAAATCGCCACTCCATTCTTCAGAGGCGGGCTCCCGACTTCAACAACATCTTTTGAAAGTAAATCGCCACTCCATTCTTCAGGCGGGCTCCTGACTTCAACAACATCCTTTGAAAATAAATCGCCACTCCATTCTTCGGGCGGGCTCCCGACTTCAACAACATCCTTTGAAAATAAATCGCCACTCCATTCTTCAGGCGGGCTCCTGACTTCAACAACATCTTTTGAAAATAAATCGCCACTCCATTCTTCAAGCGGGCTCCTGACTTCAACAACATCCTTTGAAAATAAATCGCCACTCCATTCTTCAGGCGGGCTCCTGACTTCAACAACATCTTTTGAAAATAAATTGCCATTCCTCTCTTCAGGCGGGCTCCTGACTTCAACAACATCTCACTAACTCCATCCTATCCATGTCGCCTTCCTTTGCTTCCTGCACCACTTTCTTCTTCCTGCATCGCTTCTTGGGCCATCCTTTCTTCCGAATTACCTTGTTTTGGAATTGCTTTCCTCCCGGGTCGTGTTATTTTTCTCTTGACTGCTGGGGATATCTTTGGAACTAATTACTTACCTGCTGGGGTAATGCTGCTGGGGAAATCTTCTTTATTTCCTCTTTTTCTACTTCCTTCAAAACCTTTATTCTCTCCCGGGATCGCTGGGGATTGAGATGTCATCAGCTGGGGATTATACTGTCGGGGGATCCCTTTTCCTTTTTCCTCTTTGCAAACCTCATTCGGGACTCGCGCTTGGCTCCCTTGAAAAACTTGTAGGATATAATGCTGCCGGAGAAATCTCGAAATCAGTGTTTCATTTTTCGAGAACTACTGGGGATGATACCGACTTCTTGCCTTTCTGAACGCAAGCTTCCTCGTTTTGTCTTGTCTGCTGGGGGTATAATTTCCTCTATAACAACTTGTTTTTTTTTTTCAAAGCTGTTGGGGATAATCGGGTTCAAAGATCATTTCTTTGCGTTATCTGGCTTCTTTCCTCAACCGGGTATTTGGTTTCGAGAAAATTTTCGCAATGGGAGAAAATTTTCTGCCCCAGTTTGAGAATCTTCTTCGTGGCATGCTTTTCTGCCAACAACCCCACTTCTTCCTGTTTCAAATCAAAGAAAAATTGGTTAGTTTTAAAATGTGGTGGCTGGTCGTGGTGCTCCTGCTGGGGATGGTTCTCCTCCTCTTTCCCTGCTCTGCGTTTCATTATCAGAACTTGCTGGGGATATTATTATTTGATGATATTCATGCTGGGGATAGCTTTCTCCTTTCTTGCTTCCTCGCCTTCCTTACGACTCTTTATTCGCGAACCTTTCCACGTGGTTTTTCACTGACCACCCGAATTCTTATGATAGTGACCCTGTGTGAAGACCTTGCATGTTTTACTGGTGAACCATTTTCTTTGTTCACCCTTGTCACTGGAAATACCTTTCTGCTGGGGATATCTCCCCTTCCTTTGCGGCATATCTAAGGAATAGGCATTTCCCGACCTTTGAGTCCCATTAACCTTGAGGTCATTAACCTTCCTTGCGATATCCTCATTGACACCAATCCATCCCTTTGTCATTTTCCTATTGCTGGGGAATATCCTGATGGACATTGGTCTTGCGCTTGATCCCTCCTGATTTATACCACTTGGGTGTACCCATCAAATTTTGTCTTGCATAATTGGAAAGCTGATGGAAAATTTTGAAGTCATCTCTTGCAAACAGACTCTATTGGAGAATTTTGATAAAAGAAGAAAGATAAAAGGAAACAGAATAAAAGACAAAAGGGAGGATGACTCTCTAAAAAGAAAAAAAAATAAAATAATCCTATCAAACGTGGATACCAACTCTAATGGACATGACATGCACGTATAGCCTATCCTCCGTCGTTAAACCGGCTTTTGTAATCTTTGCCTGGGGCTTTCCCATCTGATTTCCAATCTCCGTTCGACTTGTAGTGCCCGAGGGGTTTTCACTATCAAGCCTCTCTCATTTCGGTTTTTTTTTCCTCAGCTTTCATCGCCTTATGGTGCCTGTGAAGGTTTTCACCGCTAAGACTCTCTCATTTGTGTTACTTTTCCGCTGGGGATTGGTGGTGTTACTGCTAAGACTCTCTTATTTTCTGCTGGAGATCGGAGTCTTTCTGCCGGGAATCGGAGTGTTATGTCCCGATGAAACTTCTCTCATTTGCCTAACTCAGCCTCTTTTGAAGATTGGTCAAAAGGTCTTTCTTTGGACCGTAATGTGGGTTGGGACAGGGCTAGAAAGAAAGGGTATTAAAGGCTCAAAATAAAACAAATTGGGTTCAAAATTACAACCTTCGGAATCCTATATTTTCCTTACATAAACACATTTTTTTTACTGCCCCTGTTTCTTGCTTGGGGATTTTTTTGGTTTTTATTTACATTATGACCGAGCTGTGAAGCGCATACGTATCCTCTTTGAGGAATCAGGTCAAACGTAGTTCCCATTTCCTCTTTTTCAAGTTTTTTTCATACATTTTTCTTTTTCTTTTCTTTATCTCTTTTTGTTGTTTTCTTTTTCTTTACTTTTTCTTTACCCCTTTCTTCTTTTGCCTTTCAAACTTGTGGTATGAACTACGCTCGGTCTGATTCATACGGGGTATGAAAGAATTTAAAATAAGCCTCAAAGGGTTGACGATGGATAAAGTGTTTGGATAGCAGAACAAAATGCCTTCGTCATTCCAATCTTCAAAACATGCCAAGTGTAAACAACACAATTAATATTCGTCATATCTTTAAAGCACTGTTGGGCAACACTCTCATTATGAACGACCCCATGTCAATTTTGGCCAGCTTGCCTTTGACTGTTTCCTTTTTACTTGCCCCGGTTTCACATGACTCAGGATCCAAATTGTCTCAAATTGTTTTTATTTCCTTTAGATGACCCGATCATCTTCCAATTGTTTCATGATTAACTTTTAGAATTAAGCCACAATTATGTGTGCGCATGTCGTGTCACTAGATTCGGCGTTTGAGCACAAGACAAATCTAAAGGGTAAAAAGAACTAAACAAACAAAATGACCGGAAGTAACAAAAGACCGAAAGCTTCATTAAACTAATGATGAAATGGTTCAATGACAAAACAAGCAAAACAAACTAGAGTACAGCCCTGAAACAAAACTGGGCAAGACCAAAGCAAACTGCTAGGACCAAAAGGGTTTGACCACAAGAAAACCCTGAAAAGAACTCGGACAACAGAAATGACGACAAAAACGAACCACCAAAGCTCCATCTAGCTGACCAAAAGATGGAGTGTCTTCCCAATTACCAAGCACAACATTTTAGCCACTAAGTTCTGCATCAATATTGCTGAGGCTTCCATCTGCTTCAACATTTTTAGCTTCAGTCAATATACCCCCCAGAGGATTCGTGTGCTCCCTATCATCGTCATTGATCACAATCAACCATCCTTTTTGAATCATTCTTTCTATTTCCTTTTTCAAGGTACGAAAACTCTCAATATCGTGCCCCCTGACATTGGAATGGTATGCACATCGTGCAGTAGGATCGAAGCTTCTTGCACGTGGGTCGGGAGTATATCCGGGGAGCGGTGTAATCAGGCCGACATGCTTTAACCTTTCAAACAGACTTGCATAGGATTCTCCGATAGGGGTAAGAGCCTTTTCTCGCTTCAGCAACCTCTCCTCCCTAAATGCCTTATTTGGCCTGAAACCTGACCTAGGGGGTTTCCGGTATGTTCGTGGGGGTTGGTAGGCTTTTTGTGGAGCTGGGTACCCGGAAGGTGAAGTACGATTTTGGGTGTCCCTTGGAGAGTAGTGGTGTTGGGGACGGGAGTAGCGTTGTGAAAACATAGCTGGGGGACGAGTAATTGAGCTACTCGAATGGCTGGAGAAGTTGTGATAGGCGGGTATATATGGAGAGTGTGAGGGATCATCTGGCATCGGGTTCAGTGTACGGGTAAGGACAGAGTCTAGGAAGCTAGGCGGTGGCGGGGGTGGTGCTTTTCCATCCATCCACGCCCGATACATATCAGCCACATGTTGTCTCAATATCTTGACTTCTTCTACTAACCCGTGGTTCCGTTCAACCAGTTGTTGTCGGGTATCGGTATCAACCCACTCAGTCTTGAGATTATCTGCCATTGTCCTCTGACTTTGTCTTACAGGGAAGAGTTATTTTAGAACCACAACCAACCACCTTTCTTTAAATGGACACAACAAAGCGAAGTCATCACGTTAGTGTTAGGGCATTTGACAGACAGGTGAACGCACATTAGGGATGCAATGAACCTAGGCAGTTAAACCTTTCTATCATGCATTTGCTTCAGTTTCATGTGTCATTCCAGCTTCTCGTATCTGTGCTTCGCCAACTTTCCTTTATTTTCTAAATTGTTTTTTTTTCTATTTTTCTCTTTTTCTTTTTTTTTTCTTTTTGTAGTTTTTTGTTTTTTTTTATATATATACATATACAGTTGTGGTCGAATCTTATGGAGATTGCCTACGTATCATGACCCCGCATGAATCAGACCGAGCGTAGTTCTTGCAAATTAATGCAAGAAAATAAAAAGATGTTTATTTGATTTTTTTTTTGAAGGAAAATTATAGAAACCGACTCCAACTACAAACTTGAAAAACTTTCACATTTTGTACCGGAGATTTCATCAAGAATAAATATGTTTTGGTGTCAATTATGACTATTTCTACAAAATTGGTCATGTAATGACTTATTTGGCAAAATGACTATTTTTGCAAAATTTTATTTAAGAAAAATAAGCTTGAAATTTTTTTTTATCCTGTGGCTCATGTGGCATCGTTCGGCATCACCATAAACCAACACAAGACTATTTTTCATAAATTAGCCATATAATGGCTTATTTAGGCAAAGTGGCTCTTTTTACAAAATTTTATTTAAGAAGATGCAAATTCAAAATTTTATCCTGGGGCCTATGGGGCATCGTTCAGCACTGACACAGGCCAACACAAGACTGAGAAAGTTCAAATGCAAAAATATAGCTATTTCAGTAAAATTTCGGCCATGTAATGGTTTGTTTGATAAAGTGGTTATTTTTGTAAAGTTGAGTGATGACTCAAAACTTGATTTTTGCGGATACAGCCTTTCGACATTTCCGCGAGGGAATATTTCAAGGCTGTGTCCAAAATTATTAAAAAAAATCCAAAGTGGCTATTCTTGCAAAAACAGCCTTCCGGCGTCTTTTTGAGGGACGTTCGGCTTATTTTAAGCAAGAATAGCATCACCCGACTCATTTATAACAAAATCAAAAATTTGACATTTTTTTGGTTATTTTTGCAAACGGGGTGTGAACCCGAACTTGATTTTGCGGCTATGGTCTTGCAACATTTCCACAAGGAATATTTCAAGGCTGTGTCCGCAAATTATTAAAAATGATTCAAAGTGGCGATTTTTTGCAAAAAAAATAGCCTTCCGGCGTCCTTTTAGAACATTCGGCTATTTGCAAAAACGGTATCACTTTGATTTTATTGACAAAATTAAACACACATTTTTTTTTGATTTTTTAAAAGGGGTGGTTGGAACCCAAAACTTGATTTTGAAGCTACGGCCTTTCAACATTTCCACATGGAATATTTCAAGGCCATTATTCAAAAAGAAAAGAAAAGTATTCAAAGTGGCCATTTTTGCAAAAACAGCCTTCCGACGTCCTTTCGGAACATTCGGCTATTTTCAAAAACAGCGTCACTTTGATTTTATTGACAAAATTAAACACACATTTTTTTATTTTTTTATTTGAAAGGTGTGCTAACCCAAACTTGATTTTGCGGCTACGACCTTTCAACATTTTCGCGAGGAAATATTTCAAGGTTGTGCCTAAAAATTATTTACAATGATTTGAAGTGGCTATTTTTGCAAAAACAGCCTTCCAGCGTCCTTTCAGAACATTTGGCTATTTTTCAAAATGGCATCACTTTGATTTTATTGAAAACTAAAACTTCGACATGTTTTTTTAAATTTTTTGAAGGGGTGGTTGGACCCGATGAGGGTTGCCTACGTATCCCACCTAATGGGGAGAATCAAACCAGCGTAGTTCGGTCAGATTAGTTGACCAATTATTTCAACAAAATTGTTCCACCTATTTTTCAAATTTTCTTTTCAAACCTTCGACAGCGTTTCGTCGACATTTCGATATTTTCTATTCTAAAATTTCCTCTTTTTTTTTTTGTTTTTCAGGAATTTAGCCCAATAATAATCTAGAACAAATAAATGCAACATATAACATGCTCGGTCTTTTGATTACCGGGTCACCTGTCCTAGACGGACCCAACCCCTGTGTTGAGTCCCCTAAGTCAGATATGATGCAAATAAACGTCATGAATCTAGGCTCGATATCCTGATGTTTTCAATGGTACTAGACCGTGTACCCGAGCAGACAACTCGGATTGAGGAGGGGGCTACGTACCGGGGACCCGCGGGATCGTCCGACTTTGTAACTTATCCTGCCTCTTTTCTTATTTTGGTATTGACACTAACAGAAAGGGGAGTCTCAGTCAGTAAGCACATCCCCGGGGGTAAGAAGAGACCGGTTTTCGGCACAGTTTAATATACAGTTCACGCAATATCAAAGCGGTAAACATATAGCATTTTGTATATACAGTGCAACTAGTATCAAAGCGGTAAACATGTAGCACATTAATCAAAACATATAATGAAATCAGATATAAGCAAAAACAGCAATTTCACTAGGCTCGAATTCTTAAACCCCGAACCGAAGCTCCGGACATGGTATCATCCCCAGCAGAGTCGCCAGAGCTGTCACACCTCCTTTTTGGCGCACATGATACATAAATGTAAAATGTGTCACTGTTTAATACTACACCCCGAGAAGGGGTATAATAATAATCAGTGAAGGAGTTTTTCCACTTAAAGGACAGTCGGAACGGGATCAATTTATTTAATTATTCAGAGTCGCCACTTGAGAAAATAATGGTGTCCCAAGTCACCGGTTTAATCCCGAACCGAGAAAATTTATGTCTCTGTAATACAGTCTGCGAAACTAGAAACCTGGATAAGGAATTCTATTAACCCGGGAGAAGGTGTTAGGCACTCCCGGATTCCGTGGTTTTAGCACGGTCGCTCAACTGCAATTTTTGTTTTTATCTGATTTCTTTATATATTTTAATTAGGTGCTTTTAATGTTCCTCTTTTCAATTTTAGAAGAATTGCGACGTCACGAAAACACATTTCGAGTCACACCGCAACTAGTACGCCTGTGACTTTAATGTATTTCAATTTCGCCGAGAGTAAGATTTAGGTCACATAAATGCGCACCCGTAATTAGGAAAGTATTTTATTAAAGTCGTGCCTAAAGATTCTACGTCTTTGTTAATTTTGGAAAGACCGTGAAATTCTCTAAACGGTCTTCCGAGTCTAAAATTTATTACCAATTATTTGAGGGCCCCGTGATTTGCGTGTTATTTGGCGAGGCTCGTCCCATTTATTATTTAAAGGCCACTTAAACCGCTTTTATTATTTATTATTTTTAAAGAGAATTGCAACGTCGTAAAAAAAAAGCATCTCAAACCACGTCACAATCAATGTACCCGTGATTATCGACACATTTTGACTTCGTTGAGATTTAGACTTGAGTCACATAAATGTACACCCGAGTTTAAGAAGGTAATATCGTTAAAATAACATGCCTAAAGCAACTACGCGTTAGCAACTTTGCGAGGGCCATGAAATTTACTGAATGGCACGCCTCGCATTACTAAATATTACATTAAACATGCAAATATTACAATGATGAACACACTGCTACTCAAAAAACGAAAAATAATCCTCTAGTTAGCAAAAATTCCCAAAAAAGTAATGGTGAACAATAATAAACTATCATTCTTTAAGGAAAGAGCACATATTATTAATTTAAGTGTACATTAGCAAATGACAAAGTGTACACTTTCATAATACACTCATTCAATCAGAACCAAACATAAAACGTCAAAGTAAAACAAATACTAACGCTATTGCTCTTTCTTCTAATCAGCATCTCACTAACGATATTAACAGTGGAAAGGAAGTAGAATATTTGAATGGAAACAAACATCTATTATTGCCATCTATGCGATGGAATTCTGTACATAGCTCCCAACATTTGACTAGTTTTCATTTTATTATTTTTTTTTAAATAATAGCATATAAAGAACTAGTTCAGACCAAAGAAATCAGATTTGGAGAATCAAGACAACTAAATATTAACTTCAAAAATACATCATAACAATTATATCAACATAAACATATGTAAAACGAAATTCATCTTAGCAACATACAAATGATAGGATTAGAGAAAATGAACCTTTAGTTTATACGGATTGAATGAAGCAGCAACTACAATCGGGCATCGACAAGGGGAAACCCGAACGGAACTAGCAACCAACAAACGACAAACTTGACTAGGCCACGAACGGACTCCAAACTGAAACTTCAAAACATGAAACTATTTCGTTGCTCAAGCTAAGATTAGGGTGAGGATGGAGAAGACGAAACTTAAGGTGTTCTCATGGCTGAAGCAATGTCAAAGGAGAAGAAGAGCAGCGATGGCCATGGTGCTCGAGAGGTACAAAAATGGCTGTTCCGGTGAGCTGAAGAAGAAGGAGATGGCGTCGAAAGGGTTCTGGACGATGCTTGGTTGCTGGTCGAGGGGTGGTTGGAGGACGATGAAGAGGAACGGCTGCCTCGTTTTTGTGTCTATGCCTTAGGCATTTTTGTTTGTTGCTGCCCGTTTTTCTTCTCTTCCAGAACAAAAAAAATGGAGACTTTTCTGTGTATTGGATCCCTTCTTTTAAAATGAAAATCCTACTCCAAAATAGTTCCCCCCTCCACGTGACTCCTTTTTCAAATTCTCTCTATTGTCTCATCTCTTTGTCTTTTTGTATTTGTCCCTTTTCTTTTGTCTTTTTCTTCTTTTTATTTTTAATCATTCTCCCATCCCTCCCCCTTAGTGTAGTGTCGTGTGTGTAGTGTGTATGTATGGGTTCTTTTTGTCCGTGTTCCCCGTGTGGTGGACTCGAATTATTATGGGCTAATCCCGAAAATTATAAAACAGGGTAGTTTGAACCCGAATATTATTCTTCGCCCGGAATCGAGAATGAGAACACGGTGTTATTTAATTGATCCTACGTAAGAAAAATAACTACAAGGCTCACTATTAAAACAAATCTATTTTTTATATTTTTCAAGATTAAAGTTACCACAAAATACTAATTATTATTATTTTTTGTTTTATAATTTTTTTTATATAAAAATAAAGATATAAAGAACTATTTTTTTCAATATTTTTTAAGTTTAAAATGACTACAAAATATTAATAAAAATTATTTTTGTAATTTTCGTTTTTAATAAAAAGATAAAAATATAAAGTACTATTTTTGTATTTTTCAAGTTTAAAATGACTACGAAACATTAATAAAACTATATTTTTGTTATTTTTCATTTTAAGGTAAAAATAAAGTAAAAGAGTCAAATTTAGCTAAAATAGCTATATTAAAACTAAACTAAATATTTTACGCTAAAAATATAAAAAATCTCGGGTAGGGGCAAAATCACGCATCTACAGGCATTACCGTAGGGGTAGAGCAGTTAGGGCAGTACCAGTTGACCTACCAGCTGTCCCCATTCCAAATCAACCTCCAGTTGCAGAGGTCCCAACAACACATGTTCAGGCACCAGCTATGCCTATCATGATTCCGGGTCTTCAGGAGACCCTAGCCCATATTTTGACATTTTGCATTGGCCTGGCTCAGGCAGTTTTAACCTCCACTTCAGCAATTACATCCCAAACCGGGGGTGGTCATCAGACCCCCGCAGCTCACACTCCAGAGCAGGTAATGTAGGGTCTTCAGACACCCGAGGCACCACCAGTCTAGCCAGTGGTTCCAGTCCAGCCGATTATTCAGGTTTAGGGTGACAAGGTCCCAGTGATGCCTGACGACGAGCAGCGTCGTCTTGAGAGATTTAGCAGACTTTTACCACATATATTTAGTGGTATTCCGGTGGACGCCCAGGACTTTCTCAACAAGTGACGATGTATGCTCCGTACAGCAAGGATTCTTGAGTCGAGTGGAGTATCATTTACTACTTTCCAGTTTCAGGGAGCAGCCTTCACATGGTGGGAGGCTTATGAGCGCCGTAGGCTGACAAGTGCGGCACTATTTATATGGCAAGAATTTTCCACTATTTTTCTCGAGAAGTGGATACCCCGATCTCAGAGGAAAGAGTTACGCAGGCAGTTTGAGTGGCTCCGTCAGGGGGATATGTCAGTGATAGAGTATGAGGTGAGGTTTTCAGAGTTAGCTTGATATGCACCATGGATGGTTCCTATTGATAAGGAGAGGATCATGCACTTTGTGGATGGACTTTATTTATCTTATTCGCATCTTGATGACCCGAGAGAGGGTCCTGAGTCATTCATTAAAGGATGTAGTTGATATAGCTCGCGACATTGAGACAGACCGTTACTGAGAGAAAGAGGAGAGGGAGGCCAAGAGGCCTCGGGGATCAGGTAGTTTCGGTGGTGCTCAGTCTAGAGGCCAGGGTCAGCAGAGCCGAGGTCATTCTTTAGATCTTCACAGCCACCTCGCTCAGTGTATCATGGGTCATGTTCTAGCTGAGGTCATCAGGGCTCTCATCAGGGCCAGCCATCTCTCAGTGCCCTAGCAGTGCAGAGTTCATCTTAGGCTCCATCTGTTTAGGGTTCATCTCGACCGAGTTCTTCAGCTAGCCACTCCAGTGCGAGGGGTTCCCTTCATTCCCAGCCCCCAACACCTGGGAGTAACTTTGAGTGTGGGAAGTTTGGGCATATTCGGAGAGAGTGTCCCCGTCTTGTATCCAGACCATCTCACCAGAGGGGACAACCCTCATCATCTGGTCCATCTACTTCAACACCCGCCCCGCCAGCTAGGGGCAAGGGTCAAATAGCCAGGGGTCGCCCTTGAGGGTAGGGGTGGGCATAATACCGACCGGACCGAAAAAACCGGCCGAACCATGAATTTTGGTTTTTCGGTTTCGGTTTAACCGGTTTTTCGGTCGGTTTACGGTTTTAAAATTATTAATTTTCGGTTTTTCGGTGCGGTGCACGGTTTATTTATTTCGGTTTGCGGTTAAACCGAAAAACCGAAATTTAGGGGTATTAGATAATTATTATATTTATTAGTTGTACTCTATTCTATATTTCTAATTCTATATAATATATATATGTGTAATAGTAGACTTATAAGCACTTAAGCAGTGATCCAACTCATCCAAGCCCAATAATATCCAAGCCCACCTTACCCCATTTAGAAATTAAATTACAGTCATTTTTATTAGGGTTCCTCACAGTCACTCTTCCCCAGTTCCTCGTCACTGTCGTCAGTCGTCTGACTCATCTCCTCGTTCCTCTCCTGTCCTGTGCTGCCGTTGTGCGACTGCGTATATGCGTCTGTGCGTGTCTGCATCTGCGACTGAGCTGCGAGCGTGCGACCTTCTTCAGTTGTTCTGTTCCTCAGGTTAGTGCTACATATCAATGAGTTTTAACAAAGTGACGAAATGTGAACAACCATGCGGGCCTTATATGACATTGCACGAATAATTTTATCATAATTATTTCTGCAATTGTTACCATTAAAAATTGACTAGTTATTTTTATGGAGTATCTTGGTCTAAAATATGTCCCAGTTTGTTAGAACATTAAATACACCATTATTTTGAAGCTTTTGTGAATAAGACTCATTTACTTTCTTCACTGTTTTTGTTTTCCTAAACAGCTTTTGTTGCTTTTGTGAACATTAAATACACCATATGAAACTTTTAAATCAGCCAAGTGTTTGATACATTTTGTTGCTTTTCAGATGTTAAAGAATGAACATTGGATACGGTCAGGGACGCACAACAGATATCGATTTTTTCTTCATCTGAAATTTATGGAGAAAGTTGGCAGCGAGTGTTTTTTTACCAAACAGTTTAAAACCGAAAATATAAACCGAAAATAACCGAACCGAATTTTAAAAAAACCGTACCGAACCGTAAATACTTTGGTTTGATTTGGTTATTAAAATTACAAACCGAAAACCGAATAAACCGAACCGAAATTTTACAAAACCGAGCCGAACCGACCGATGCCCACCCCTACTTGAGGGGGAGGCTGATCAGGTGGTCAGGCTCGTTGCTATGCTCTTCAAGGCCGTTTAGATGTGGTTGCCTCAGACGCTATTATTACATGTATTATTTCAGTCTGCCACAAAGATGCCTCAATTTTATTTGATCCCGGTTCCACTTATTCCTATGTATCTTCATATTTTGCTCCTTATTTGGGCATGACCCGAGGGTGTCTTGTGTTGCCCGTGCATGTATCTACCCCGGTGGGTGATACCATTGTTGTGGACCATGTGTACCAGTCCTGTCTTGTTACTATTGGGGGTCTGGAGACCCGAGTAGACTTGCTGTTGTTGAGCATGATTGATTTTGATGTTATTTTAGGCATGGACTGGCTATCTCCGTGCCATGCTATTCTAGACTATCATGCCAAGACAGGCACATTGGCTATGAAGGGTATTCCGAGGATCGAGTGGCGAGGCATGACTGATTATGTACCCAACAGGGTAATTTTTTTCTTAAAGTCCCAAAGGATGGTTGGGAAGGGATGTCTGTCGTATTTGGCATTTGTGCGGGATGTTGGAGCTGAGACTCTCAGTATTGATTCTGTTCCCGTTGTGAGGGATTTTCCTGATGTGTTTCCCTCAGAACCGTCGGGCATGCCGCTGGACATTGATATTGACTTTGGGATTGATTTGGTGCCGGGCACTTAGCCTATTTCTATTCCTCTTTATCATATGGCACCAACTGAGTTGAAGGAATTGAAGGAGCAGTTTGGGGAACTCCTAGATAAGGGGTTCATTCGGCCGAGTGTGTCACCGTGGGGTGTACCGGTCTTGTTTGTCAAGAAGAAGGATGGATAAATGAGGATGTGTATTGATTATATGCAGCTGAACAAGGTAACAGTGAAGAACAAGTATCCTCTGCCACACATTGATGATTTATTTGATCAGCTCCAGGGTGCGAAAGTATTCTCGAAGATTAATCTTCGTTCAGGCTATCACCAGCTCAAGATTAGGGATTCTGATATCTTGAAGACAGCTTTCAGGATGAGATATGGGCATTATGTGTTTTTAGTGATGTCTTTTGGGCTGACTAATGCCCCAACTGCGTTCATGCATTTGATGAACAATGTGTTCTGGACGTATTTGGGTTCCTTCGTTATCATGTTTATTGATGACATCCTGGTGTACTCTCGTATCCAGGAGGAGCATGCTCAACATCTAAGAGTTGTATTACAAAGGTTGCGGGAGGAGAAGCTTTATGCCAAGTTCTCCAAGTTTGAGTTCTGGCTCGAGTCTGTGGCTTTTCTGGGACACGTTGTGTCCATATTTGGGATACAGGTGGATCCGAAGAAGATAGAGGCAGTGCAGAGTTGGCCTAGATCGACCTCAGCCACTGAGATTCGTAGTTTCCTAGGATTGGCAGGATATTATTGCCGATTTGTTCAGGGATTTTCTTCTATTGCTTCACCCTTAACTAAGTTGACTCAAAAGGGTGCTCTATTTTTATGGTCCAAAGAGTGTGAGGAGAGCTTTCAGAAGCTCAAGACAACACTAACCACGGTACCAATTTTGATATTGCGGTCAGCTTCAGATTCCTATACTGTGTATTCTGATGCCTCGAGAGTTGGCATTGGATGTGTGTTGATGTAGGAGGGTAGGGTTATTGATCATACTTCTCATCAATTGAAGCCCCATGAGAATAACTACCCCATGCATGATTTGGAGTTAGCAGCCATAGCTCACGCTCTAAAGATTTGGAGACATTACTTGTAAGGTATTTCTTGTAAGGTGTATATTGACCATCGCAGCCTTCAACATCTGTTCAAACAGAAAGATCTTAATTTGAGACATCGGAGGTGGCTTGAGTTGCTTAAGGATTATGACATTACCATATTGTATCATCCGGGAAAGGTCAATATTGTGGCTAATGCTTTGAGCCGAAAGACAGTTAGTATGGGCAGATTGGCTTATAATCCAATTGGGGAGAGGCCTTTTGCATATAATGTTCAGGCGTTGGCCAATCAGCTAGTGAGGTTGGATATTTTTGAGCCGTGTCGGGTGTTGGCCTGTGTTGTTCTCGGTCCTCTTTATATGATCACATCAGAGAGCGTCAGTATGATGATCCACATTTGCTTGTCCTTGAGGATAGAGTTCAGCACGATGATGCCAGAGATGTGTCTATTGATAGTGATGGTGTTATGAGGATGCAGGGCCGGATCTGTGCGCCTAATTTAGATGGCCTTCGAGAGTTGATATTAGAGGAGGCTAACAGCTCGCTGTACTCCATTCATCTGGGTGCCGCAAAGATGTACCAGGACTTGAGACAACATTACTGGTGGAAGAAGATGAAGAAGGATATTGTGAGTCATGTAGCCAGATGTCTCAACTGCCAGCAGGTCAAGTATGATCATTAGAGATCAGGTGGTGCTCTTCAGCGTATGGTTATTCCTGAGTGGAAATGGGAGCGGATTACCATGGATTTCGTGAGTGGTCTCCCTCGGACTTCGAGGAAGTTTGATTTAGTGTGGGTGATTGTTGATTGGCTGACCAAATCTGTACACTTCATTCCAGTATGTACTACTTATTTATCGAAGCGGTTAGCAGGGATATTTATTCAGGAGACCGTCAGATTACATGGGGTTCCAGTGTCTATTATATCAGATAGAGGTACTTAGTTCCTTTCTTAGTTCTGGAGAGCATTTCAGCGGGAGCTGGGTACGCAGGTAGAACATTTCATCCTCAGACAAACGGACAATATGAGAGCACTATTTAAATCTTGGAGGATATGTTGTGTACCTGTGTGATCGATTTTGGAGGTTCATGGGATGAGTTTTTGCCGCTTGCAGAGTTTGCCTACAACAACAGTTATCAGTCGAGTATTTAGATGGCCCCGTATGAGGCGTTGTATGGTAGGCGGTGTAGATCTCTTGTAGGATAGTTTGAGCCTGGCGAGGCTAGATTGATAGGGACTGAGTTAGTTCAGGATGCTTTGGAGAGAGGAAAGTTGATCCAGGAGAGGCTTCGCATAGCTCAGTCGCGCCAGAAGAGTTATGCGGACCGGAAGGTTCGAGATGTGTCTTTCATGGTTGGTGAGAGGGTCTTGTTAAAGGTTTCACCCATGAAGGGTGTTATGCGGTTCGGGAAGTAAGTGAAGCTGATTCCCAAGTTCATTGGCCCTTTTGAGATACTTATGAGGATTGGGGTGGTGGCATATGAGCTAGCTTTGCCACCCAGCTTTTCCAGTGTGCATCCGGTATTCCATGTGTCTATGCTCTGGAGGTATGTCGCGGATCTGTCTCATGTGTTGGACTTCACTACAATTCAGCTGGATGATGATCTATCTTATGATGTGGAGCCGGTGGCTATTCTGGGTCGACATATTTGGAAGTTGAGGTCCAAGGATATTACTTCAGTAAAGGTGCAGTGGAGAGGTCGGCCCATGGAGGAGGTGCTTGGGAGATCGAGCAAGAGATGCGGAGTAGATATCCCCACTTATTTGAGACTCCAGGTATGTTTCTTGACCCGCTTGAGGACGAGCGTTTGTTTTAGTTGGGGAGAATGTGACGAACGAGTCCGTCGTCACGTGAATTACCGCCCTGTTTTCCCTGTTATATGCTTGTTCATGTTTCAATATATGTATTTGGTGAATTTGAGTCGATTCGGTTCGAGTTTGATAGGAAATGGGACAAATAGTCTCTTTGATGAAAGAATAGTTTGGAAAAGTAAACCGGATGTTGACTTGTGAGTTAGAGGGCTCGGAATCGAATTCTGATGGTTAGGTTAGCTTTGGGGTATGATTTAAGACTTAGGAGAATGATTAGAATTGAATTCGAAGGTCCGGTGTAGAAATATGCTTGAATTGGCGAAGTTGGAATTTTGGCGAATTCCAGTCGATAGGTGAGATTTTAATCTGGGAGTCGGAATGAAATTCCGACAGTTGAAGTAGCTTCGTTAGGTGATTTTGGATATGTCTTCAAATTTTCATGTCATTCGGGCATCGTTTGGTTGGGTTCTTAATTGGATGTTGGTTTCGAAAGTTTTAGTTGAAACTTAGGCTTGAATCTACCCTGATTTGATGATTTTTGTGTTTAAGGATATGTTTTTATGATTTGAACAAGTTCGTATGTGGAGTAGGTTGGTGGATTTCATTGAGGTCCCGGGGGCCTCGGAGTGAATTCGGGGGTCCAAACGGACCGTTTTTGGCTAAGTGAGAGATGAGGTTTGCTGTCATAATTGCAGCAGGATTTTGTTCATCGTGTTTGTGATGAAGTTTACGCGGACAGGTAGTGTATCTGGAGAGATGAGGGATTTTTGCCTTCACGTTCGCGAAGTATGGGATGCGAACGCGTCGGTGTTAGACCTGGTGAATCGTGTTCGCGATAGACTGGCCGCGTTCGCGTAGCATGGGAGGAAATGACCATCACATTCACGACTGGGAGTACGCGATCGCGTAGAGTAAAGATGGGATGAAGCCAGATTGTTCATCGGGAACGCATGAAGAGCGTCACATTCGCGTAGAGTTAAAAACAACTGGACAGAAGGGTTTTAAGAAAGAAATCAGTTGCGAACCATTCACATTTTCCCTCCATTTTTGAGCACCTTGAGAGCTAATTGATAGAATTTGAAGAGGATTTCATCGGGAAGTGATTGGAGGTAAGTCTCGTGGTCTTAATACATCATTTTATCAAAGAATCTTCCATTAATTCTCGGAATTTGGGTATAAATTGAGGAAGTTAGGGCTTTAATTTTTTCTATGTAAAATCATGATTTGGCGATTCATTTGAAGTCTGATTTTGATAAATTTTATATGCACGGACTCATGGCGAAACGAGAATTCTGGAAATGCGAATTTCGTAATTTTTCGAGAAGTGGTCCCGGAGCTCGGGTTTTGGCAGCTTCGTATTTTTGGGTGTTTTTCGAGTCTGTTCAATTGGGTTATGATTATAAGCCTATTTTGATGTATTCTTATTGGTTTTGATCATATTTGGCACATGAGGAGGTCGATTTGCGAGGAAAGCGCAATGCGAGCTAGGACTTTGGTCGGTTCGAGGTGAGTGGTAGTCATGAATGATATACCGAGGGTTTGAAAGCCCGTATTTGTACTATACAATGCTATGTTGAGATGAAACACACGTCGTATGATGAGCGTGGTGATATTGTGACTGGTGTGTGTGACAGTAGTAGATTGAGACTGGACTTTCTACCTTAGTGATATTGTTACCTGTACTGTTGCCTTAGAACTGTTTAGCGTTCCTACTGATTTTCTTATTTTCAGTTATTATTTATTGCTACTACTTACTGAGCTGGAAGTATTCACTCTACTCCCTGCACTTTGTGAGGATTCAGGAGGGCAGTTGAGCTATTGTCACGACCCAAACCCTGGTCGTCATGGCGCCCAACACTATGCTAGGCAAGCCCGACCATATTATCCCTTAAACCAGCCAATTATTAAATACATTAAACTTAAACAGTAAATGATCATATCAGATGATAAACGAAATGTATAACGTACAAAATACGGTCCCAACCATATCGTGGTGTCACGAGACCGAGCCTCTACAGAATAGCATCCTAATACAACCAAGTCTAGGCAAATAGGAAATCAACAAGATGATAAAGAAGGAGAAAACAAGCTCTGCGGACGCTGGCAGCTACCTCGAAATCTCCGCAAAAGTAGATAAGGATCGGCAGCTACAATGTCTCAACTGCTCTCGGGCACCTGTGGATCTGCACAGAAAGTGCAGGGGAGTGGGGTGAGTATATTTCAACTCAGTGAGTAATAATAATAAATAATGACTGAAGGTAAGAACTCCCGTGCTATCACTTAGCAGTTCTAAGGCAACCCTCATATGTACGTCATCACTATGGTAATACTCTAATCTCCAAACCACATTTATCTCTACAAGATTCTTACTCTGATCCAACCCTCACTCGTACCTCTACGGTGTACGGCCATCTCAACATATAAAGACACATACCTCTGTCTATAATGTATAAATATTTAAGTAGATAGTAGGATATAATTAAGTATAATGCTGCGGCGTGCAGCCCGCTCCAATACATATACCGTTGCGGCGCGCAGCCCGCTCCATTTAACGTCGACGGCGCTCACTGGGGGTGTATACAGACTTCCTCGGGGCTCCCTAGGCCCAAGCACTATAATACTGCGGCGTGCAGCACGATCCACACAAATATTACTACGGCTTGCAGTCCGATCCAATATATATATGTATATATCTCTATACTCCTGCGGCGTGCAGCCCGATCCCATAATATACACCAGTGCTCATTGAGAATGTGTGCAGACTCAGACTCCGAAGGGGCTCCTACAGCCCAAGCGCAATAATACTGTGGCGTGCGGTCCGTCCCACATGTATATTACATGCATATTACATGTATATTACTGCAGCGTGCAGTCCGATCCAATATATATACTGCTGCGGCGTGCAGCCCGATCCAATATAGGTATATATATATAATACCTCATAATGGGTCCTCGACCCTATCCCAGTCAATATGTGCTTGGCCTCTCAGGCCCAATATAATATATCACAGTGGGTCCTAGACCTTGTCTCAGTCAATATAGACTTGGCCTTTCAGGCCCACTCATCTAGAACAGGGAATTCCACCCTAGATAATCTCTCTCAATGTACATATCTAGTGCGGGCTCATATTATGCTATACAGCTAGAGCTATGGTCGAGTGTATGTTTCCAACATGATATAAGGGTCACCTAGCTTTATAGGTTCCCTAATGCTCTACAGATCGGCACAAGGCCCCAAACATGGCTATTAGCCCAATTGTACAGTTATAATCTGAGTAACAGTCATACAACAAAGTATTCTATTAGCCGGGAAGGACTAAGTCCGAACCCCCTATCACAATGTCACCACGCCTTGTCATAGAACGCGTGTCTCATCTCAATATAGCATTGTGAAGTGCTAGTACGGGGTTTCAAACCCTCGGTACATTGTTTACTACTACCACTCACCTCGAACCGGTAGAAGCTTCAATCCGCCTTGCGCTTGCCTCGCAAATCAATCTCCTCGGATTCCAAATCTGCTCAAAATCATAGAGAATGCATCAATATACGCTAATTTCACGAAATTCATTCGAAATAACCCAATTTATATCAAAACCCACAAGTTGTCAAAACCCGACTTTTGGTACACTTGTCGAAAAATTACAAAAATCACATATTCGGAATCCTCATCTCGATACGAGTCTAGGCATACAAAATTTACCAAAATCGGACTCCATTTGCCCACTCAAATCAGTGTTTTTCTTAAATTTAGGCCTAGGGCTCAAACCCACCTTTAATCTTCCATTTACAGAAATTTAACCCATGATTTCATGTTAAAATGATGTAATTAAGCCACAAAACTTACCTCCAACGAATCCCCAATGAATTACCAGCAATTCCTGTGAGTTTCTCTCTCTAGAACTCAAAAATGGCATTTTTGGGTATTAAACCCGCGACTGGTTCTGTTCTGAACTTAACTTCACTGCCAGCCTCTTTTCTTCATCGCGTTCGCGACGCCTCTAACGCGAACGAGATTTGTCGATTTGGCTCGTCATGCAGTGGTGATACTTCCCACGGAGCGGGAGAGGGTCCGCAGGTTTATAGATGGGCTTTTCTTTAGCATCTTTTGGCCTTCCCCTTCCTCTTCCAGTGCTTTACATTGGTAGCTTTGAACTACCAACACTTGAAGGAACAGAACTTGATGGAGCAGCAGATTTGAAACAAATTATATATATGAACTCGTGGGGGAATGGGTAACCGGATTTTGGTCCTAACCCCGAATTCCGGCTTAAAGTTGAATGAATGAACTAGAATTCGAATTTTATGTAAAAGACCTCGAAATTAGGATCTAAAGGTTCCAGAGTTGACACTTTGGATACTCAAAATGCTATGTCAGAGAAAAAGATCATGGGATGGCTCCAGGCACTAGGAAGAGCTTGTCACCTCGATCCTGGCACCGTCTCCTACTTATGCTCCTATTGGACCCGATGAGACGATTTCTATGGGAAATGCTTCAAAGGCCAATATTGAAGGATGTGGGAAGATATTTCTCAAAATGACTTCCGGCAAAGTGGCGACTTTGAACTAAAACTACCTCCACAATCCATATAACTACCCGCAACACTACTATCCAGCACCTGATCCCCATTTTACTGTCCATCACGCTTTTAACATTAAAAACTTATTATAAACAAAAGTATCTAACTGTTATTCTCTGATTCCACTTAAGTTTGTCTAAGTATGAATTTTAACAATTAAACAACTCATAGGCCGTGTAGATTCGGACCTAGACATACTCGCTCCACGGTGAGCATGCCTGGACGGTCCGGCTGAGTCAGTGGAATGCCTGGCCCGGGCCACCGGCACAGGGTCAACCTCAGCATCCAAGGATAAGAATTACCTAAAAAGGAAAGGAGCAAATGATTCAAGTTCATCATAACATAGCAATTTTTAAGACCTCATGTTTTATGATTTTTACCTACTTAACTAAGTGATCTACTATTTGCGACTACACCACAACTATTATACTATCTATTACATTATTTTTTGTTCGACTTCTTACATAATGCCCTTCGAGGAAGCAGATGGGACAAGGGTCCCTGCGTGTACCAGGTGACAGACACTGTGATAGTGAACAAGATAACACCATTTTAAATGGTTCAGGAGGCAAATAATGATCAGCACCCAGTGGCTGCAACTGACTACTATACGTGTTTAAGTACTTGAAAACACTATATTCTATTTGAAGGCGGATGAGCCAAAAATATCCTATTTGAAGGCGCATGAGCCTAAAATATCCTATTTGAAGACGGATGAACTGATAAAGACTCTAAAAGAAAAGAAAAAAATAAATTTATTTGTGGGTGCTCACTCAATATTTATTTAAATATTTGTATAACAGCCTATGTAAATTACTAAATATGGCACGGGTCAGGACGTGGCAGTTCATGGTTGCCTTGGCCATGACACTAGTCAGGACGTGGCAGGCCATGGCAGTGCATAGCCATGGCACGGGGCAGGACGTGGCAGGCCTTCGTGAACCTCCTCTAGTACCGGCGCTGTCTGGTTGGGCCTAGGCACTTGGCCAGGGGTCCTCCAAAAGTCCTCTTATATAAAACGCGTAATTAAACCACAAAACTTACCTCCAACGATAACCCAATGAAATCCCAGCTATTTCCCGTCACTTTCTCTCTCTAGGGCTCAACAATGGAGTGTAGCTCGACTGGCCCAGCATGAACTCACGGAGATTATATCTCGTCCCTCGATCCTGTTACTACACTTCTGTGTATTTTTGCACTGGTCCAGGTTTTGAGCAGCAGCATCAGTAGTAGTTCGGGAGCAGAATTATATTATCACTACACCGTAGGGGTACGAATGAGGGTTGGATCAGTGTGGAATCTTGTAGAGATAAATGTGGATTACCACAGGGATAACTGGCTTGTGGCAGCCAAGCGTTCATAGCGACGTTGCTTTTTGATCCTTCGATGTCGGCTCTTCCTATCATTGTGAAGCAGAAACAATAGTACGCTGGCACCAATGATAGTGGCCGATATATTCCATGCTCTCACAGCCCGCAAAGCAAGACAAGATTTCTTCAAGGGGTGTAATTTACTTCTTCAAATGTGGATGACTACACTGGGCCTCCAAATTCAATTTCGATCGCTCCCCTAAGTCACAAATCACCTCCCGGAACTAACCGAATCATCAGAACCTGATTCCGAACCCTCTAACCCTCGGACTCATGGGCTATATAAACCCTTTGTCCGAACAAAGTCGCCATTTTTCGTAAACCCTAGAGACCGGCCGCCCCTTTTCTCTCATCTTCTTAGTGGTTTGAGTATTAATTGTTTAGAGTGGCTTCTATTTGAATGTGGCTAGTGAAGGAAATGAAGCAAAGGGCTAAAATTGCAAGGAATCCGAGCCAATGGATATTATTAGAATTCGTTAAAAACACATAGATAAGGCAATACACAAAATTTGAAAAAGACTAAAGCTGAATTGGACTAGTTTGGAGTTAAAATTCAGGGTGAAGTGTATATTGCGAAGCTTTACTAAGTTGTTGATTGCCATCGATTGTTGCGGGTTGTGTCTGGAATCACATCACGCGATGCCTTTTTCCCCTTCTTCATCGCGAACGCAACACTCTCTCACGCGTCCGCGAAGATCAACTCCTCAGCCTCCTGACTTTTACTCTACGCGAACGCGACGTAAAGTCACGCGTCCGCGATGCCTTACCTTTTCCTCTTACGCGAACGCGACCCACCCATCGCGAACGCGATGGCCAACTGGCCTCAACCTTCACGAACGCGGCATTGCCCTCGCGAACGCGATGCCTTACTGAACCTGGCCTTCGCGAACGCGGAACCTTCCTTCGCGAACGCGAAGGCTTATTTTATGCCCAGTGATCTGCAGATTTCAGCAGACCATTTCATGCTTCCAAATGTCGGATGATGGTCCGGATTCACCCCGAGGCCCCGGGACCCCAACGAAAACCACCAACATACCCCAAAACACGATACGAACTTGTTCCAATCATAAAAACACCATCCTAAACATCAAAATCACCAATTACACACGGATTCAAGCCTAAATTTCTTAAAACATTCCGAATTACACATTCTATCAAAAACCCGACCAAACGACGTCCGAATGACCTGAAATTTTGCAGGCACATCCAAAATCATCTAACGGAGCTACTGCAACTGTCCGAATTCCATTCCGACTCCCGGATCAAAATCTCACCTACCGTTCGGATTTCGCCAAAATTCAACCTTAGCCAATTCAAGCCTATTTCTACACCGGGCCTCCAAATTCAATTCCGATCGCTCCCCTAAGTCACAAATCACCTTCCGGAACTAACCGAATCATCAGAATCCGATTCCGAGCCCTCGAGCTAAATAGTCAACTCCGGGTTGACTTTCCTTATTCAAGTTCCTTCACAAAGGCTATATGCCTCATTTCCAATCCCAATCACTCCTAACTCACCCGATAGATTCTAACACTGATATAAAATTATAAAACATGTATTTACAACATAACGGGGTGGTAATTCCCGTGACGACGGGCCGGGTCGTCACATTCTCCCCAACTTAAACAAACGCTCGTCCTCGAGCGGTCAAGAAACATACCTGAAGTCTCGAATAGCTGAGGGTATCTGCTCCGCATCTCTTGCTCAACCTCCCAAGTAGCCTCCTCTACGGGTCGACCTCTCCACTGAACCTTAACTGATGCAATCTCCTTCGACCTCAACTTCCTTACTTGGCGAACCAAAATAGCAATAGGCTCCACATTATAGGATAGATCACCATCAAGCTGAATGGTACTGAAGTCTAATACATGAGACAGATCCCCGATGTACTTTCAGAGCATAGACACATGGAATATTGGATGAACGCTGGATAAGTTGGGTGGCAAGGCTAACTCATATGCCACCTCTCCAACTTTCCCGAGTATCTCAAAAGGGCCAATATACCTGGGACTCAACTTCCCTTTCTTCCCGAACCTCATGACACCCTTCATGGGTGAAACCTTCAGCAACACCCTATCACCAACCATGAAAGACAACTCTCGAACTCTACGGTCCGCATAACTCTTCTGGCGAGACTGTGCTGTGCGAAGCCTCTCCTGGATCAACTTTGCTCCGTCCAGAGCATCCTGGACTAACTCAGTCCCTATCAATCTATCCTCACCAGGCTCAAACCATCCCACGGGGGATCTACACCGTCTGCCATACAATGCCTCGTACGGGGCCATCTGAATACTCGACTGGTAGCTGTTGTTGTAGGCAAACTCGGCAAGTGGTAAGAATTCATCCCACGAACCACCAAAGTCAATCACACATGCTCGCAACATATCCTCCGGGATCTGAATAGTACGCTCAGACTGCCCGTCTGTCTGGGGGTGAAATGCTGTACTCAACTCAACCCTCGTACCCATCTCTCGCTGAAATACTCTCCAAAATTGAGAAGTGAACTGAGTGCCTCGGTCAGATATAATAGACACTGGGACCCCATGCAACCTGACAATCTCCCGAATAAAGATCGCTGCCAACCGCTCCGATGAGTAAGTAGTACAAACTGGGATGAAATGTGCGGACTTAGTCAACCGATCAACAATCACCCATACAGAATCAAACTTCCTCGCTGTCCGAGGGAGCCCAGTAACAAAATCCATGGTGATCCTCTCCCATTTCCACTCGGGAATAACCATACGCTGAAGAACACCGCCCGGTCTCTGATGCTCATATTTGACCTGCTGGCAATTGAGGCACTTAGCTACATGCCTAACAATATCCATCTTCATTCTCCTCCACCGGTAGTGCTGTCTCAAGTCTTGGTACATCTTTGCGGCACCTGGGTGAATAGAGTACCGCGAACCGTGTGCCTCTTCAAGTATCAACTCCCGCAAACCATCAACATTGGGCACACATATACGGCCCTGCATTCTCAAAACACCATCACTGTCGATAGTCACATCTCTAACATCATTATGCTGCACTTTGTCCTTAAGGACAAGCAAATGTGGGTCATCATATTGTCGCTCCCCTGATGCGATCATATAAGGAAGATCGAGAAACAACACAAGCCAACACCCGACTAGGCTCCGAAATATCTAATCTCACTAGCCGATTGGCTAGAGCCTGAACATCATAAGCAAATGGCCTCTCCCCAACTGGGATGAAAGCTAAGCTGCCCATGCAAACCGCCTTCCGACTAAAGGCATCGGCCACCACATTGGCCTTCCCGGATGATACAAAATAGTGATATCATAGTCCTTAAGCAACTCCAACCACCTCCGTTGTCTCAAATTAAGGTCCTTCTGTCTGAATAAGTGCTGAAGGCCGCGATGATCCGTGAACACCTCACATGAGACACCATACAGGTAATGCCTCCAAATCTTCAAGGCATGAACTATGGCCGCTAGCTCCAAATCATGAACAGGGTAGTTCTTCTCGTGGGGCTTCAACCGACGAGAGGCATAAGCAATGAACCTACCCTCCTGCATCAACACACAACCAATGCTAACTCTTGAGGCATCACAATACACAGTATAAGGATCTGAAGCTGACGACTGAATCAAGACTGGTGCTGTGGTCTGTGCTGTCTTGAGCTTCTGAAAGCTCTCCTCGCACTCCTCAGACCATATGAAAGGAACACCCTTCTGCGTAAATCTAGTCAAGGGTGAAGCAACAGAAGAGAATCCCTGAATGAATCGGTGATAATACCCTGCCAATCCTAGAAAGCTACGGATCTCGGTAACTGAGGTCGGTCTGGGCCAACTCTGCACTGCCTCGACCTTCCTCGGATCTACCTGAATACCATTATGGGATACCACGTGTCCTAAGAATGCCACGGACTCAAGCCAGAACTCACATTTGGAGAACTTGGCATACAGCTTCTCCTCTCTCAATCTCTGCAACACAATACTCAAGTGTCGAGCATGCTCCTCCTGACTACGGGAGTAGACTAGAATGTCATAAATGAACACAATCACAAATGAATCCAAATAAGGCCTGAACACACTGTTCATTAGATGCATAAATGCTGCTGGGGCGTTGTTCAGCCCAAATGACATCACAAGGAACTCGTAATGACCATATCGGGTCCGGAATGCAGTCTTCATAATGTCAGACTCTCTAATCTTCAGCTGATGGTAGCCTGAACGAAGATCAATCTTCGAGAACACCCTAGCTCCCTGGAGCTGATCAAATAAATCATCAATACGAGGCAGAGGATACTTATTCTTCACTGTCACTTTGTTTAGCTGCCTATAGTCAATACACATCCTCATAGATCCATCCTTCTTCAACAAACAGGACCGGTGCACCCCACGGCGACACACTCGGCCGAATGAACCCCTTATCTAGGAGTTCCTGGAGCTGCTCCTTCAATTCCTTCAACTCAGCTGGTGCCATACGATACGGAGGAATAGAAATAGGCTGAGTGCCTGGCACCAAATCGATACCAAAATCAATATCCCTGTCCGGCGGCATGCCCGGCAGGTCTGAGGGAAACACATCAGGAAAGTCTCGCACAATGGGAACAGAATCAATACTGGGAGTCCGGGCCTCGACCTCCCGCACAAATGCTAAATAAGAGAGACATCCCTTCCCAACCATTCGTTGGGCCTTGAGGAAAGATATTACCCTGCTAGGTACATACTCAGTCGTGCCTCGCCACTCGATCCTCTGAATGCCCGGCATAGCCAAAGTGACTGTCTTAGCATGACAGTCCCGAATAGCATGACATGGAGATAGCCAGTCCATGCCCAATATAACATCAAAATCAATCATGCTGAGAAGCAACAGGTCTACTCGGGTCTCCGGACCTCCAATAGTGACCAAACAGGACCAGTATACGTGGTCCACAACAATAGTATCCCCTACCGGGGTAGATACATGCACTGGCAGCTCAAGACTCCCTCGGGTCGTGCCCAAATGAGGAGCAAAATATGTAGACACATAAGAATAAGTAGAACCGGGATCAAACAATACTGAGGCATCTCTGTGGCAGGCCTGAAATAATACATGTAATAACTGCATCAGAAGCAACGGCCTCAGATCGGCCCTGAAGAGCATAGAATCTAGCATGTTCGCCTGATCGGCCTCCTCCTCGAGGGCGACCCCTAGCTGACTGACCCTCACCCATAGTCGGCGGGGCGGGTGCTGAAGTAGAAGGACCAGATGACGAGGGCTGCCCTCTCTGCTGATAAGGCTTGGAAACAAGACATGGACACTCCCTACGATGGTGCCCAAACTCTCCGCACTCGTAGCAACTCCCCGATCCTGGGGGCTGAGACTGATAAGGATCCCTGGTGCTGGAGTGGCCAGCTGATAAACTAGGCCGAGATGAACCCTGAGTAAATGGGGCCTATGAAGAACTCTGAGCTGGCATGGCGTTGAGAGATGGCTGGCTCTGGTGCGAACCCTGATAACCCTGACTAGAAGACTATCCACGATGATCTGAGCGACCCGACTGCGAAGATCGAAAGAGCGACCTCGGCTCTGCTGACTCTGGCCTCTGGTCTGAGTGCCACTGGAACTAGCTGCTCCTCGAGGCCTCTTAGCCTCCCTCTCATCCCGCTCTCTGCGACGATCTGTCTCTATGTCGCGAGCAATATCCACAAGCATCCTCAAATGTACGACTCAAAACCCTCTCCCGAGTCATCAGAATACGAATGGGATAAATGAGGCCATCCACGAAGCGCCCAATCCTCTCTCTATCGGAATGAACCAACCACGGTGCATATCTGGACAACTCTGTAAACCTGATCTCATACTCTGACACTGACATGTCCCCCTGACGGAGACCCTCAAACTGCCTACGCATCTCCTCTCTCTGAGATCGAGGCACCCATTTCTCCAAGAACATAGTGGAGAACTCCGGCCATGATAGTGGTGCCGCCCCTGCCGGCCTGCGGCGCTCATAAGCCTCCCACCAAGCGAAGGCTGATCCCTGAAACTGAAAGGTAGTGAAAGATACCCCACTGGACTCCAATATCCCTGCCGTACGAAGCATCCGACGACACTTATCCAGAAAACCTTGGGCGTCCTCGCCCGGAGCACCAGTGAACACTGGAGGAGATAACCTGGTGAACCTCTCGAGACGACGCTGCTCATCGTCTGTCATAGCTGGGACCTTGTCCCCCTGAATCTGATCTGCTGGCTGAACCGGAACCACGGGCTGAACTGGAGGAGCCTCTGGTGTCTGTAAGCCCTGCACTGCTGGCTCTGGAGTGCGTACTGCGGGGGTCCGATGACCACCCCGATCCCCGATGCAGCTACTGCAGTAGTAATCGAAACCGCCTGTGCTAGGCCAGTGCGGCTCGCTAGTATCCGAGCCGGGGTCTCTCGTAGACCCGGAATAGCAATGGGCACGGCCGGTGCCCGATCCGGTACTACTCGGCACCTCTCGCAAGCTGGGGGTCGTGGGTCGGCTGGCACCGCCTCGGCCGCCCTAACTCCGCCACGACCACGACCACGTCCTCGGCCTCTAGTAGGTGGTAGTGGTGGTCGTCCTCCACGTCCGGATGATCGAGTTCTCGCCATCCGCGAGAGAATAGAATGTCAAAGTTCAGTTCAAGTCAAAAGTAATCGCACGACAAGAATTCCAAGAATTGAAACTTTTCCTAAAAGGTTTGCAGCCTCCCGAGGATAAGTACAGGTGTCCCCGCACCGATCCACGAGACTCTACCAACCGGCTCAAGACTCGCGAGACCTGTTAACCTAGGCTCTGATACCAACTTGTCACGACCCAAACCCTGGTCGTGATGGCGCCCAACACTATGCTAGGCAAGCCCGATCATATTATCCCTTAAACCAGCCAATTATTAAATACATTAAACTTAAACAGTAATGATCATATCAGATTATAAACGAAATGTATAACGTACAAAATACGGTCCCAACCATATCGTGGTGTCACGAGACCGAGCCTCTACAGAATAGCATCCTAATACAACCAAGTCTAGGCAAATAGGAAATCAACAAGATGATAAAGAAGGAGAAAACAAGCTCTGCGGACGCTGGCAGCTACCTCGTAATCTCCGCAAAAGTAGATAAGGATCAGCAGCTACAATGTCTCAACTGCTCTCGGGCACCTGTGGATCTGCACAGAAAGTGCAGGGGAGTGTGGTGAGTATATTTCAACTCAGTGAGTAACAATAATAAATAATGACTGAAGGTAAGAACTCCTGTGCTAGCACTTAGCAGTTCTAAGGCAACCCTCATACGTACGTCATCACTATGGTAATACTCTAATCTCCAAACCACATTTATCTCTACAAGATTCTTACTCTGATCCAACCCTCACTCGTACCTCTACGGTGTACGGCCATCTCAACATATAAAGACACATACCTCTGTCTATAATGTATAAATATTTAAGTAGATAGTAGGATATAATTAAGTATAATGCGGCGGCGTGCAGCCCGCTCCAATACATATACCGCTGCGGCGCGCAGCCCGCTCCATTTAACGTCGACGGCGCTCACTGGGGGTGTATACAGACTTCGGAGGGGCTCCCTAGGCCCAAGCACTATAACAATGCGGCGTGCAACACGATCCACACAAATATTACTGCGGCGTGCACTCCGATCCAATATATATATGTATATATCTCTATACTGCCGCGGCGTGCAGCCCGATCCCATAATATACACCAGTGCTCACTGAGAATGTGTGCGGACTCAGACTCCGGAGCGGCTCCTGCAACCCAAGCGCAATCACTGCGGCGTGCGGTCCGTCCCACATGTATATTACATGTATATTACATGCATATTACTGCGGCGTGCGATCCGATCCAATATATATACGCGCGCGGCGTGCGACCCGATCCC
>JASVEL010002989.1:0-245889 GCA_032618575.1 Nicotiana noctiflora
TTTTAACAATTAGGTATTATTATTATTACGCGGGACGGACCAAGTCACGATCCCCAATGGTGCTCTACCCCACGCCCGTTATTCGGCGTGCAAGTCACCTCAACACAACACTAAGATGTGCAAGTCCGGGGTTTACTAACCCTCAGGACATCATTTAAAAGAATTACCCACCTCGAACCGACGAAAACTCATGCCCGCGATGCCTTATCTCCTCGAACCGGCATCCACGCACGTCAAAACTAGCACAAATCAGCACAAATATATCAAAATAGGCTAATGGAACATCACCCAATCGAAAGAACTCGAAAAATATCATAAATTACGAAATTGGCAAAACCCGAGCCCCGGGCCCACATCTCGAAAAATTATGAAACTCACATTTTCGGAATTCTCGTCTCTCCACGAGTCCGTACATACCAAGAATTCCCAATTCGGACCACAAATGGTCCTTCAAATCCCCATTTTAAAATTTTTGTTCAAAGCCTATTTTCTTGATTTCTTACCCAAATTCAGAGAATTAATGGAGGATTCTTTGATAAAATCATGTATTTAACTCATAAAACTTACCTCCAATGATTCCCCGTCGAAATCCCTTCAATTCCCGTCCAAAAGCTCTCAAGAATGACCAAAAATGGTGAAAAAATGGGTTGATTTCGCGACTGAAATGTTTTAAAAACATTCTGCCCAGGCATATTACTCATCGCGATCACGGGAATGGCTCTGCGATCGCGGAGAACAAAATTTGGCCCAAAATTTACCCTTCGCGATCGCGGGAAAGGCTTCGCGATCGCGGTGAACAAACTCTGGTTCCTCCGGACAGGCTTCAGTATAATGGTCATAACTTTTTGCACACAACTCCAAATGATGAATGGTTTGATGTTCTGAAAACTAGACACATAGGGTTATAACTTTCATTTGATGGTCATTTCCTGAATCCGTATATATGTCTAGATATAAGCTTCCCAAGTTATACATGTGTATTAGAGATCCTTCTCGGACACCCTATAGTGTAACGTCCATAACTCTTTACACAGATGTCCAAATCATGAGTTCTTTATCTTTCTGAAAACTAGACACGATGGTCTATAACTTTCGTTTTTGAATCACCTTAAACTTCATTGTATATAAAAAGATATGAGCTTCCAAAGTAGGATCAATGCACAGAAATTTTCCTTCTTCGCGATCGCGGAGCATTTCACGCGATCGCGATTCATTAATAATTTTCGCACATTTTACTCACCGCGATCGCGTCCCATTGTCCGCGATCGCGTAGAACACTTCTACAGACATAAACCAGCAGTTAAAAATGGCCTAGAAATGGTCCGAAACCACCCCGAAACTCACCCGAGGCCCCCGGGACCTCAACCAAAAGAACCAACATGCCCTATAACCTTATTCGAACTTGTTCCAATCATCAAAACTCTATCGTTAACATTAAAATCGTCCGTTTTCAACAAATTTAAGCTTAAGTTTAACTTTAACTTCAAAAATTCACATTCGATCAAAAACCCGACCAAACGATGTCCGAATGACCTCAAAATTTGCAGGCATATCCAAAATCACCTAACGGAACTACTGCAACTGTCGGAATTCCATTCCGACTCCCGGATCAAAATCTCACCTATCGATCGGATTTCGCCAAAATTCGACCTTAGCCAATTCAAGCCTATTTCTACACCGAATCTCCAAATTCAATTCCGATTGCTCTCCTAAGTCATAAATGATCCCTCGAAACTAGTCGAATCATCGAATCCGATTCCGAGCACTCTAACTCGATAGTCAACTCTAGGTTGACTTTCCATATTCAAACTTCCTTCAAACATGCTATTTGCTTCATTTTTAATTCAATTCACTCCTAACTCACCCGATAGGTTCTAACACCGATATAAAAGTATAAGATATGTTAATTCAAGGTAACGGGGTGGAGATTCCCGTAACGACGGGGCGGGTCGTTACAATGTAGGACGCAAGATATGAATCAAGAGAAAATGAACAAAGAATAGATACGAAAGATAAACAGATTAAAACCCTAAAACTAACATGCGAAGCACAAAATATAGAATCTAAAGGATAGAAAAAGATATACAGAAGCATACAAGACATGAAAACACAGATGAAACAAAGCAAGCAAAGAAGCAAAGATAAAGACAATATGACTAACATGCGAAACACAGGATTTCAAGATCTCAAAAATAACAAAACAGACAGAAACAAGAAACAATAAACATGCAAACAAAACAAAGAATCTAAAACACAAAATGGGTGAGGGCACTTAGCTTGCAGGGCCGGTCCCCTAAGCTTCCCTTCTTCACTTTTTACTCTCTCTCAGACTCTTTCAGACTCTTTTCCTTTATTTCTTTTTTTTATTCCCTTTTTTCGTTTTTTCTTTTCTGACTTTCTTTTTTTAGACTTCAAAATGAAGCCTTTTAGGGTTTATGTTGCAGAGGGGTGTTTGGGAGGGTAAAAGAACGGATCTTGAAAAGGTTTGAGTTTTGGAGTCGCCGGGTTAGGTTTCCGGCGACTTTATTTTGGATATTCGATGGGATTGGGGAAGATTCGAGGGTGGTGGCTGGTATGGTTGGATAGATCAGGTCAGGGGGGTTCTTTTGGCGTTGGTTTGAGACGGTGGTTCGTTGTTTGGGTGGTCACCGGTGGTAGGTTCCGGTGACCGGCGTTCTGGAGAAGGGGTCTGTTTTAGGGGTTTTTGGTGCTTTGAGGTGAGGACGATGATGATGAAAGCTTTTGGGGTATGGGGTGTGGCCGGAGACCACCGTAGAAGGTGGTGGCCTCCATGGCCGGCGATGGTTGCAGACGGGATGAGGGAGAAGGCAAAGATGAAGAAAAGAGAACGGAGGCGGCTAGGGTTAAGAGTTTCCAAAAATGGCCGGTTCTTTCGGACAAGAGCCTTATATAGGCTGATTGACTAAGATAATCTGGGCCGTTGATCTGATGAAGATCAACGGTTCAGACCAAGCGTTACTAAAACGACGTAGTTTCGTCTGTATGGGAGACCAAAAGTCTTTGACCGTCAGATCAGCTCACACGAACAGCTGAGATCAAACCTATTTATTTTAATTAACTAATTAATTCCTCTATTTATCCCAGCCATTGGATTTATCAGGATTAACGGCTAAGATCACTGTCCCTAGGTGGCTTGGACCGGATCCCTTTGGGCTAAAAGCATTTAGGCCTTTAAATCAGTTTCCTTTTGGCCCAAATCAATTAAACCCAACCATTTTTTTGTATTTTCTGATTTTAATTATTTTTATGTATTTTCTTTTTTGTATTTTTTTTCTTTTCTTTTATGAATTATTACCAAACTTAATTTCCTACTTACACTAATTATCTAGTATTTTTGGCAATTTTCTACTATTTTTTCTCTAATTTCCGCTTCTAAGAACTATTTTTTGATGATTTTCTTCTTAAGGCTAATTAATTCAAACAAAATAATTACTTAACCTATTTTTTTTTATTTTTGCTAATTTCCAATTATTCAAACACACAAAGTGTGGCTAATTTCAACACAGGCACATAATTGCACTAAAAAATATATTTATTTTAGTTTTTGGAATTATTTGCCCGATGCAAAAATCATGTGCTCACAACTTCTATACACAAAAATAAGACAACTAATAGCTCATGAATTTAAAGAAATAGGAAAAAAGGTCCAGAATCACTGACCTGCTACTGGGCAGTGAACTAGGACGTGAGCCTCGGATCGACTCCCCTCGCTGTTTTGGTTCCAAACCGACAGAAACGAAATAATAGGAAACGGAAGTTGGATTCTTGAGAGTTACTACAGTTGATAGTCAAAGAATATTGTTTGTGATATTTTATTTTTTGTGCTCTATAAGCCCCTTCTTTGGTTGAGGATAAGAGAGAGTATTTATAGCAAAAAAATTAGGGTTCTTGTTCCTGATTTTGAAATTCAAAATCCCATGGCAGTGAAGGATCACGGGTCAATCTTGGGCTTCCAAAAAGCCATTTTAATCTCTACTCTAGGGATTCTCTGCATAGAAAATCATAAGAAAAAGAAAGTTTCTTTGGTACCTTGTGTTGACATAATCGTTGAAGACGAAAGAGAGACAAGGAACTTGCTCAAAAATGAAAGAGGCAAGCTTTGTCCTTAGCTAAAGTAAAGCTTGACTTTGCATAAAAATGGAAGAGAGAGAAAAAGAGTAAGGAAGATGGTAGTAACGGCTGTAAAGAGAAAATAAAAATGAAAGGGAGAACCTAGTTATGTTTTGGGGCTGATCTTATTGGGCTCATTTTTGGGCTTGAGAGGATATAATTGACAAGGAAACATTGGGGCCTAGTATTGGCCGAATTTATGGCCCTATTCTTTCTTCAAAGTAATTTCCTCTGGGTTACTAAATATAAAAATATTCTCATAACTTAATTAAAATATTTCTTTTTTTTTTCTTTAAAAAAAAGGTCTTAGCAAGATTATAATTTATGGTAACTTAATATATTAGTTATGAAATACTACAAAATAATTATTATATGAAATGTCATAATATTATTATAGTAAACTTTTTTATAAAGTGTAGGATGAAATAAATGTTATTATTTCTCCTAAATAAAGGAAAATTATTTTTTTTTCAAAAATTACAATAAGAATTGTACATAAAAATAATAGCAATGATAATGATGATGATAGTGACAATAATAACATTATGAAAATGAAAAGTAGTAGTAATAATAGTCATAACTTTAATAATAATCATTATTATTATATATTATTACTGTTATAATTATTACAACAACGATAATTATATAAAAAAACTATAGTTGTAATAGTTTTAATAATAGTAACAAATAAGTCAATTTGTGTTGAAAATAATAAAATGTGTATTTTTATATTATTAGTAATATTAGAAGCTAACGAAAATAGCTTGGAAGAAAGGAGAGACAAAATTGGATGTCAACAATAATGATAGTGATTTAGAGGAAGTAGAAAAAGAAGATATAATACCTGACAAAATGTTATAGAGGATGAAGATTTTGAGATAATCCTAAGTCCAATTTGGAAAAAACTGAGATAGTCAATTTGGGAGATTCTAAAATAGTCAAAGAAACTTGCATAAGCATTCACCTGCCACTATAAGAGAAAGAAGAGTACACTTGTTTCCTGAAATAATACAATGATATCTTTGCACGTTCTTATGATGATATCACTCGTTTGAGCGCATCTATAGTCGCTCATAAACTACCTACCAATCGGATGTGTCCGCTTGGAAAGTAGAAAATCAGAAAGTTCAAGCCGAATATGAGTAACATGAGAGATCCTCCAATACACTCATAACTCAAGACTATACGTCATATCAAGAAAGAAATCAAGTACCAAATAGTCCTTTTAACAACCCAAGCAAAATTTTCCCATCACATTCAATCCATCTGAACACACATATAGTCGCATCATACTCTTTATATAGCAATCCAACCAACCATCGATCCATAAATTCCACTACTAGGGACACTACCATACTTATAAGTCCAAAAGCACATGATCACACAACTGAAATCTCATTGCTCAAGCTAAAGTCAAACCTGGCCTCAAGTCCCTCAGACTAGCCTATCATCAGCATACCAAAATCACATCTCGCACCTCATCTAGGTAATCACAGGCCTTCGATGCACATCTGATGTTGAGCATATGCACATACGAGTGCATTGAAGTAATTCAAAGAGTTACGCTTCAAATTGAATCAATGTTGCACAATATGTAAAGAAAGATGGGAGGTTTATCATTATTTCCTTATAGCCTCTCGAAGATAGTTGTGGACATCATCATACCAATACACAAGACTCTACTGGACACTTTCTCATGACTTGAAGAACATGTCAACCTAGAGCTTTGATACCAACTTGTCATGATCCAAAATCCAACTAGTCATGATGGAACCTAACCTAGACCGCTAGGTAAGACGATTAACAATTATCCAATTCTAATGAAATTAATAAGGCAATTAAATAAAAGAAAAAATATGAATCTTATACATTCCCCATGAACTGGTAGTACAAATCATGAGCTTTTATGATTAGTTTACAAATTTGGTATGAAATAAATACATCATCTGTTCGAAATGTGCATAAATAGATTTTTATTAATCTAAGGCTACCATGAGCAAGAGGCAGCTACAACTGGAAGGCAGGTACATCTTAAAATACAATGCCCATCGAACAGAGCAACATCAGTAGCCAATATCTGCACGCCAAGGTGCAGAAGTGTAGTATGAGTACAACTCGACCCCATATACTCGGTAAGTGACAAACCTAACATTACGTTAAGAGTAGTGATGAGCTGGAAGAAAGGTCGGGTCCAACATCTAGTAGCCAACAATAGTTCATAACAACATAAAGAAATTAATAAAAGAGGTAACTCAGAGATAAAATGCTCAGTTTAATCATGGCTCCCGAAAAAAGCTCCGCTTTTCAAGTATATCAGTGAAAACCCAAGTCTTTTACCAAAATTTCCAAAACTATGAGTAAGTTTAAAAACTGTAATTTTTCCCAAAATCTTTCTATGGTGAATGTTTCATTTTCCAATTGCATGAGAAAAATACATTTCTATTCATATATGTCAATATGTATGAGAAGTCATCAATGACGTAACACCATACAACATGAGGAAAAATACATCTCTATACATGTATGTTTAGAGATGAACTCATATGATCACACTCTCAGAGTACTCAATCTCATGTCTCACATTTTCACTCATCATGCTTAATCACTCAGTACTGTATATGGCCAATCTGGCCCAGGGAAGATCCATCATGGCATATATATGTCAACTGACCATCACTCACTCAGTACTGAGTAGGGCCAAATCCATCCTGTTAGGAAGATCCATCACCAGGTATATAAATGCTTCAGACAAGATCCATATCAAGGGAAGATCCATCACTTAATATAGTCAACCATGCTCAGTAGCGGTGTCTACAGATTCTAGAATGGCTCCTTCATCCCAAGCGCTATCATAAATCAGTATAATCATTGTGATGTGCAGCCCGATCACATAAATGTCACTCATAATCAGGTCATCGGCCTCACTCGGTCATTAATCTCTCCAGCCCATTAGGCTCACAATGCCATAAAACTAGCCCAAAATGCTGATATGACGTGTCAATAAATGGTAACAGAGACTGATATATGATACACATATAAATAAGTATGTAATGCAATGAAAGCAAATAACTTAATAGTAGAACTGACCTCAGTAGGTCCCAAGAGGATAAACATGTAGCCTAGACATGGTTGCTAACATGGACCACATTTCAATATCACATGTACGTAGAAATGTCATGGTTATAGGTAAGATCAGGTAGCATACAGTACGACATAAATAATGGAGTCACATTTCACATAGTGCAGGCCTACCCACCCATCCCCTAGCATATGCATTACCTAAATACCGATCAAATAACACATAATTCATGGATTCATACCCTCAACATCAAGTTTAGAAGTGTTACTTACCTCGAACAAGCAAATTCAAATGACAAGCAAGCCGAGCGATGCTCCAAAAAAGCCATCTCGTGTGTACTGAGCTTCGAACGACTCAAAACTAGTCAAAAGAAACTCAAATGCATCAATAGTGCTAAAAAATAAACCCATCAATAAATGTTGAATCTTTATTGAAAAACACAAAAACATCAACAAGTCTAACCCAGGCCTGGACCTTGGAATCCGGAAAAACTCATAAAATCTGAAAACTCATTCGACTACGAGTTCAACCATATTAGTTTCACTCAAATCCGACACCAAATCAGTGTTCTAAACTAAAAAATTTACTTTATAAAATTTTAGGCAAAATCCCCAGGTTTCACTTTGAAATCATTAATCAAACGCCAAAAACGAAGATGGATTCATGAAATATAAAAATAATATAGTGTATAATACTTACCCATGGTAAACATAGCCTCCAAATATTATCCAAATTCGAGCTCCCCAACTCAAAATATGATCAAATGAAGAAACCTTAAATATTAAGTATTTTATCCAATTGTTCTGCCTTGTTCTGTATGCCAAACAATCCTGAAACTCACTTTTGATGCCTCTAGTGGATTTCTCATGAAAGTTCAGTCAAGTTAGGCTTTTAAATCACTCCATTTGGCCTTATAATGAAGGAGATATGTTGGTTTCAATATTTGAAAATAGTGTAGATTTTTATATACGAAGTTAGTGGTAATTTTGTAATTAATCTGAAAAATATGACAACTCAATTCTTAGTAAAATAACTATAAAATCCTCATACGATGTCCAAATTTGACGATTCTTTTGATATGGCTTCACAATTATGATACGGATCTAATGCTTCAAGCAAAACAAAAATCGGATCTTATTTGTTTAATGTGGTACCATTTATGCTTGAAGAAATGATGGCGAAACATAAAAAGCGAGCGCAACATAACCCAAACCTATCCGAACTCACCCGAGCCACTCGGGACCCCGTATATACATACTAATATGTTCCATAACCTAACACAGACCTACTCAAGGCCTCAAATAATGCTTATCATCATTGAAACAATGAAACACAACTCAAATCAAACTTAATGAACTTTCAATTTCCAAAAACTCGTACCGAAATATATTAACAACTCGGAATGAACTCAAATTTTGCACACGAGTGATAATATATCATACGAAGCTACTCCTGCCGCCAAACTATCGAGCAAAGTATAAATTCGCAAAACGACCTATCGGGTCGTTACATTGGCCATCTTCATCATGGGTTTCACGTGTCCTTCCTTTAGATGATCACGTATCACATCATATTTTACACTATAGAAAATGAGAGTCGAAGCTATCCTTTTATATTATTGAGCACCAATATTCCACCAATCAAAATGATTAATTATTGCAATTTGAAATTGCATATTGCTTTGTCTGACGCCTACTATTTTTGATAATTTGCAGATTTACAACTCAAATAAGTTAGAATGTAATCTGACACTTTTCCCCTCATTTTCTTTTTTTTCATTTATGGGGATGAACCCTGCATATATTTGTTGTTAGATCATTTTGTCATGGGAGATTTTACCAGCAATGGAGTTGGGGGGTCAAAATTACAAACTTGTTTTTAGTTATATGACCTATAAATTTTTTACACATGAGAGATTTACTTTTACACATAAGAGATCTAAAATTGAAACTTTCTTAATTTTAGCATTGTAAAAAGCTATGGAGGCCTAAAATCTCATGGAGTTACTACTTGGCTTATGTTAATCATCTGTTTATAATTTTTTGTGTTTGTTTGGAGCAAATTTTCAAGTTCTGATGTTTAATTGAGACAACATTTTATTCCTTTATTACATATTTTAATAGAAAGAATTACGTCCAATGTCACTTGACCCAACAGTCGAAAATGACCCAGGTTTGAAGTCTTTATACTGTTTGGCTAGGGTTGTACATAACCTTAAAGAATATTTTCATCATTTAGATAAATATACGATACTCAGTTCCTCCACATTCCATAACACACATAAGCTTCTTAATATCTCTCTTTTATGTGTATTCTGCCTTAGCATATAAGCGCACTTCAACTCCAAGAGCGAAGCTAATCTTTGAACAAGAATTGAAGTTGTTCAGTCACAAATCTGCCTTTCCTTGCTACTAGGTTTAGTATTCTCTTCGTTCAAGTGTATAATTATAAAACCTCCATTATTGGAGCTCAAGTTTCTCAAATTTAAAATTTGATTGATGAAAAAAATAACTTCATTGAAGGCTGAAGCTTTAAGTTTGAACGATATCTGAGATTTTGGGTTTGAAAGCACACTTATATCTAAGATTTGAGATTAATTTTGAAATGGGTGTTATTGGGTTTGCATAAAAATATGATTGGGTATTATTCTAATTGATTGGAAACATCAAGAGGAGTTCAAAGCTTAAATTTGAAGAGATTTAGTGCAGATTTGAGCTAAATTTAAGTCAAATTTCAGTAAAGGCTCAAGAAAGAAGAAGAAAATCGGTGAAACTCCATTGATAGAATTATTTCTATAAAAATGTATAATATTATATAATAGTGTATATAGTATGTAAACATATTTTATACACTATCATACCAAGTCGATAAATATGCATAAGTGTGTATAATTTTGTATATACTAGTATATAAGAATGTAGAAAGGCGAAATTAAAGTTTTGTATGTTTTCTTACCCTTTCTCGAGCTGGGCAACCTCCTTTGTTTGTTTTTAACTTATTCTCTATTTTGGGTTAAACTCAATTAGTGACACCATTGAAGGAAAAAAAATAAAAAAAAAATAAAATCTAGCAATGATGTGTATATGAGAAGGAATTACCATCTGTTATACAATTGACAAGGCAAAATGCTGTCAAATTTATTTTTATTTGTTTGTTTATATTTGAATATATATTTTGATAATTATTTAATCGAGTTCTTCTACTTTTATATTCATATACAATATATTTAATTACTATTTAATTGAAACAACAAATTCTCTCCCTTTGACAAAGGAAAAAAAGCTACCAATTCTTTTATTTCTTTCTCTTTTTACATTGAAATATATTTTTATTAATTATCTCAGAAAGTTAATAGTACAATATCGATTTTGGTAGAAGATAAATATAGAAGCTCTGCTCAACAATAGGGATGTTGAATAGCATTGGCCACAAAAATTGTTGGTTGCGTAAAAAAATGCTGTATTTTTCTTTGGACTATAAATTCTTAAAGTTACAATTAGGCTACTCAATTGCAATATTTGTGTATGAGTTGTAGTTATGTACAATTCTCCCTATTTAATATTGCATCTAAACTTTGATTTGAGTAGAGGTACAACTCTAGCGCTTCAGATAAGTGAATTAACAACTTCACTTTTATCTCCCCAAATTCATTCTCTGTGCATTCGTTTTGTTTCCTTAGGCCACCGTCAACGTATAGCTCATATTTGTGCCCTATTTTACACATAGAAAAATTCTTCTTAAATAATAAGGTTTGTGGGAAGGCCGATCCACATACTTGCATTTATCTTGATGTACATGAAATATTTTGTTTTGTACATGGTTGAACACGTAGGAACTGCATAATAGTATCGGTGGTACTCTTGCAAATTATCTCTTTGTACCATCTTACTTTTTATTTTGGACCTCACAATTATGGTATTTTTATTTTATTCTTTCATGTACAATTATTTACTAAGTTTTAATAATGTTAATATTATTTTATGATATAGTATGCTACGGCATACACGTGCATCACACGTATAGAGAGCCTAGTAATATAAAACAGAAGTAAAAGAAAAAACCCTCAAATAAGAGATGAAGAAAAAAGAAAAACTATCAATTAGGAATTTTGTGCTAAGCATCTCCCGAATGGATGAAATAATCTAACGTCAAGAATTTTCTTTCTTTAGAAGAAAAAATAAAGAACAGTCATACCCGAAATAATAATTAAAAAATTTATTAGAATAAATTCTATGAAAAATGCGCGCTTGCATATATCTTGTGTATTCTGTTTTGTTTGCAAACCTATCGGATAACACTTGAGTATTTCACTAATTAATTAGTATATTAAAACTAAGGGGGTCAATTGATATCTCTTTATCCGAACTATACTATGTAACTAAGTTAAAAAATTATTTTTAGGTGTATAGACGACAAATTTTATTTTGTATCTCATATAACTGACACTAGTTGTATGAGGCTCCTTTTTGTCTTATAAATTTGTGGACCTCAATCTTACACTTCTGGTTCCATAAAATTGTGAGATAAAAAAGTTACCTCATACAATTAGTATCGGTTGTATGAGACACAAAATAAAAAATTTCGTGTATAGTCTGTATGTTGGAACCTCTTGATTTTTTCATGTAAATTTATTTATATTTTGATACTCTTTAGTGAAAATTTTAGCTGTGTCATTGCTTGTGAAAATGCGAAAAGAGACATTTTTATTCATATATATGCTTCATAAGCAGCATTTATACAGAGCAAAAGAGGCATAGATTTATCCACATTATTTAGAAAGCCAGGTTAAGACATAGCAGCTTAGGTTAATTATCCATCAGTCTTCTGGAATTTCCTGAAGACAACCATAAAAGGCTTGGGGGTGAGAGCCAGACGCCTAGCTCCAAAATATTCATACACGCCGACATCTGAACAACCAACGTGGTGACACTCTGGACACAAAGATTTATTAGGACAATACCTTAACTTGTAGAAAGGTGCTTGTTTTGTTACTTTCTCAATCTTAAACCAGTTGTTTATTGTTTCGGGTCCTGGATTTCGTAGGGTTCCACCGGTTACCACAAACCTAGTCCCTCGTGCAGGTAAAACGGGATCACCAACTTTCCAAACAGTTTCATTAACACAGAGTCGTGTCGTTGGAACAGAGAACATAATGTTAATGTCAATATTTTCACGTATGACATTAAAAGGTCGTGAGTGAGTGGTAACGAATTTCACGGGCATGCCGGGACGGGTGTCACTCACATGCTGGAGTACGCCGCTTGGACATCTGGTGTCTTCAACATAGGTTAAGTATACGCCGCCGCCGCCGGCTCCCCGGATAACGGAGATAATGTGGTATTCTTCGCCGACATGGAGGGGGTCGCCGTTTATGTCTAGCACTTCGGAGAATCCTTGCATAGGGAAACCCTTGTCATCATCAGTAGTGGTGGGAAGGACAATGGGATTGGTGGAAGTGAAAGATGATGAAAAGACTACAAAGGGAAGCAAAGAGAGAGTAGTTGAAAGCAAGAGGAAGCTGAAAATAAAGGATTTCATGTTTAGACAAGGAGTGTGTTGCGTATTGTTTGATACTCAATCCATTGCTGAAGCTTGAATTTATAGAGGTGCATAGCAGACTCGCAGGAGTAAGATGCTATAATACTTGCATGTACTATCCTTCACATTGGCACGTTTTAAATATGTGTATTCACAGAAGGAGGATCAGTCCATTATTATTTAAGCTTGAATTTATAGAGGTATAAGACGAAATTGTACTTGTTATGGTCCTTCACATTCACGTTTAAAATATTCATTTTGTTTTTTAGTAGTCTCGTACAAACGGTTAAAATCAAATGCTCTTATCTCTTTTAATTTATGTGGTGCACGGTATTTGATTTGTTAGAGGGAAAAAATCCTGGCAATAACAAAGAAAAAAGTCTCTTTAAATTTTTTTGTAAGACATGGCATAGTAACTTCTGTAATTATAAAATTATTTTTATTAATGTTAAAATGTAAAGCTTAAAGTTAAATTATTTTTAAATATATAAATATTTTTTATGAAATAGACTAATATGAAGAGTGCATAAAAATTGGACCAGGGGTAATATTTTAAGAGCCATACTTTTTTCTTAGTTACTGCAGCTTTAAACATTTTGTAGCACACTTTTTATATAATCTCCAGAAATGTGCGTACTTTATTTATAAAATGTTAGCAAAATAATATGTGACCCTCGTACACTAAACTTTGTCATCTCTTTAGGAGGAAGAACAATAACAATTTAATTCTTTTTTCTTTTTAATCATGACACGTTTAAAATGGATATTCGTGGACGGTCCTCTCTATATATGAGTTCTTTTGCAATTCAAGGTCAAAGCAATTTGAAGGAATGTATGGAATAAAACCCCATGAAAGAGAAGACAGAAGGAAAAACAGATCAAAATGAGTCTTCTAGCCAAATAAAGTGTTGAGTGTACTATTTATACATAATACAAAATGAAGGCTATCTTCTACAAAATGATTATATTTGCAAGAATAAATAGTGCTACTATTGAAAGAAGTCTTCAGGGTGGGTCGGTCTTGATATATGGGGTTGAGTCATGTGTTTGAGCCTTTGTACCAAGAACTTGGGCTTGAACACCCCTCCCCCTCCCTCGCAAGCTGGAATGGGCCACCAGTCCGAGCTTGGAAATAAAAGCAATATGTGAAACACCTAACAAAACCTAAGTGAAAACATTAGCTAATTGAGCAGCAGAAGAAATAGCATGCAAAGCAATAAGTGTTGATCCTCAAATTTTTCCTATTGTTATAAATAGAATTCTATTTATGGTGAATGTCTATATTTAGAGAGTTCTAGGGTTTATTACTTGGGGGCTAAGTCACCATCTCCCTATAAATAGAGGGTTCTATACCATTGTAAATCATCAATTATCAATAAGAATTCTCTCTCTCTTTCTCTGCAATATTGTTCTTGTTCTTTTATTATTTTATAACACGTTATCAGCACGAGACTCTAACCAATTAAGTAGAAGCTTTGGGATTAAGCACAATGATTGTCAATTGCTCCATGAACTTCCTTCATGGTTAAATTTTAGATTTAAGGTAAGTATTTTACTTTTTTCTTTCAAATTCTTGACATTCTATTATTTGATTTTAAATACAAGCAAAGACGATAAATTTTGTTTGCAACTCTAATGGAGTTTGAAAGAAATTATAACCACCCAAAGTGGTAAATTTTCTATGTCTTGCCATGATTAAATTCATGTATAATTGTGGGCAAAGAATTGAAAACCCATCCCATTGAATTTGATCCATTCTCATTCCATTTAGAGAATGTGATAGCAGTATGTAATAAGTCTGAAAGAAGATAAAATTATTACTATGAATAATCAATGGATATGGTCATGGCAATAGACGAAATTATATCGTCATCATTGTGGTAATGAGAATAATTAGTATTCTCAAAATAATCCTTCACTCTGTGAAAGTAATATTTGTCATCGATTTGACATGAGATTTTATAAAGCACATATAGATGATTATGGTCCATTCATGATGTGAATGTGACAATATCTTACTTATGAATACATATTCATTCTTCAGAGAATATGAATGTGCTAGTGGTAGTGAATATACCACACTCACCTCTAGAAGAAGGTTTGAGATGATACCATAAATAATGTCATTACTATGACATGAATGGTCATTGGTCATGTACTTATTGTACGCCAAAATATTTTGGCATTGTGATTATTAAAAGACAACGGTAATGCAAGAAACAGATCTTGCATATAATTCTGACTATACACACAATGGTATAACTTTCTCTTTAAAAGATATATTCACCACATGGATGTTGATGAATATGTGGTAGTACAAAATTAATTGAGAGCTCTGGAAGAGCCAATTATTACTATTTTTGGAGAAACACAATTAATTACCAATAAGGTGTTGTGTTGTAGTACGTCTCAAAGAAACTTATTCAGTTTCCAAAGTATACGCGAAAGCGGTTGATTATATTGAGACAATAAATAAAGAAAAGATTTAATATCTTATATTACTACAACTTGTAGCGGGGCAATATGTATGTGAAAAGCTACCCACTTTATTCTCCAATTTGTACTATATAAACAAAGAATACCACATCATGGTGTAAATCTGAAGTTTATCAATATTGATAAATTATCCAATTTGTACTACATATAAAAATCCATATCATAATAAACTTGGAGTTTATTACAATTGCACACATTATGGTGTAAATCTGAAGTTTATCAATATTGATAAATTATCCAGTTTGCATAATTGGTTTTGCCATATCAATTTAAGTATGATGTGCAAAAATAATAGAGAATTCACATGGGTAAATATTAAAGAAGTAGAAAGTTCTTTACAAGTTCTCTTACATTGCTTGTTCTCATTAATTAATTGACCAACTAAAATTGAGATTGAATCCCATGAATACTGGAAATATCAAAGGTGAATATGGGCCCGTTCACCTACCATCTATACCACATAAGATGCATCTATGATATGGTAACATGCGCGATTACTATTAACCCGCAACATGTTGTTCGCAAGTTAACTTGCTCAATAATTTGATTTAGAGCATAATTTTCAAATTTTTTATTCAAGATAGTTCATCTTGATAAGTTGATTTACATCACAGTTGGTTTAGCAAAATAATTTATTGAGTGCCTTCACTTAATAGCTAAACAATTGCTTATGAGAATAAAGTTTTGTATATCAGTTTGATATACGTTATATACCAAAGTATATTATTTTCTCCCCTCACAAGTGGTTCTTTGTCACGACCCCAAATCCGGTCGTGATGGCGCCCAGCACACTACTAGGCCAGCCCGACCAATCAACAACAATCATAGAGCTATGAGCTCGCCTTATCCCATTTAAGTATAATAATTGTAAAATAACAGTGATGTATATAACGAAACAGGGAAACCAAGTCCCAACGCATACCAACTCCCATAGACCGAAGGGTCAAGAGTCATAAGCCTCTACAGAGTATACAAAGTGTAAATAGCGAATATAACTGTGCACAACTATGGGATGGTCGGAACAAAATATAGACAAACTGGAGAATCAGGTCCTGCGAACGCTGGCAGCTACCTCGATTATCCAGAAGCACTCCCGAACCGTAATAGAATCAGCCCTGCTATGATGTACCTGGATCTGCACACAAGGTGCAGGGAGTCGGGTGTGAGTACTTCCAACTCAGCAGTAATAAAAGTAAATAATGCTAAAGGGAAGAAAACCACGTAAGGCACTATCTCATGCTACACAATACATAACTATCATTAAACTTCAAAACACTATCATTTTATTCCTTTTCAGCATATGTGAGTAGATTATTTAGGAATCTCAATTTTTAGCTTCTTTGTTTCATGATAATATACCAATACCTGGATAGAATCTCAAGCAGTGCAAGTCCGCACTCAAATCAGCCCCTCGGGCTCAGCACTCCTTAACAATTTTCCACCAGGAGATCTGGTCAACAAGGCAACTAATGCATGTGTGCCAGTAATGTATGAGTGTTAAATGTTATGCCACGTAGTACATGTAAACCAATGTATGTATGCCATGCAATGCATATGACCGCTACGGCGTGTAGCCCGATCCAATTTGGGTACCTGTGCTGACTGTGGGGGTTCAGACTCCGGAGGGGCTCCTACAGCCCAAGCACAATATTAATATCACACCTGCTGCGGCGTGCAGCCCGATCCGTATACCACTGCGGCGTGCAGTCCGATCCATGCATGTGTATGCATATGCTCACATGAATGTCATGCCCTAACATATGGCCCTCGGCCCCAATCAGTCTAACAATTAATCAAGAAAGCCCTACGGGCAACAATATCATATCAGCTCACAGCTAAAAATGTTATTAAGGCCTTGTTCAAGTTTTTCATAACCTTATAAAAATGATGAATAGCAAAATACCATTTTAAAACCTTAAATTTAGATAAAAATATGCACAGTGTTATCAAGACAATGATACCAATCCCTGAAGGATCCAAATAATCGGCACGAAGCCCAAGCATGATAATTAGTCCAATTCATTTCAACAATTAGGTGTTATTATTTATTACGCGGGACGGACCAAGTCACGATCCCCAATGGTGCTCTACCCCACGCCCGTTATCCGGCGTGCAAGTCACCTCAACACAGCGCACTAAGATGTGCAAGTCCGGGGTTTACTAACCCTCAGGACATCATTTACAAGTATTACCCACCTCGAACCGACGAAAACTCATGCCCGCGACACCTTAGCTCCTCGAACCGGCATCCACGCACGTCAAAACTAGTCAAAATCAGTACAAATATATCAAAATAGGCTAATGGAACATAACCCAATCGAAAGAACTCGAAAAATATCAAAAATCACGAAATTGGCAAAACCCGAGCCCCGGGCCCACATCTCGAAAAGTTCTGAAATTCACATTTTCGGAATCCTCATCTCGCCACGAGTCCGTACATACCAAGAACTCCCAATTCGGACCACAAATGATCCTTCAAATCCTAAATTTAAGGTTTTTACTCCAAGCCCTATTTTCTTGATTTTTAGCTATAGATTCATGAATTCCATGGATGATTCTTGTATAAAAACATGTATTTAACTCATAAAACTTACCTCCAATGATTCCCCGTCGAAATCCCTTCAATTCCCGTCCAAAAGCTCTCAAGAATGGCCAAAAATGGTGGAAAAATGGGTTGTTTTCGCGACTTAAATGTTTTTAACATTCTGTCCGGCACTGTAGCTAACACTATGCGATCGCATTAGAGCATTGCGATCGCATAGAACAAAATTTCCATTCACTGTAGCTAAGTCTATGCGATTGCATAGAACAAAATCCTGGGTACTGTAGCTAACACTATGCGATTGCATAGAACAAAATCCTGGGTACTGTAGCTAACACTATGTGATCGCATTAGAGCATTGCGATCGCATAGAACAAACTCTCCGGGCACTGTAGCTAACACTATGCGATCGCATCAGAGCATTGCGATCGCATAGAACAAAATTTCTCTGCAATTTTTTTGCTGCATTTTTCAACTCAAAAATTCCCGTTAGCCATCCGAAATCACCCCGAGGCCCCCGGTACCTCAATCAAAAATACCAATACATCCTATAACGTTATTCAAACTTGCTCCAATCATAAAAACACGGCCTTAAACACAAAAATCATCAAATCATGACGGATTCAAGCCTAAGTTTCAACTATAACTTCCGAAACCAACATTCAATCAAAAACTCCACCAAACGATCTCCGAATGACCTGAAATTTTGCAGGCACATCCAAAATCACACAACGGAGCTACTGCAACTGTCGGAATTCCATTCCGACTCCCGGATCAAAATCTCACCTATCGTCCGGTTTTCACCAAAATTTAACCTTCGCCAATTCAAGCCTAAAACTACACCGGACCTCCAAATTCAATTCGATTGCTCTCCTAAGTCATAAATGATCCCCCGAAACTAGTCGAATCATCAGAATCCGATTCCGAGCACTCTAACTCAATAGTCAACTCTAGGTTGACTTTCCACATTCGAACTTCCTTCAAACATGCTATTTGCTTCATTTTCAATTCAATTCACTCTTAACTCACCCGATAGGTTCTAACACTGATATAAAAGCATACCACACCTAAATGCAAGGTAACAGGGTGGTAATTCCCGTAACGACGGGCCGGGTCGTTACATTCTCCCCAACTTAAACAAACGCTCGTCCTCGAGCGGACCCAGAGTTGTACTAGAAGCAACTCAATAGCTGAATGACCTTACCAAGCATATATTCGGGCGATCATACGTCACCCAATCTCACATAAGTCCGAAAACACCATATAGCTGAAATTCCACAGACCATCTGAACCATAAATCACATCGCACTTTCTGAAATCATATGCCAAATGCTAATCACATGCCTAATACTCAGGATACACTCGAATCCACTGCAATAACCCATATTCACTACTCCGGGTGAGATCATATGATGTATCAACAACCCAATCACTCGAGACGATAGTCTCTAATCACCACAACTGGCCACAATAGCCAAATACTAGCTGAAAACCTCTTTCATTAGATAGAGTCTTATTCCAACACCTTCATATCCTGCCCACGGCAGCTGAAGCACGCAACATGCCGAACCCACCTCACGGGTCAACCATTCATAAATCCATTTCCCCTTTAACTGATACCACAACAGATTTCGGACCCAAATCTCGGTATTACCTTTCTAACCAGCTGAAATCACATATACTCACACTCACTATTGGCTCCAGCGCTCATTTCGATCATAACACACCGCACTGGTGATTTGACACCTCAACACCGACCTAAGCCACGACGAGCACAACATAGGCTCCAATATAAACGTCTGAACACACTCGAATCATGACAGCTCAAATCCTGACAACTGTCTTCAACAAGAGAGCTGTAATTCAATTCCTTTGTGCCATCATAACACAGAACTGAGATCGCGTCTCGCATTATAGAAATAGAGTACATGACTCCTTCTCGAAAGGTCATAACATCAAGTGGCCTTGCCACGATTCATGATTCTATCCAAACATTATTACTCATGAAGCACCCCAATTTACCAAGCTCAAAACGATCAGCCACGCACATATTTAGGTCTGAACCCAAGCAATCAACCTCACCCACGGTGAAACAATTAACGTATGCTATCAAATCCTAAAAGAACACAACCGATGTGCCATTCGCCAAGCGATACTCAATACGGACTTTTCCTCAGAAGCGAGGAAGTATTGTATACCAGGTAACATATAACTAACTATATTTTCACAATATTCCGTTGCGGCGTGCAACCCGCTCCAATGACATACCCGTGGCGGCGTGCCACCCGATCTAGATACCATACCTGTGGCGGCGTGCCACCCGATCCACGCATAAATCTCGCAAAGGAAATGCATATCGAGTCGAATTTTCTCATTATAGCAAACATATATATACATATAGCCTCAAGCTCGGCCACATGAAACGCATCTGACAACGTTTCTCAATACTGGAACTGAATCAATGGTAGATACCTCTTCCCTGACATCCGCCACTAAGGTCCAACTGACAAAGCAATGCCTACCAGCCGTCCGCTGGTCCTGGGTACAAATACTTTGTTGGAGCATACTCTGATGCTCACTGCTACGCAATTTGTGCCATTTTCCGACATAGTCCATATCACATTAGTCTAGACGACCTGACTCATGTCAACCAGTCTGAAATAAGGTATCATAACCCAAATTCATCATATCAAGCTAAGAGAGAGCCACTAGGGCTTCCAATTTCCAACAACCGCTAAACGGTACTGATACACACGATATACAACCACTGCATAGGCAGATTACGAGAACTTCCAGTCTCCAACACATATATAACACATGAATCACTATCCTGGTTCCACACTCCACCGTACGAATACATAACGCACATCAAGCGCCCATTCGTACCACGAGAACCATTTAAGAATTTCACTAGGCCATCAACGACTCAATTATTACTGTCGATCCAACAAGAGAATACCACCATACCACTAGATATTATCAGTTTACATTACCTTGCCCTGTTTTTTTTTCTAACCATATTCCCTGCCAAATTACTAGAATAGCAGTACCATTTTCTTAAATCATCAGAAAGATCGATTCTTAATTCACCTGCAGCTGTCCGCGCTGCTCAATAATTTTATTGACTTCCCATATATTATGAACTGATCACAAAACCTAGAATATCCCATTATCAACTTCCCATAACACATCGTGTATACCATATCATACTAAGACAACATGGAAATTCATATCCCTTTCCTCCGCCTCGACATTGGCGTACTCAACTAGTCAAGGACTTTCGTGATCCCATACGGAAGAAAAATCATTACACATTCCACGCTTCGCATACCGACAGGAGTATACTCATTTTCAAACCATGATAAAACACATCACAAACTCTTTCTTCCCATTCGTTGCATAAGTTTAACAGCCAGGACTGAGTCCTTATACCCATATCGAGTTACACAACTGCCAGCACTCAAGAGCTTTGCTGCACAATGTCTGCAAGACTCATTACTTCAACCACATACCAGGAATCAATCGTATTACTTTTTATACCATTCTGGTTTATTAACAAGTTGTTCCATTTACCCAGTTTCCTTTCTGATTCATCTCTAATTTCATATCAGTCTTTATTGTAGTACGACAATGCCTCAATCCTTTTTACCACACAAGACTCGTACACAAGACCACACGGTCTAAGACCCATATACCACTGAATACTCTCTCAATGCTTCCCAAAAGTACCACATTCTACCACACTTTATTTTGATGAACTTCCCGCAATTTTTTTTGCATTCGTTATCATTACCTTCCAATACGGATTACATAGAATCCCATCATTCACATAATATAACACAAGTACCGATCTCTTCTAACGAAACCACCGTTTTTAGCCACATGCACAATCTTAAGACACCTGACTGTTACAAGCAAAATCTTGAACACCGTAAACAATTCTCGGGCGTCAGTCACCCTTATTCAGCTGTAATTCAACTGTCTTATTGAACAGAACCACTCGTGCCTTGTTAGAACTCTGACACTACAGATCATGATTACATACGGATACAATTAGCTATCTTTCTTTTCTATACACCGAACATTCTTTACCAACATAAGTTCACAACATCCTAGTATTTCTTCACATCTACGAAGCACTATAACCTTTATTAGAATTTCCCAACATACTTAGAGACAGAATCAACATAGCACACAATAGTGCAATCAGTTAATCAATAGCAACCTCCCCAACTTAGCTCGAAGCCATTCATCAAAGCACTTTCAACCGCTCATATCATTATTACTCAAGTGATGCCGAAATGTTAATATGAGATTAAACTCAAGTCATTTACAAGCTTCGGCGGAGATTCGAATCATCAGAAATATTAACTCTTTTGCAATTCTTGCATTCATTCACACACAACAGTTACGCCCCCTCTTTAGGTGATAAAATCTTTTCTAAGTCCCAAATTTTCCAAAAATTTCGGCAGAGTTTCCTTTGTAATTTGGCCTATCCACCTGCCATAGAATCACCAAACCATTCTAACAATACATCCATAACTCAACAAAGCATCACAATGTATTTCCACAACATTAAATCTCAATACTATACAAATCATCTTATCACAATTATACCTGAACATGTACTGCACCTGCTCGAAATATAACATATATCAAATACCCTTCAATTACACATGAGAACCAATCCACCTATCTCGCCTCAATTTAGCATTTCAGCACAATACCTTCCACCAGGATACACATAGCATAATCGTTTTAGTCTTCCTGAGTTTGAACTCGTTCCACTACACATAAGACACTTATATTATTGAGCGCTCGATGCATACACAGACGTGTGGAAGGAATTTCAAAAATTATATCTCAAGCCGAATCAAGTACGCACGATAAGAATTCCAAGAAATGTGAAGTGTTTCCTAAAGGTTCGCAGCCTCCCGAGGATAAGTACAGGCGTCCCCGTACCGATCCACAAGACTCTACTAACCGGCTCAAGACTCGTGAGGCCTAGTAAACCTAGGCTCTGATACCAACTTGTCACGACCCCAAATCCGGTCATGATGACGCCCAGCACATTGCCAAGCCAGCCTGACCAATCAACAACAATCATAGAGCTATGAGCTCGCCTTATCCCATTTAAGTATAATAATTGTAAAATAACAGTGATGTATATAACGAAACAGGGAAACCAAGTCCCAACGCATACCAACTCCCATAGACCGAAGGGTCAAGAGTCATGAGCCTCTACAGAGTATACAAAGTGTAAATAGCGAATATAACTATACACAAGTGTGGGATGGTCAGAACAAAATATAGACAAACTGGAGAATCAGGTCCTGCGAACGCTGGCAGCTACCTCGACTGTCCAAAAGCACTCCCGAGCCGCAATGGAATCAGCTCCACTGTGATGTACCTAGATCTGCACACAAGGTGCAGGGAGTCGGGTGTGAGTACTTCCAACTCAGCAGTAATAAAAGTAAATAATGTCGAAGGGAAGAAAACCACGATAGACACAATCTCATGCTACACAATACAGAACTATCATTAAACTTCAAAACACTATCATTTTATTCCTTTTCAGCATATGTGAGTAGATTATTTAGGAATCTCAATTTTTAGCTTCTTTGTTTCATGATAATATACCAATACCTGGATAGAATCTCAAGCAGTGCAAGTCCGCACTCAAATCAGCCCCTCGGGCTCAGCACTCCTTAATAATTTTCCACCAGGAGATCTGGTCAACAAGGCAACTAATGCATGTGTGCCAGTAATGTATGAGTGCTAAATGTTATGCCACATAGTACATGTAAACCAATGTATGTATGCCATGCAATGCATATGACCGCTACGGCGTGTAGCCCGATCCAATTTGGGTACACGTGCTCACTCTGGGGGTGTCCAGACTCCGGAGGGGCTCCTACAACCCAAGCACAATATTAATATCACACCTGCTGCGGCGCGCAGCCCGATCCATATACCACTGCGGCGTGCAGTCCGATCCATGCATGTGTATGCATATGCTCACATGAATGTCATGCCCTAACATATGGCCCTCGGCCCCAATCGGTCTAACAAATAATCAAGAAAGCCCTACGGGCAACAATATCATATCAGCTCACAGCTAAAAATGTTAGTAAGGCCTTGTTCAAGTTTTTCATAATCTTATAAAAATGATGAATAGCAAAATACCATTTTAAAACCTTAAATTTAGATAAAAATATGCACAGTGTTATCAAGACAATGATACCAATCCCCGAAGGATCCAAATAATCGGCACGAAGCCCAAGCATGATAATTAGTCCAATTCATTTCAACAATTAGGTGTTATTATTTATTACGCGGGACGGACCAAGTCACGATCCCCAATGGTGCTCTACCCCACGCCCGTTATCCGGCGTGCAAGTCACCTCAACACAACACTAAGATGTGCAAGTCCGGGGTTTACTAACCCTCGGGACATCATTTACAAGTATTACCCACCTCGAACCGACGAAAACTCATGCCCGCGACACCTTAGCTCCTCGAACCGGCGTTCACGCACGTCAAAACTAGTCAAAATCAGTACAAATATATCAAAATAGGCTAATGGAACATAACCCAATCGAAAGAACTCGAAAAATATCAAAAATCACGAAATTGGCAAAACCCGAGCCCCGGGCCCACATCTTGAAAAGTTCTGAAATTCACATTTTCGGAATCCTCATCTCGCCACGAGTCCGTACATACCAAGAACTCCCAATTCGGACCACAAATGATCCTTCAAATCCTAAATTTAAGGTTTTTACTCCAAGCCCTATTTTCTTGATTTTTAGCTATAGATTCATGAATTCCATGGATGATTCTTGTATAAGAACATGTATTTAATTCATAAAACTTACCTCCAATGATACCCCGTCGAAATCCCTTCAATTCCCGTCCAAAAGCTCTCAAGAATGGCCAAAAATGGTGGAAAAATGGGTTGTTTTCGCGACTGAAATGTTTTTAACATTCTGTCCGGCACTGTAGCTAACACTATGCGATCGCATTAGAGCATTGTGATCGCATAGAACAAAATTTCCGTTCACTGTAGCTAAGTCTATGCGATTGCATAGAACAAAATCCTGGGTACTGTAGCTAACACTATGCGATCGCATAGAACAAAATCCTGGGTACTGTAGCTAACACTATGCGATCGCATTAGAGCATTGCGATCGCATAGAACAAACTCTCCGGGCACTGTAGCTAACACTATGCGATCGCATCAGTGCATTGCGATCGCATAGAACAAAATTTCTCTGCAATTTTTCTGCTGCATTTTTCAACTCAAAAATTCCCGTTAGCCATCCGAAATCACCCCGAGGCCCCCGGTACCTCAATCAAAAATACCAATACATACTATAACGTTATTCAAACTTGCTCCAATCATAAAAACACGGCCTTAAACACAAAAATCATCAAATCATGACGGATTCAAGCCTAAGTTTCAACTATAACTTCCGAAACCAACATTCAATCAAAAACTCCACCAAACGATCTCCGAATGACCTGAAATTTTGCAGGCACATCCAAAATCACACAACGGAGCTACTGCAACTGTCGGAATTCCATTCCGACTCCCGGATCAAAATCTCACCTATCGTCCGGTTTTCACCAAAATTCAACCTTCGCCAATTCAAGCCTAAAATTACACCGGACCTCCAAATTCAATTCTGATTGCTCTCCTAAGTCATAAATGATCCCCCGAAACTAGTCGAATCATCAGAATCCGATTCCGAGCACTCTAACTCAATAGTCAACTCTAGGTTGACTTTCCACATTCGAACTTCCTTCAAACATGCTATTTGCTTCATTTTCAATTCAATTCACTCCTAACTCGCCCGATAGGTTCTAACACTGATATAAAAGCATACCACACCTAAATGCAAGGTAACAGGGTGGTAATTCCCGTAACGACGGGCCGGGTCGTTACATTCTTGATCATGAACAAAAATTCCATCTTAATATTATGATGTGCGGTGTATATTTTGATTAACACCATAAAGCATAAAGATGAGTTCTCAAAGTTGAGAAAACAAGTTAGTGTTTCTAACATGAGGGGGAGACAAGATACAACAGTTGAGAAAAGTTACATGAAATGAATTATCATTTATACATCTAGATCCTCGAATAAAATAATATGAACTTGAAGTTCATAAAAGGATAATTTGTGTGTGATTTATTGCAAAGCATGTCAGACGCATTTGCTGACCCAAAGAATGTAATTATATTATCAATGCAAATGCTCATATTATGTCCTAGAAGGACAAAGTCTATAGTACACTTAAAGCATATAGACAAATCAGTTTCAAATAAACTTCTTGGCAAAGAAGATGAGCAAATGATCAAAAAGATCATAATAAAGGAGGCAAGTGATCTAGAAGATCACATGACATAACATTTTATAAAATCTCATGAGAGATTCAGGTGCATGAATATATGAATGAAGAGATCTTTATGTTATGTCATTATGAAAATACATTGAAACTGATATAAAATCTTTGTCAACATTAACGTTCAAGAAGCTAGTGCACAAGATTGACATGTGAAAGCTCAAGGATGTGAATTGATGCTCTCATTAGGGGGAGTTAATGCGCATTGCACTCTTTTTTCCTTACAAGGTTTTGTCCCACTGGGTTTTCTTTGCAAGGTTTTTAACGAGGCAACCAAAAAGCGTATTATTAGATATGTGTACTCTTTTTCCTTTTCTAGAATTTTTTTCCCATTGGGTTTTATTTTAGTTAAGGTTTTAACGAGGCACATTATGTGTTGAATAGATATTCAAGGGGGTGTTATAAATAGAATTTTATTTATGGTGAATGTCTATATTTAGAGAGATTCTAGGGTTTATTACTTGGTGGCTAAGTCACCATCTCCCTATAAATAGAGGGTTCTATTCCACTGTAAATCATCCAATATCAATACGAATTCTTTCTCTCTCTCTTTCTCTGCAATATTGTTCTTGTTCTTTTATTATTTTACAACACCTATATATTTTTTATATCCAAAATACTCTCAAAATAGTATGTGTATGCATACATAAGCATGCCCAAGAGTTTTGGTATTTTTTTCTAATTTTTTAAGATTTGTAAAATCAATTTATTGTCTATTTTAGCAGTAAAAAATCTCATAACTATTATTAAAATTACCTTTTTGTGTATAATTTCTTTTCAGCCTTATATTTATACCAAAATATAATAAAGGTGATTTTTGCATATTTTTTACAAATTTATTTGATAGCTTAAAACTAAATTGCATAAAATTACAATCATAGCCTATATTACGATTAATGGCATTTTACAATTATAAAATTATTTCCAGTATTTTAGCTTAATTATATATTATTAATTATTTCAGTGCTTTTGATTTGTTTTTAAAATCATTTTAACTATTTATATATATATTAAAGGGGAGAAATTAGATATTTGATACATAGACATTTCAATTGCAATTGTAGCCTCAATTTAACCCCAATTACACCCCTAATCAAACGACCCAATTTCAAATTCCAACTCAAACCCAAAACCCAATTTTATTATAACCCGGCCCATACCCTTTCCTATCATACCTAAACCTGGTCCCCATTTAACTCATTTAATCCCAGCCGTTGATCTTTTAGATCAATGACTACCCCCATTCCCTTTCCCTTTTTAATTCAAATGATCTATTTGCCCTACCTTATTTCTCACCAACCGCCGCCTTTGAAACCTTTCACTCTCCCAAACTCTCTCGAGGGTTCTCAAACCCTATCCGCCTTTTGCCGTCTCAGACCAGAGATCTACCAGAATCTATGGCCACCAAAGCTATGGGGATATTACAGCCACCCCATGATGCTCTTTTACATCGGTTTCTTGAAGGTTCAAGGCCTGACCTTGAATATCTCTACCCAGGCTTCCTTTGATTCAGGGTTCCATAGTCGTCTCCGGCTTTACTCTGGCATATCAGGGTCGTTCGAGCTTGAGTCTTTCTCACTTCTTTGTTTTTCTAAAACCCTAACCTTTCGAGGTTCTTCTGATTTTTTTAGATCTGTCCTAGATCTGTGTTCATCTTAAGATCTCAAACATTTTCTCAAAAGGTTCTTTCAAAACTTTGCTTTTAAACCTTTCACCTTCTCTGATTTAGGGTTTCATTGATTTTAAACATGCTCTACTGTGATTCTTGTATATTTTTTCTACAGTGTTTCTTCTACCTTGTCCTTATGTGTTGTTCTATTGTATTTATCATGATTGTTCGTTTATTGTATTTTTCATGAGTTTCTTCTACTGTGAAGTACAGGTTAAAGGTCTCAGTTCCGTTGAGATTTCGGAACTTATTCCGTTAATATTATTTGCCTAACTTACTTGTTTTCATCTCTAGACTCGACTAATGGTAAAACCTTAGAATTTGGGGGCTCATTCGAGTTTTTGAGGCCCCTTGTTACGTGATTTGTTTGTTTCTTATCTTTGAACGTGTTTGATTTCAAAACCCTAGTATCATTGGGCCTATTTGAGTCCCTGAAGTTGTTTCCTCTACTGCTCGACTACGTTTCAAATCTTTGTGTCAATTTTGTTTCTTCATATGATTCTCACATCTTGCTAAACTCTATAAGACCTTTTTACTTGACCTTTTGAATGTTATCTGATATTCCCTCTTCTTTAAGATGACCATCATGTTCCTATAATCCTCTACTCACTGATTTTTGATTGCTTGCCACTCTTCTTTGTCTTAAATCCAGCCTCGCGTGGTTAGAGTTTATGCACTCTTTATAGGTTAAATTTCCCTCTCAAAATATCCTTTGATTGTGGACTGATTTCAAATCTCTTTGCGTAATTCTAATTGCACTCTTTTAATTGATTCTTCCCTTATTGTATTGATTTTTCTTGTTTCTTGGACTTGTTGAAATACTTTCCTTTGAACTTTCGACCCTACATTTATTAAGTTGATTTGATCCCATTACTTTAATTGCACTAGTATGGGATTCTTACAGAACTTTCCTTAATTAAGGTCTAATGAACCTAACCTCTGTTACATATTGTGTACTCGTACTGTGTTAAAAATATTTCCTTATTGGTCATGTCCAGCCCTACGTGATTTTTTTCCTTATTTAACACTTGCATGCTACCGTTTGGTTTAATTGCTTTATTAAAGGAAGTCTTTGATACCGATTTGGTTCTAATAGACACAAATTCCTTAATTATGTCTGAATTACAGCCACTACCTTATTTTCTGCCTGTTTCTCACATATAAATACATGTTTTTTACATTAACACACACACCACCAACACTCGAGTCTTTTCTAAACTTACACTCACACACAGATCATTCTCTCTTGTTACTTGTACTATGGCTTCTTTGCCAGACTTCTGTTCTCTTTGCTTGTCTCTTCTGAAACTAGTATGTCTTTTATTTAATATTTTGCCTCATCCCTATGTGTTTATTATGTAGTTTCATTCTTTTGTGTGGTTTGTTATTCATGTTCTGTAACTTATGCTAAGTATTCTCCCTTCTTTGTTTCTGTTCCCATATGAATCCCTACCCATAATCCCGTCTATGTACTGAGTTAAAACCTTGGCCTGACAATATACTAATTACTGCCCAGACCATGGCTTGACCTTCAATAGGTCCTGACTCTCCAATGATATGCTAGTAGGCTAGTCAGGGGTGTGCCAGCATTCTATGTTGTTGGGCATGACCACCAGCCTGCCTTGGCATCCCTTAATTCCCTGTATTGCACTTACACTTGTTCTTAGATTCTAAGTTCTGCCCCCCCCCCCACCTCCAATGATACTTGCCTTGGGACCTTAAGTTCCCTCTGAACTTTAACATTGGAGGGCTGGCACTTTCACACTGCACTTTAATTCAGTTCTGTAATGATATTTGGGGTGTGAGCACTACTTGGAACTCTTGAAATTCCTTGTAACTTTGACACATCCCAAATAAGAGAAAGGCTTTAGAACCTGATCCCGACAGTTGATTGATATCATATTATTAGACTTTGGGTCTGAATTAGGCTCCTTGGATGTCGCTTAAAAGCTCTGATGTAATTTTATTTTCTGTTTGATTCATTTGGTCTTTAATAAAATTTGTAATAACTTATAAGGGTTTTAGTAAAAAAGGGAGGGTTATTTATGTATGCCTAATGGTACATATCCTGCCTATTCGAGTTTTCTCTGAATTTCTACACTTTCATATATAGAAATCCTACTTATAGGAATTCTGCATTTTCACATATAGATATCCTGCCTATGGGAGTTTTCTTTGAAATTCTGCACTTTCATCATGCTCATAGGAATCCTGCATTTTCATATGTAGAAATCATGCTCATAGGAGTTCTGCACTTTCATACGTAGAAACCATGCTTGTAAGAACTCTATAGATATCCTGCTCATAAGAATTCTGCATGTAGAGACTGTGTCCTTAAGATTCTACATGTTTTGCATCTATCATTAGGCAAACAGTCATAGGACAAATAATAATCAAGTCCATCCTAGATATCATGCTTGTAGAATTTATGCACTCCTGATACGCTTGTAAAAAGTGATAAAATTAACAAAACTAGAAAGCATGCCTATAGGAACTATCAACCAAATCAGAACCACTCGCTTTAAGATTAGTCTGTCAGTAGTAACCAACTGCACAACTCGTATCATTATGTTAAAAATGGAAACTTTCTGTAATTATAAATTAAATGCCAAAACGAAGATGGATTCATGAAATATAACAAAAATTGAGTATAGATCAGATACTTACCCATGGTAAAAAAACGTCTCCAAAAATTGTCCAGATCCTAGCTCCCCAACTCAAAATATGACTAAATTAAATAAACAAACATTCGATAATTGGTATTTTTATTCAATTGTTCTTCCACATTTTGTATGCCAAACGATGTTGAAACTCACTTTTGGTGCATCCAATGGATTCCTGATGACAGTTTAGTCAAGTTAGGCTTTTGAATCACTCCATTTGACCTTATAATGAAGGAGATATGGTGGTTTCAATATTTGAAAATAGTGCAGATTTTTATATATAAAATCAGTGGTAATTTTGTAATTAATCTGAGAAATCCGGCAAGTCAATTCTTAGTAAAATGACCCTAAAATCCTCATACGATGTCCATATTTGACGATTCTTTTTTATATGCTCCAGAATTACGATACGGGTCTAATGCTTCAATCAAAACAGAAATCAGAGCTCATTTGTTTAATGTCGTACCATTTATGCTTGAGAAACGACGGCGAAACATAAAAGAAACGAGCGCAACACAACCCAAATCTATCAACTCACCTGATCCCCTCTACCCCCGTATAAACATACTAACAAGTCCCATAACATAACGCGGATCTACTCGAGGCCTCAAATCATGCATATCACAATCGAAACAACGAAACACACCTCAAAGCAAACTTATTGAACTTTTGAACTTTCAATTTCCAAAAAACTCGCGTTGAAATATATTAAATCAACTCGGAATGAACTCAAATTTTACACACAAGTCCTAATACATCATACAGGGCTGCTCGTACCCCCAAACTATCGAGCGAATTACAAATGCTCAAAACGATCAGTCGGATGGTTACACATTCACAATCTTCGTCATGGATTCCACAAATCCTTCCTTTAGATGACCGCGTGTCACATCATATTTTACACCGTACAGAAACGAGAGCGAAGCTCTCCTTTCAGTGTTGAGCGCCCAATCTTCAACCGATCAAAACGATTGGTTATTGCAATTTGCAATTGCAAATTGCTTTGGTGACTCCTTCTATTTTTGACCATTTGCAGATTTGCAACTCAAATAACTTAGAATGCAAACTGACACTTTTCATTCCTTTTCTTTTTATTTATTTATTTATGAGGATGGACCCCGCATATATTTGGTGATAGATCATTTTGTCATGTGAGATTTTACCAGCAATGGAGTTGGGCGTCAAAATTACAAACTTGTTATTAGTTTTATGACCCTATTTCTTTTTTATACATGTGAGATTTGAGAGATATTTTACACATAAAAGGTCTAAAATAAAAACTTTCTTAATTAATTTCAATATTGTAAAAAGCCAGCCTAAAACCTCATGGAGATACTACTTGGCTTAAGTTAATCATCTGTTTATAATTTTTTGTGGTTGTCTGGAACAAATTTTAAAGTTTCGATGTTTACTTGAGACAATTTTTTTTCAAAATGTTTATTCTTTCATTACATATTTAATATTGCATCTAATGTAACTTTGATTTGAGTAGAGGTACAACACTAGCGCTTCAGATAAGTGAATTAACAGCTTCACTCTTATCTCCCCAAATTCATTCTCTGTGCATTCTTTTTGTTTCCTTAGGCCACCGTCAACGTATAGCTCATATTTGGGCCCTATTTCACACAGAGAAAAATTCTTCTTAAATAATAAGGTTTGTGGGAAGGCCGATCTACATACTTGCATTTATCTTTATATACATGAATTATTTTGTTTTGTACATGGTTGAACTCTTAGGAACTGCATAATAGTATCGGTGGTACTCTTACAAATTATCTCTTTGTACCATCTTACTTTTTATTTTGGACCTCACAATTATGGTATTTTTATTTTATTCTTTCACTAAGTTTTAATAATGTTAATATTTTATGATGAAATAATTTAACGTCAAGCATTTTCTTTCTTTAGAAGAAAAAAAAAAGGAACAGCCATACCCGCAAATAATAATTTAATTTTTATAAGAATAAAAACTATGAAAAATGTGCGCTTGCATATATCTTGTGTATTCCGTTTTGTTTGCAAACCTATCGGATAACACTAGGCTATTTCACTAATTAATTAGTATCTTGTGGGCCGTGGTGTTGCTACACCTTAAAACTAAGGGGTCAATCGATATCTCTTTATCCGAACTATACTATGTAACTAAGTTAAAAATTTATGTTTAGGTGTATAGACGAACAAATTTTGTTTTGTATCTCATATAACTTATATGATACTAGTTATATGAGGCTCATTTTTGTCTTATAAATTTGTGGACTCCAATCTCACATTTATGGCTCCATGAGATAAAAAAGTTACACTCATACAATTAGTGTCGGTTGTATGAGACATAAAATAAAAATTTTCGTGTATAGACTATTTGTTGGAACCTCTTGATTTTTTCATGTAAATTTATCTATATTTTGATACTCTTCAGTGAAAATTTTAGCTGTGTCATTGCTTGTGAAAATGCGAAAAGAGACTGGTTAATTATATCGAAGCGTACCTAGCTTTTTTAATTCATATATATGCTTCATAAGCAGCATTTATACAGAGCAAAAGATCAAACAGAGATCAAAGACAAGGGATAGATTTATCCACATTATTTAGAAAGCCAGGTTAATACATAGCAGCTTAGATTAATTACCCATCAGTCTTCTGGAATTTCCTGAAGAAAACTATAAAAGGCTTGGGGGTGAGAGCCAGACGGCTTCCCAAAAATTCATACACGCCGACATATGAACAATCAACGTGGTGACACTCTGGACACAAAGAAAAATTAGGACAATACTTTAACATGTAGAAAGGTGCTTGTTTTATTACTTTCTCAATCTTAAACCAGTTGTTTATTGTTTTGGGTCCTGGATTTCCTAGGGTTCCACCGGTTACCACAAACCTAGTCCCTCGTGCAGGTGGACTGGGATCACCAACTTTCCAAACAGTTTCATTAACACAGAGTCGTGTCGTTGGAACAGAGAACATAATGTTAATGTCAATATTTTCACGTATGACATTAAAAGGTCGTGAGTGAGTGGTAACGAATTTGACGGGCTTGCCGGGACTGGTGTCACTCACATGCTGGAGTATGCTGCTTGGACATTTGGTGCCTCCATTGGTTAAGTATAAGCCGCCGCCCCGGTTAGCCGAGATAATGTGGTACTTTACGTCGACATGGAGGGGTTCGCCGTTTATGTCTAGCACTTCGGGATGTAAATCGTTGTCATCATTAGCTGTGGGAAGGACAATGGGATTGGTGGAAGTAAAAGATGATGAAAAGACCACAAAGGGAAGTAAAGAGAGAGCAGTTGAAAGCAAGAGGAAGCTGAAAATAAAGGATTTCATGTTTACACAAGGAGTGCGTTGCGTATTGTTGGATACTCAATCCATTGCTGAAGCTTGAATTTATAGAGGTGCATAGCAGGCTCGCAGGAGTAAGATGCTATAATACTTGCATGTACCATCCTTCACATTGGCACGTTTTAAAATATGTGTATTCACAGAAGGAGGATCAGTCCATTATTATTTAAGCTTGAATTTACTGTATACGATGAAATTGTACTTGCTATAGTTGCATGGATGGTCCTTCACATTGGCACGTTTAAAATATTCATTTTGTTTTTTAGTAGTGATCTCTATGTCGTACAAACGGCTAAAGTCAAATGCTCTTATCTCTTTTAATTTATGTGGTGCACGGTATTTGATTTGTTAGAGTGAAAAAGATCTTGGCAATAACAAAGAAAAAAGACACTTTAAATTTTGTGTAAGACATGCTATAGTAACTTCTGTAATTATAAAATTATTTTATTAATGTTAACATGTAAATCTTAAATTTAAATTATTTTTAAATATATAAAAAAAATTATGAAATAGACTAATTGGAGAGTGCATAAAAATTCGAACACTTTGTAGCACACTTTTTATATAATCTCCAAAACATTATCATCTCTTTAGGAGGAAGAACAATAATAATTTGATTCCTTTTCTTTTTACTCATGGCACGTTTAAAATGGATATTCATTGACGCTCATCTATATGCTCCGTATATCATTTGCTCGCATGTATTGAAGGACAACATATAGGAATCAATTTCAACCTCAACTAAGATGGTACAACCTCAAACTTTCAAGTTAATCCAATCACATTCCAACATTGATATTTACTTTGTTTGTGACTTGTGAGAAAGTTGTTTCGGGTACCTAACCTTGCAAGTTCAGTATGTAAAGAAGCTAGGCTAAGTCTTTTTAACTCAAAATAAGCTTGCTTGCCCAGAAATCCATCCAAAACATCCTTTAAAGATAGAGATGGAAAGTGAAAAAGGAAAAAAAAAGAAAAAAGAATGGGGTCGAATTTGATCGATCACGTACCAAAATCATCAACACGACCAACCAGTGAATATCTACGAGTCGATACGGGGGGACGACCCAGAGACAAGAGGAGAAACGACCTCTCTACATCATCGGCTCTGTTATAGAATGTACTCTAATTTTGTCATTCCAATAACTAAGCTGGGATCCTCCAATATATAAAGGAGATCCGAACCTTATAATACATAGAAGATTTGTAATATACAAGCTCATTCTCTCTCTTATATTTATCTCTCTACTATCCTCTCTCTCTCCCCTTTATTATTACTGTTATTCTAATTATTGAAATTATCCTAGGATTTATTATCTTCGATTATGATTTACCCCTTCATCTCTTCTGATATTGCTTAGAAAAAATTTAATATCTTTTGAGTCAAACAATTAGGTTCCTCAATTTTTAGCGGTAATAATTCAATAAACTCCATATTTCTTTGCTTGCCAAAGTGATGTCTCCAATTCTATTATATCTCAAAGTGACAAAAAATAATGTTGAGAGCTACAAATTAAGCGCTGGAGCACCGACCTCGTTTACTTAATTATTAGCTGTAAAATATTGCCTTTGTTAAGGATTTCCAACACTTACTTCTCACTACAAGATAATGTATATACAACTCCAAAATACAACAACGACAAAAAAAAAAAAATCCATCATAATCTAAAAAGCGGAGTTTGAGAGGGTAGTATGTACGCAAATCTCACCCCTACCCTAGAGTAGAGAGACAGTTTTCAATAGACCTTTGGCGTCCTTCGCCAAGAACTCTCACCTTACTCTTAGAGTCACTCGATCTCACAATCTCTTGGTTGGAAGTGGAAAGTGCTAAATACCTCGTGGCTAAATATGAAAATTTATGTGGCTAAACATTTTAGCCACAAAAATAATTTGTTTAGCACCCATAGCAAAATGTAGCATCATAACTAGAATTTAGATTATGACTTTACGTGGTCCGTGGCTAAGGACATTTATTGCTACAAATTTTTTGCTATTGTAACTATAATATTGCCACGAAAAAATATATTTATAGCAAATAATTTTATTCTTTTTCCACGATAAAAAATATTTGTAACTATCTTTATGTTATAGCCACGAGGTATTAAATTAGTAGCAAAAGATATAATTCGTTTGCCTCGCAATTTATATTTGGTGGCTATTTTTATAGTTTAGTTTCGTGACAATAGTATGTCTGTTTAGCTACAAATTCAAAAGTCCATATCTATGAGATGAAGTGTTTGCCACAAACATCAACAACAACAACAACAACAACAACAACCCAGTATAATCCCACTTAGTGGGGTCTGGGGAGGCAAGAACTACCCACCTTGCTCTTGGGGAGACTCGAACTCACAACCTCTCGGTTGGAAGTGGGGGTTGCTTACCATCAGAGCAACCCCTCTTGTCTAATTTGCCACAAACATCCACTACAACAAATCAAGGCTATGACTACATTTTATAAATGTCACCATAGATTCCATAAATATCACAAAATTATTAACTAATATTTATTTTACATTAAAAATAAATATCGGAAATTTGAATGTCGAGAATTTTTTCACATTTAAATTAGTGTCATAAAATAATTAGTGACATTTATTTTACAACATTTTATCAAAATGTCAATAAAATGTACTTTTGACTCATCTTGCTTGCGACATAAAATAAAAAAGTCGGAAATATGTCTTGCCAATAGTTTTTTATTTTTATTTTTGCTTGTAATACTAAATCAGTATAATGAATTTTCAAATTCTTCATGAATGAAATAACCATTTGATAGTTTAGAACACAACACACCACAAAAATGAAACAAATAGCCACTTTTGCATACCCTTTTTGTAATGAACTACAAACTATAATTATCAAAATATTGTAAGAAACGTAACGATACATAATTGTTCTCAAACAAATATAAATTTTTTTACACATTTCTGAAACAAGTTAACATCATCTATAGTCTAGGAATGAAAAAACAATAATTAGTAGTAGGGCAAGATCTTTCTCCAAACATGGTTTCAGTAATAGTCTAAATATTTAATTTCCTTAATATCCGTCTATCAATTTTAAGTTACAAATGTGGTAAATTTTTCATTTTTAGCTCTAAATGTCACTAAATTGTACTTTATTATGATTTAACATCAAAGTCAAAACTATGATCTCCGGTTGTCATTTTTAAATATTATTCTATCGTTGTTGTTGTGTCAATATTTTAAACCAGCTTTTCGTCGACACTTACTATTAACTAATTATATATAAAATTGATTTTTTTTTCTTCTACAAAGAATGATTTAACAATTTAGAAATATAGTAAAATTTACAACACTAGATGTAAATATTGGTAGTTACTGACTACCAATATGATATTTAAAATACAAGTAATAATTTTGACATTTTATATCAAATGTCATTATTTTTACAACATTTTATATCAAATGTCACTTTTCAACTATATTTAATGTTAAATGTCACTGTATTTACGATATTTTGTATCTAATGTCGTTATTTTTATGACATTTATTCATAAATGTCAATAATTTTTTTTCCAATATTAATTTCAAATGTCCTAAATAAATATCGTTATATCCTTACTTTCTTTATAGTGATCTCTATTGTAGTTAAGATTCCATGCTTTTTGCCATGAGATATATAGAATTAAAGAAAATGGTTTTTTTCATTTGTAGTGAAAAATAAAAATAATATAACCATATTCTTTTTTGTGGCAATTTTATATATGTTTAGCTACAACTTCAAAAATTCTAGAGCTAAAAATTGAAGAATTTACCACAAAATTTAAATTGCTAAAAATCATATTTTAGCATCATGAAATAGGTAGAGGATTAACAGCAAATATCTTCAATTTAATTTAATAATTGCAATACAAAATTTGTAGAGAATATTAGTAAAAAATGTTCTTCAATTGTTTTAAGAAATGCAATACATTAGCAATAAGATATTAAAGTTCAAAACATAATTCAAAATAAATTAAAATAGTAGAAGCTTGTTCCACTCAAACATATCAATAAGCTTTTACAAGAGAGAAAAAATAATCATTCATGTACCAATCGATCTGGATGTGCTTTCTGGGCTTCTCCATTAGATGCAATAATAATTCAAAAAAAAAAAGATGAGAAAATAATGGAATGAAGTATCTCTGGATAAAACAATTAAAGTTTATTCGTCATATTAAGTTTTTCTTAGAGTTTATATTTTATAATTGGTTATATAACAAAAATAATAATTAGTAGTGTAATAAGCTACTTAAAGTTGGATGAGCAGCAAAAATCCTTCGAAATTTTTATTCCTGTTATAAATATATTATATTATGGATGTTCGTACTCCGTTGTGAATAACCTTCCTAAAGAAGATTATCCATATGGGGCTCTGCCGTAAATATGTTTATCTATTTAGTACTATATTGGAAATAAGCTTCCTAAAGAATCACTTTGGTACCCGGTTACGGATAAACATTACCCCTGGTAGAAGATTATCCGTACTTGGTATAATAAGCTTATCCTTTCAGTATCCGGTTATGGATAAATATTACTCACGGTAGAAGATTATCCATACTGGATATATAATAAGCTTATCCTTTAAGTATCCGATTATGGATAAATGTTTCTTCCAGTAGAAGATTATCCATATCTGGTATAGTAGCAGCTTACACAACAGCTTGCAAAGCAGCTTCCTTTTTTCTATAAATAGAAGGATTTTCATTTTATTTTGTACATTAGTTTGAATTCGAATAATATATCAGTCTCTCTTTATACTTGTCTTTACTTTACATTCTTTATTTTATAACATGTTATCAGCACGAGACTCTGCCATCTCGAGCAAATATTTTGAAAGTATCTAAGGTAAGAACTTTCTTTTCCTAAATAATGTCAAATCTTTCTAAACTTGAATTTGTAGCCCTGGATATATCGGGCAAAAGCTACATGTCTTGGGTGCTTGATGCTGAAATTCATCTTGATGTGATGGGTCTGGAAGACACCATTAGTGATAAAAATCAGGCATCAAAACCAAGACCGTGCCAAAGCAATGATATTCCTACGCCATCACCTTGATGAAGGCCTGAAAATGGAATATCTTACTGTTAAAGATCCAGTCATACTGTGGAATAATTTGAAAGATAGATATGACCACCTGAAGATGGTCGTTCTTCCACAAGCACGATATGATTGGACTCATCTAATGCTACAAGATTTTAAATCTATTTGTGAGTATAATTCTGCTATGTTCAGAATTATTTGCCAACTAAAATTATATGGTGATAATATTACTGATTATGATATGTTGGAGAAAACTTTCACCACTTTTCATGCCTCGAATATGCTCCTGCAGCAGCAATATTGAGAGATGAGATTTAAAAGGTATTCTGAACTTATCTCACATCTTTTTATAGTCGAGCAACATAATGGGCTATTAATGAAAAACCATCAAAGTCGATCTACTAGTTCTTATCCATTCCCTGAAGTGAATGAGACGAACTTCCACCAAGCCAAACATGGAAGAGGTCGTGGCCCCAGTCGTGGTCATGGCCGTGGTCGGGGAAGAAATCCCAATCATGGTAATAATAATTCACCAAAGAACCCTCCTCGCCACCAGCAGTGGAAAAGGAAGGAACAAAAGCATGAAGCGGTGCAAGCACCAAATACAGAAAGTGCATGCTATAGATGTGGAGGAAATGGCACTGGTCACGTACCTGTCGTACGCCAAAGCAGCTGATTAAGTTTTATCACGCCTCCTTGAAAAAAACAGAGAAAAATGCTGAAGCAAATTTTATCTCTGAAGATAATTTTGACTTCATGCATTTAGATGTAGCTGATTACTTTGCACTCCCAGAAGGAGAAACAAGTCATGTAATCGGTAGTGAATCTGTAAAAATATAAATATTTTAATTTTTATGGTTTGTAATAGATAGCATGGTTATGTGATTGTTGTACATAAATAAAAGTTATGTTTTGATGTTTACTATAATATGTTTTATTTATGTCATTTTGAAGAATATGGATAATCCTCAAATTGTGTTTGGATCAAAGACAAATCATATTAGTCCAATAGACTTATGTGGTTGTCGTAGGCCGATGCGTCCTAGTATGAACGTATGACATTACTCCCAGTACGATATATAAACGAAAGTTCCTATGACTACAATCGTATTAGTTCAATTGACTTATGTGGTTGTCGTAGGCCGGTGAGTCCTAGTATATGAATGAAATCATATTCATAGACGGTCAATTACTAAATAACAATCACGATATATAAACGGAAGTTCCTATTACTACAATCGTATTAGTCCAATGGACTTATGTGGTTGTCGTAGTATATGAATGAAATAATATTCATAGACGGTCAATTACTAAATAACAACCACGATATATAAACGGAAGTTCCTATGACTACAATCGTATTAGTCCAATGGACTTATGTGGTTGTCGTAGGCCGATGCGTCCTAGTATGAACGTATGACATTACTCCCAATACGATATACAAACGGAAGGTCCTATGACTACAATCGTATTAGTCCAATGGACTTATGTGGTTGTCGCAGGACGATGCGTCCTAGTATGTGAATGAAATCATATTTATTCACGGTCAATTACTAACTACAATTGTATTAGTCCAATGGACTTATGTGGTTGTCATAGACCGATGCGTCCTATTATAAAAGCGCACGGAGCACAAAAGGTTGAAAAAAGAATGGAGGACATTTTCAAAATTAAACAATCATACACGGAGTTACTCAGAGACTTCGTTGATAGGTTTCAACGAGAACGAATGACTTTACCTTGGGTACCAGATAATTGGGCTTCAATAGCTTTTGCAAGTAATTTGAACAACAAAATCTTTGAAGCCACAAGAAAGCTTAAAGAAAGCCTTCGTGAATTTCCTGCAACTACATGGAATGATGTTTATAACTTGTATAGCACAAAACTCGGAATTGAAGAAGATACCGTACTCCAACATTCCCATGATGAGAGGAGCAGATCCAGGAGGTCCGAAACTGAAAAGAGATCAGGTAAGAATAGATACGATCTATTTCTGGGCTCTTCAGGAAAAGATTTAAGAACGAAACAAAAAAATCAACGATATGATCAAAAATCGAGAAGCAGGAAATCCAGTTCTTTCTCAAGATTTAGAAATGATAGAAACAGGCAGGAGCCATTTGATGACGACGGAAGTTTGAAGGGAAGATTCGGTGGATACAATTTCAATGTTACCACCTCCGAGCTCGTAGCTATTTTATGAGGCATGGGAGATAAGGTACGGTGGCCGAAGGAGATGCGTTCAAATCCAAACAAACGCAATCCAGATCATTGGTGTGAATTTCATAATGATCACGGGAATAAGACCTTAGAATGCCGATTTTTACAGAGTGAAGTAGATCATCTATTGAAACAGGGCTATCTCACTAAGTTATTTAGTGAGAAAGGAAAGCAGGCCTACATGAAAAATAGACAAGAGCCATCAAAACCCCCGTCACCTAAGAGAATCGTGAATGTTATAAGGGGGAGAAGGTATTTATGAGGTGGCATATCCAGCTTCCAACAAAGCTTCTAAACTTACAATCATGCACGGGAAACGTACACGCCAGACGTTAGAAGATGAAGTTATCGCCTATGACGACCCAGACATGGAAGGAGTGATCACCCCTCATAACGATGCGCTGGTAATATCTTTACTCGTATATGATATTAAAATAAAAAGAGTTTTGATTGATCCAGGAAGTTCAGCAAATATCATTCTACTAAGGGTGTTGCAGGAGATGAAAATGGAGGATAAGATGATTCCAAAGGCACATACTTTATCGGGATTCAATAACTCCAGCATAGTAACTAAAGGAGAGGTAAACCTAACAAATTTTGCATAAGGTATTGAGAAAGATACCAAATTTCAGGTAGTAGATGTGGAAATGGCATATAATATAATCATGGGAAGACCATGGATTCATGATATGGGCGTTGTCCCATCAACCCTTCATCAAGTCATGAAATTCCTATCGCCATGGGGAATCCGCCAAATTCATGGGGAACAACATATATCTAGTAGTGTTAATGATGTATCAGATATAGGTAACGAATATAACATCGAAGGAAATTCGGATCAACATCCGGGTAATCAAGAAAAGTCAAATTTTAACTCAAAATCTGATATAATTCAAAAACCTAAAGAGGGAGAAGGTATCGAAATATCAACTAAGGAGTTTGAGCCTGTGATACCATTTGAACAGTGGCCTGAACGAAAAATTCACATGGGAGCCGGCTTGAGTTCAGGCACGAGAGGTAAGTTAATTAAATTATTAAAAACTAACGTAGATTGTTTTGCTTGGACCCATGTTGAAGTAATAGGGACACCATCGAATGTGGAAATTCACAAATAAAGGTCCATCTTGTGTGACCATAAAAAGGAAGGAAGGCAGATTATGTAAAGCAAGAAGAAATCCCAAAAGCTATTCAAAAATTGGGTCAACTTGGAAGGACCAAAGGAAAGATCAAAAGCAAGAAAATCCCAGGTTCTTCAACACTAGGGACTTTGTGCTTGAAAAGATATTGCTTTTAAGGAAGTAGACATGGTCAGGCAAAAACCCTAACCCATGCCAAATGATGAGCCACAACCTTCATGGCAAAATACAATATTCTTAAATTCTAAGACTAGGGTTATATCAATCTGATGGAAATACATACGGGTAGGCAGTCTTCATCTAAAATTGTACCTCCGAAGTCCCACATATTTTCTATTTCAGGAAAAGGACCAACATGTGAGTACTAAACAAGTGTTCAAGGATTCATTCTTCAACGCTCAAACACTTGGGGGATTATACAGTATACATAGCTTCGTGCAGAAAAATAGATGCGGGTTCGTAGAGAAAAAGAGATACGGGTGTTCAAGCAAAAGTTGACCAAATTTAGCTACAAATTGCCACATATCAAGATTCAGTTGTGAATAGCTACGTATACAACATTCTTCAATGTTGTAAACACTTTCCAAACCATTTCTAAGCATATAAAGATAGGGCTATGGTTATGTGCTAAAACAGGTTACAATAAGAGAAAACCTTGTATACTTTATATTAAGAAATCTATTACACGAAAAACTGTTGCGAGGAAGTTATAGACGTACTACAACGCATGTATCATTCAAAAATTTGCTCAAGTTCATGAATAAAAACTTGTCAAAGTTATTTCATACAAAAAACATGTGTTTCCTATTTCTTTCATCGTATTATAACACCGTTATGAAGTTGAGACGTCCTCTTCATTAAGTGACGATATATAAAAAGGGCCCTCTTTTTTGTAAACCTCATGTTGATATTCCATGAGATGGATCATAAAGCATTTTCAAAAAATAAAAATGCTAAATTATTCTATAAGTCCTAAATAAGAAAATAGGCAAGAATAAAATTCAAAGGAGTACTTATAAAACTTCTTGATCTAAAAAAGATTCAATAGAAAGTCTTTACTATAGAAAATCTTTACAAACCCCCCATTAATGTAAAATGGGGACTAATTTTATAAAATTCCTCAAAATTCAAGGGAAAAACTAAAATCTTCAACTTGCTTCTAAAGGAGTTGGTTTTTCTGAAGTTGTTGTGTTAACTTCCTTGTCAAAAGCAATTATAGGCACAAAATCAACTTCTAGGAAAGTAGCAACAGTTGGGATGTTGGGATTGTTAAGAGAATGAAGAGTCACGGGAGCTTCAACTTCTGCGGGATGATCCTCAGGGGCTGGGATTGCAATATTGTCAACTTCAGTAGAAAAAGCTCCATCATTGGAGGGTTCATCAACCACGGTGGTATCATCTGTGGGAGAAGGAAAGTCAAGTGGTTGTTGAGTCATTTCAATGGTCTTTAAGACCTTGGCTAATTCTGATTGCAAATCAAAATCCTCTTGGCTAGCCTTCATTAAAGAATCACGGCGGGAGTTTAAGAAAGCCCAGCTCACCTCCGAATCAATGGTCTTTAAGACCTTGGCTAATTCTGATTGCAAATCAAAATCCTCTTGGCTAGCCTCCATTAAAGCATCACGTCGGGAGTTTAAGAAAGCCCAACTCACCTCCGAATCATAACTCTCCTCAAGAAGAGCATAATCCCTTTGCCACGAGGTAACATCATTTTTCAATGTTTGATTTTCATGTAAAGCGGCATTAAAGGTAGCTTCAAGAGAAGCACGAGAGTCTTCTAAGGCACGTGCCTTATCAGAGGAAGCTTGTAGATCAGCCTGAGCTTGAGATAAGTTTTGTATTAGCTCTCCCGCGTATTCTTCTTTCTTGCTCAACAAAACTTTAGGTTCTCTAATCTCTTCACTTGACTTAGATAGTTGCTCGGAAAAAGAACATTCCTGGCGCTCTTTTTCCTTCTCCACATTGCTAAAAGAAGCCTTGACTCCGTCTAATTCAGAAGTTAAAGCTTGTTTTTGTTGCTCCAAGTTGTGATTGTTCTCTTACAAATCCTTTATCTTTTTCTGAGCACTTTTCAGTTGCTCTTGCCAATTGGTTGCTTTAAGATCAGCTTCCCTAGCTTTCTTTTCAGCCTCAAGAATAGCTCGGTCAGCTTCACGAGCTTTCTTCTCTAAAAGGGAAACTCTTCCCATGAGTTCCGTGCCTATAAGATTAGCCTGTAAAAAGGGTATATAAGTAAAAATTAAAGGGAGAATTTCCTTCTATAAAAAAGGGTGGAAAGGAAAATACCTTCAAAGTACTATGAACTATGTCGTTCATTAAAGTCAAACAACTATGACTGTCCATTTTTCTTTTCTCTATTTCCCCAATTAAGGGTTCGAGCCAAACATCTGCCCCACCTGATTTCCTCAAAAGACTGCTATTAGCAGGAACCTCAAGTGTCACACTCCTCATAGCCATATTTCTGTTGCTGGAACTTTCTTCTACATGGCTAACAGAAGAAGAGGGAACTATAGAAGGAGGTATGGTAGAGGAGGTGAAAACAACAGAATTTAAAAAGGTTGGAACAGGTACGAGGGCAGAAGTTGGTAAAGAAGTAGGAATGTACAAGGTAGTAGGTGTAATATTTGAAGTGATAGAAGAAACATGAGGGACAGAAACAAAAGTTGAAAGAGGGGTTTCCTCCAAAACTGGTCCAAATTTGCCACTCTCAAAACCTTCAATGAAGAGGCGTTGAGTAGATTCAGGGGTGTCATTTGGAGCAGTTTCTTCATCATATATAATAGTAACGGGCTCGGAGGTACGAGCATGAGAAGCTTCAATATTATCCTCAGAAACTACCACACGCCTCCTAGTCCTAGGACGAGCTGTCAAAGAGGTATCTTCATCTTCATCGACATCGGAATCTTCTTCAACTGATTTCCTCTTTGCCAGTATGTCATGTGTCCTCTCCAGAGCTAAGGGAGTACTGGAAGAAGCTCTAAGGGCAGTAGCTACTTCAGCTGACATCCCTCGATTGGCAAATCCTCATAATAAGAAGGATATAAGATTGGATATAAAAAAGAAAGTTTACTATACGCAAAAGTAATACTAAATGTATACCATGAGCTTTAACTCTCCAGCCATGTTTGGTTGAAATTGATTTCCAAATACGTGCCTCCATAGGCACGACCTTCAAGATAGCATCTACCCAAGCACGAAAGCCATGGACGAGTTCCACATCTCCCATGGTAGCTATCAAAAAGCAGAATAAAATGTTTAAAAAAAAGAGGATCAAAATAGCAAAAATAGACACGGTAAGAAGTGAAATACTTACGTGTCATGATCCATTTTTCAGGAAAAGGCATGTTTGATCCACCCCCAAATCAATTGTGGGAACACTTACAAACCGTGTGTATCAATCATGGTCGTTAATATCCTCAGGGTTTATCAAAACCCTCTTACCTCTTGCAGACAATGTAAAAACTCCATTACGAAAGAGTTTGGGATGGTAAAGGTGAATCAGATGGGGAAAAGTAAAATCCACATCTGCTCTGACCGACATAAACCTTAAGCACGCAACAACTCTCCATACCAGGGGACCAACTTGAGCTAAACATATTTTGAAGAAACGGCAAAATTCAAGAATGATTGGATCAATGGCGGGGATAAATCCTAGAGTGAAAGGATACATGTAAACGCAAAAAAAAAAAAAAACAACCGGCTCTATAAGAAGATATTCTCCGGTTATGGTTGAGTATAACTATGGGAGTACTATCTTTCCATCGACAATCTTTTCAAACAATCGGGATCAGCGGTTCAGTAATTAAAGAAGGGTATTTATCAATTTTTTCCAATTTAAGAATTTGCTCACAAAGAGATTCTTTGTCATGCTCAAAAGATAGATCCGGCGGTACGATTTCGTCTACCGTTGGTTCTTGAAGGGGTTCAGAAGGTTCTTTTTCTTTAGAAGAGGATTTGTTTGACAAAGCCCCTCTAGATGAGATGCCAGAAATAGAAGGGATGGTAGAACCAGATGTACCACCACGCGTCGATCCTGCACCACGAGGGGCACCTCATCTACCTCTTCTATGTCTTGCGGGAGTATTGAGAAAACTATCAAGTATGGAAACTCTTTTTGGGATAGGATGTGAAGATGTCATCATTGAACAAATTTTTACTGAGAAAAACAGAAGAAGTGAGAAGTCACTTGATGAAGAAGATAACCAGGAAAGAAGGAATCGAAAGAGTATATTGAAAGCAATTGGCGAACTAAGAAGAAAAATGATGAAATGCCTATAATAAAGGTAACCATCACTTCGTGAATAGTGAGGAAGACGGCTGCAAACCGCAGAGCTAGTAAAGAAGTGACACGTATGTGGTACATTAAATGGAAGTGACAATTGAAACGTCAACACTAACATAACATTTATTGTGACAAAAATTCCCTTTGTAATGAGAATTCACTTTTCAAATATTTAAATGGTAAATAAATGGGAAGTGGAGGGACTATCTATATTGGGAAAAAAATAAATATTTACTAAGAGTGATGTGGCATGACACATGGATTGGTGAAAAGGTCAACAATATAATATTTAATCGAAAAGAAGAGTTCAAAGAGGATGCGAGGAATAGTTTAGATATGTATCACGTATCTAAATAAGACATTTAAGATTATGGGCTCTTGAATATTCAAAAAAGACACGAAGTTAATGATAGGAGACACGGGAAAAGGGAAAAGAAAGTAGATACGAGTTCCGTATCAATTCAAGACAATCAGGGGCAACGGATCAAAAAACATTTAAAACATGGATCTGAAGACAGGAAGAAGTCCAAATTCAAACATTAAATATATGATACGTTGAAGAATTGGCATTTAATAAGAATGATTGTGTAACGACCTATTCAATGTCATTTATTACTCATAATTATATCATTAAAGCCTAGGTTTCATTCTTTTACCTAGGGTAGGCTATAAAATGAGGAAGTTAGACCATTTGTAGACACGATCAACTAATGAAATCATACTGAAATACAATTTTTCTTTATTGTTCATTCTAAGTATTGAAAGTATATTACATTCTTTGGTCTCTTGATTATCAGTAACCCGATTTTTCCCTTATTTTCTAGTTTTAATCGAAATTCTATATTTTGGTTAAACAGCGTTATTTTGTTGGATTTATTTAATTAAATTAATTAAGTAAATGCAAGCTCAATATAATCAAGCATACATATATGAAATCCTCCCCTATCTAAAAATTCACTCTATTTAAAGCTTTATGAAGAGTTTGGGCAATCCGAGTATCAAACATCAAAATTGGAAGTGATAAGAGAAACTAATTGGACGCCTTTTTCAATACGAAATTATTTGTTGGGTCAGAGGATTGGAGTTTTGCGCCGCCCATAGGGTCAAATGGGAGACCAATCCGACCAAATGGGGCTCTAAATTTCAAGGACCGTCATCCCAAAGTCAGGTGGAAACTTTACACTGGTCTTCCAAGCAATCATGAAAATATTTATAGTCCGTTTTGACAAGTTATAAAAATTAATTTATTTTGAAAATATTTTTGTTTAAAAGTATTTTTCTTGTAAATATTATTGGCGAGAATTAGTTTGTGTTTAACTAATTAGTTTAAAAAATTATTTTTAAGCAATAATCAGTATTTGATCAAGCTTTTAAAAACTGATTTTAAATATATTTTTCTCAAAAATACGTTTTAAAAGAGTGCTTTTGGAGAGAAACTAATTTTTATGATTCTCCAAAATTGCTTCTTTTTCTCCTCAAAAGAAAATTTTCCTTTTAAAAGTTTGGCCAAACACCTCATTTTTTTTTTTGGCTAAAAGTGCTTTGGCGAAAAAAAAAAACAAACTTTAGGCCAAAAATAAGCTTGTCCAAATAGGCTATTAAACTAATAAAATTGTACTTTAATTGAATCAAAGTTCGAAAATCATTATAGTTTGATAATCCCCTCGTCTCATATTAACTGTTGTGGTTACTAAAAATAAATATCTTAAATTATTTATCATTTTACAAGTTCAACACAAATTTGATTAAGTTTTTCTTTTTTATCCTTATTAATAATTGTTCTCGAAACAGAAAATAATACATAAATAAAATATATATTCAATGAATAGAGATTATATCTTATATAAAGGTAGAACAGTCAAATCCTTTTCATAATTAATTGTATTTTTAAAGGATTTTATAAACAAAAATACGATACATAAGTATAAGGCATAAGACGGAGAAAGTATTTTTCTAGATTCATTTTCATACCCATAGTGTTTGATTTAATTTGTGAACATCTCAATTGGTTTATTTAATAATATATTATTCTACTAACATACATCAAAAAATTGATTTTCATCCATCAAAATTTAAATAATGAAATTTAAAATTTGAGAAGTGATCATGCTAGGAACGCAGCTGATACTCCAGAGTCGCGCACGGTGGGACCAACTTCTCTTACCCATGTGTAATGTGATCGTAAAGTGATTAAAATTAATAATTATTCACTCAAATTATATATTTATTAAAAAAAGTTGATTATTAAATTTTTTAAAAATAAATAAATTATAATAAGAATCATATTATTCATTTAGAAAATCGATAATTAATTAGTTTAGCATTTATATTTTTAACTCAAATTTGGAGTTTCTATTATTTGGGAGACTAGGAATTGTTATAATATTCAAGAAGTTATAATAATATATACATTTATATTATTTGTCGATTAAATTATTTTTTATTCGTATTAAATATGAATTAAATTAAATAATTTAGTTGGCTTTATAATACTTTTTTAAAATCACATATATTCAACCCGACCCATAAGAGCCATAATCCACTACAGTAGTTGTAGGGTGAGTGGAGTTGTGTCCGTCTCCGTGTCTCGCACTGACTGTAAGTAGTAGATAATGTTAGGCAAATAACCACCAACTCATCCTTTCCCCCCTTTTTCTGTCTTTTCAATATTAGCCTTTTGGATTGTATCTTTTCTTTCTTTTCCGAGATATAAACTTTTCTTTTAAGTTTTAAACATCATCAGATACTAGACACTCTTTACCAGGAACTAAAAATTTGAACTCTAACCTCTAATTGAGGGTAAAAAATTTCATTCATCTCACAACAACCACACCCCTTTGATGAATTATAGTCTACTTGGTATTTTTTTGGGGTCTATCTTTTTTCAAAGTTAAGGAATTTAATCGAGCTTTTAGAAGAAAACTATATTTTTAGGTAAAAGCATAAATTATTTTTAAGAAGATATTGCTAAAAGCCTAAAAGAAATAGTTTCTTCCACAAAGTATTTTTCTAAAAAATATTTTTGAAAAAAATATATTGAGAAACACATTTTAAAAGTGTGGTCAGTATCAATTACTATTCAAAAGTACTTTTTAAATATTCACCAAAAATACCTTTTTTAAAAAAAATATTTTTTAATAAAAGTTAATTTTAGAAGCTAAATCAAACATATAGTTAATTAAGCACCACCCATACCTTGCCATTTAGGTTAGGCAGACAGCACTCATCTTTCCTTAGTTTCCATTTGGACACGTAGTGCTACTCCGTAAACAAGACTAGTACTCTCGTGGGGGTAGGTGGTTTATTGTCGCAATTCTAAGTGGTTAAAAACTTCTCTTGTAAACGTGAGAGTTCCTTTTGTCTATTTTAACTTTGGTCAAATTCCATTTAAAGATTTGAATACTATATGGGTACACCTCATGTCCTTTTGAAATTTAATTATCAAATTGATGAAGGCACTTTGAAAGTTATACTCTCGTTTCAATTTATATAAACTTATTTGACCGGGCACGGAATTTAAGAAAATAGAGAAAACTTTTGATCTTGTGATGTAAAATGAGGCACCTTTATTTTGTGTGGCTATAAGTCATCGCATAAAGGTAATTGTTTCCAAATAAGGAAAGTGGTCATTCTTTTTGGCATAGACTAAAAAAGAAATATGTTCACATAAATTAAAACCGAGGAAGTATATGTTATTATATTCCTATCACATTGGAATCTTGGCAAAAAAAAAAAAAGAATTTTATAAGCTCCAAGACGATGATATCTAAGAAGGCGTTTGGACATTATTTACCTTGAAAATGGTAATTACAATTAAAATGTGATTTTAAAAATATGAGATTTATTTTTATGCTAGTTGTTAAGCGGTGGATGTTAAGTATGAGTTAGGACAATGAGATAAGAACTTGAGGATAATATGTTATGCAAACCGAACGGCCGTAAATCGGGGTTTTGGACCGGCTTAAGATAGGCCTCGAGGTTGAGCTAATGAGCTCGACCGGAGATGATTAATGAAGGACTAACAGCTTCAAGGGCCTAAATGATCGCTCTTTATGATCAATGATGAGTAATAAATGAAGAAACAATCAGTGAAACACAATAAATATAAGCAATAAATCGAAGAAAAAATAATGGAGAATGTTTAAATTAGAGAGCAGAGAATATTCTTATTTTTGTCTTGAATATATATCTTATAAAATGACAAGAGTCCCCTTTATATAGTAGAGGGAATTTCAATATGGTACATGTGTAATTATTACAAAGAAACGTAGCTGGCACAACTATTTAATAGTCGGGTACAGACTTGTACCATTCTTGCAACCGTTGTCAGCTTTGACCACGTGCCTTCGAAATTTTCCGCTTGTCCAAAATAGGTACCGATTTGCATTGCCCCGAGATCGACCATAAGGAACCTTTGGGGTCGAAACTCGAGTTATGCCTCGAGGTTTCTGGAGACGGGCTATGGGATGTCATAATGATTATAAAAGCGGGCTCTCTGATTTTGGCCGTATACAGATAGTTCCCGCATTTTTTAGAGTGAAAATAATAAGAAACGATCTTGATTTCTTGCCTCTTTGATACTTCCATCATGACGTCGGTTACGCTATATCAAACGATTGACCTGACAAAAGGGTGTCTAAAGATCGCGTCCATACAGCCTTTGAGAGGCCTTTGAATTGATTACAGCGGTTGGCTATCTTTTGGCCTGCTCCAAACACATGATTGGCCTATATAATACTTCTTCCTTCGCACCTTATATCGCAATGTATCATCAAACCTTCAAGAGAGCTCTTCTCACTTCTCTCTTGTGTTAATTCTCCAATTACAATTTTTTCTCCCCTTTAAAATCTTTTAACAAGAATGGCGAAGACTTCCACCTCTATCCTTCAAGAATATGTGCCTTCCTCTTCTTCACGCATGTCTAAGGGCAAGGAGATAGAACCACCTCACCTTGAGGAATGCATCCCAGGATCCTTTGAAATGACCTCTAATTTCAAGGTCGACAAACCTTCATCAAAGTTGGGATGATGTGAACCTATGTCCCGGTATATTAGTTTAGTAGCAGACGCCGAGAAGGTGAAGGCTGACTGCCGCTAGGGAATGCGGTGCTGGTGGATATTCCTTCTCGGAGAGAGGAAATAATGACATACAAGGCCGGCTTCCTTAGTGTGTATACCTATCCATTTACTCTTGGCTTGGTGGAGCCATCCTTGCCTTCAATAGACCCCATGATCCTCCACTTCTGCAAACGATGTCGAGTGACCCTCGACCAAATTCATCCGTCACTTTGGTGAATCGTTTACATGATCAGATATTTTGCGAACATGATTGAATGGATTCCCTTCACCCCCGACCACTTGATTAGAGTATACAGTCCCCTACTCTTCTATAGAGGCTTGATTAAGCTCCATAGTCGGGCCTCAAAAGATTTATTTTCTTGCACTGGCGAGGTTAGGGATAAGGGGTGGATGATCCATTTTGTATGATTTAGGACCTCAGACCTAATTCTAGTAGAGAAGATGTCATTCCCCGAAAGGTGGAACACAAAACGTAAGTGGATACGCTACTTAAGTATTTCCTTTTCCATTTGGATCAATTTCCCCATAAACAGCAGCATACCCTGATGCAGTTAAGGATCTCTCGGGCTAGGTTAGCCGGCTAGAATTGAGTTTCCCATATATTGAGCGCGTGTTGCGCGACCTGTCTAGGGCTCGATAGAAGGCCAATAGCCACGGTAAGCCCTAACTTCTACAGTAATTGATTCTCTCAAAAGAACTATCACCGATTGCGCCCTCATTCCCTATGTTTATATTTTGTATTTGCGCAGGTCTGGGAGAGGCTTCCTTGATGAGAGAAGCACCGCCTGGGGAAGCGGATATCCCAAAACCTAGAAACAAGAAGAAAAAATGAATGAAATCATCGAAAGAGCCTTTGAAATCCAAGAAGGCCAAAGTGGAAGAACCTAAGGTTGATTTAGCAGCCTTAACTCTAGGAATATCAGGGAGTCCCCAACCTGAAGGTGAGGATAAAGATGATTCCTTGGTAGCACCCGAGGGGGAGAAAACCTAACCGTCCTATATATTGCTAGATTGGTGGCTTCTAAATTGGAACTTGATCATATTGTTGTCCTACCTCAGGCTAAAGAGTCCTTCAAGGGTGTATCAAGCAATATCCCCGAGCCGGTTCACGACCAAAATTTTCCTCGAGCTATGGTGCATCTTGTAAGCGATTCGGAGGAGCCTAGTTATAAAGTTCTTCGAAAATAAGGGACGACCTTGATTGGTCTAGTCCGAGTTATTGAAGTGAGCGATATCCCTCTAGGACAGACTTTACCTTCGAGAGATGCAGGATGCCCAAAATAAAGAATCTTCCAATGTAGGGTCGTCCATCGGAGATAAATACACGTTTGAAAGGATTTTTGTCATGCCCAAGGAAAACCCTGGACTTAACGCCTCACTTATTTTTAGTGAGATCAATAGGCTCTATGAGCAGGTAATTATTTGTGAATTCTACTCGGTCCCCTGATCTTCGTCTTTATAACTTTGTTTCTTTCTTGGTTCTAGGCCAAGGTTCTTTTATAATCGGACCTTTGTCAGGTTTCAAGCCGAGTTGACTCTCTACGAGGGTGAGCAGAGGAAGCACACCTTGAACGCTGATGAGCTTAGAGCTCTTTTTACCAAGAAGTAGGAGGTATTCTGCGGCCTTCAAGATTGTTTGGAGGCGGAGTCCAGAGAGATGACTCATCTTACTGAGTAGGTTATATAGTTTTGTTTGTTTTTGTCCACATGCTTACCCACTTTAGTGTTTTAACACCTTTGGACCAATCTTTGTAGCTTGAGAAGAAAGATGCCCTGATGAAGGAAGAGCTCTGAGCCAGAGACACTAAAATTCTCGAACTCAAACGGCACGCGAGTGAGATATCCTCTAAGAGAGATACCCTCAAGGGGAAGGTGGTCTCAGCCGAACATCAACTTCATGATGAAAGTGCAGAGATTAATAAATATAAATATCTTCACAGTGAGTTAGTTGTTGCGCTATGTGGAGCTAGGGCTGGAGCCAAGGTGCCTGCATCCTCGTATAAAGAGGAAGTTGTTACTACAAATGCTCGGGCTAGGAAGGTGATCGAAGAGGCCGAGCTACGATTGACCTAAGCTGTAGAGCATGCTCCATTATAATCTCGGACATAGGCTCTCGAGGATATACATGCAGGGGGCATTGATTTGTCTACCGAGATCAATATGGTGAATACCCTACAACAGGAGGTTGCGGCCCTACTTACTTCTGAAGGTGAGTCGAGTAGTGGCTCGGAAGATTATGGAGATAAAGGTGAAATCCCCGAAGGAGAAGAGGTCGTTGAAGACCTAGGGACCATAGTCAGAGTTGTTGAAGGCAAAACTTCCGAGGGAGTCATCGAAGGCATATCCCCGGTGGTAGATTAGGGTTTTATTTGATCTCTCCCTCGTAAGGCCTTTAGGCATAGGCCTTGTAAATGCACCCTTGTGGATTTTTGACATATATGTAAAAAGACTTTCATTTTTCACTATTTCTTGTTTTTCCTTTACTTTTTAGGAATAAGCTATGACATTTTTTACAATTGGTTCGAAATTTTGAACTTCAAAGCAAACCCTTAGGTTCGTTATATTACTGACTGATTTGTAGCGGTCAAAAGTTGACCATTTGGGGCTTAGTTCTCGATTCAAATTTTGACTTGAGTTCATCGACCTTTAGGTCTAAATATCAGCCCTGATGCTATTTGAGCAGCCCTTTAGGCTCTTATGCGATGGGTCGGTATGACCTCTAATATAGGATAACGCTTAGGCTCTTACGTGTTAGGTCGGTGCGACCTCTAACATAGGCAGGCGCTTAGGCTCTTACGCGTTGGGTCGGTGTGACTTCTAACATAGGCTGGCTCTTAGGCTCTTACGCATTGGGTCGGTACAAACTCTATTATAGGCTGGCTCTTAGGATTTTACGCGTTGGGTTAGTACGACCTCTAATATAGACTGGCGCTTAGGCTCTTACGCATTTGGTTGGTACGACCTCTAACATAGGATTTATTTTTTCCCTCGTTAATGATTTTTTGAAGCTTTTTGTTCGTCTGACTCTTTGATGGTTCGATAAGAACCTTGATTATTAGTCGTTATGTAATGATAAATGAAAACCTCTCTCGATGGTTGAATTGTTTTGATTGCCTTTTCATTGTTTGGAGTTGACATTATCGAAGCTCTTTTGCTTATGCCAAGGGTAGCCTGATTAATCGGTTCTTTTCGAAGTATTTTCAAAGTAATTGAAGGCCAGTGATTTTATGGAGATGGTCGGGCATCCCCGAGTCACGTTAGTTTTGCTGGAGCCTTGTGACCCCAGTCATTGTGTTTGGCCGTAGCCTTTTAGTCCCCCGAGTGAGGTAGCCTCGACGTCTATATCAAGGGTATGCCTTTTTAGTGGTATTACAAGTTCGAATATATAGCCTTGACTTTAAGATCGGGATGATGCCTTTTGTAAGATCTTATAAATCTGAACATTCCTAACTTGATGTCTTACAGATAGGTTACTTGGCATAAGTTTAATTCATGCCTTGCTTGAGGTTTTACAGATTTGGTATTGCCTTATGGAGATCTTATGAGCTTGAAGTTGCATTATGGGGGTCTTACACTGTTGATAATGCCTCGTGGAGGTCTTATGCTTTCTAGCATCGCTACATAGAGGGATTTCGGGCTCGAGGTTCCCCGATTAAGGTCTTATGGCCTCAATTTTTTGGTAGCTCGATGGGGCGATAGTCGGCGATAGTCCCCGAGGCATCAAAAGTTTTTCGCTCTGGAGCCATTCCTTGTAAACTTGATGTTGCCTTATTGAGGGCTTATGAGCTCGAAATTTCCAAGTATTCGGGAAATTTCTTGTGAAAATAGCAAACTTCTTTGAAGTGCAAAGTGTTTTGATGGAAGAAATATTCCTTGATTACTTGGAACAAGTATACATAGTTTTTTTCATCGAGGGTTCAATTATTCTATGCAGACACGGTTCATTCGACCGTTTAGCCCGATACATCATCTTCCTATCGATACCCTCTCTAGATTATTATGATCTCTCCGATAAGGCAATCTCCCAGAGGGATGTCCCCCAGTATTCGAGGGTGGTTTGAGAGAAGCCTTGAATACTTGTTGAGTCCTTCCTAGGTAGAATATAGATGTAGCCTCGTTAAAACCTTTGCCGGTAAAATCCTTTTTGGGATAAAATCCGATCAAAGGAAATGAGTGCAATCCATACTTTAAAACCCAAGGTCTTCGAGTCAGAGGATGTTTCGATGTCTTCCATCGGATACCTTAGCAGTGATAGTGTTTGAGCATTGATATGTTCCAATTGCTTGGAAGATGTTCGCCTTCCATGGTACCGAGCTTGTAGGAACTTCGCCGATCACTCCGAGAACACGGTAGAGTCCTTCCCAGCTCGGGCCTAGCGTTCCTTCATTAGGGGTTTGAGTGCTTAGGGTGACTTTCCTTAGGACTAAGTCCCCGCCTACAAAATCTCGGAGATTTTCTCTCCTATTACAGTACCTTTCGATTCTTTGTTTTTGGGTGGTCATTCAGACTAGTGAAGCTTCCGCTTTTCATCTAATTCGAGGGATGCAGTTATGGCCTCATTGTTTGAGCTCTCTGTGGCATGTCAAAACTGGCGCTTGGTTCTCCAACATCTACTGGTATCAAAGCCCCAGAGCCATAAACAAGGGAGAAAAACGTCTCTCCCGTGCTCGATTTTGGAGTTGTTCGATATGCCCATAATACCTCGGGAAACATTTCTCTCCATTTTCCTTTCGCATTTTCTAACTTCTTTTTCAGTTTTTGAGTGATGATCTTGTTTGTGGACTCGGCCTGACTGTTTCCACATGGGCTGTAGTGTATTGACAAGATCCTTTTGACTTTATTATCCTCGAGGAACTTTGTTACTTTGCTTTCGATGAACTGCTTCCCGTTATCACATGTTATCTCGGAAGGAATCCCGTATTGACACATAATATGGTCCAGGATGAAATTAATAACGTCTTTTTCCCTTATCTTATCGAAGACCAACGCTTCCACCCATTTTGAGAAGTAGTCAGTCATAAATAAGATAAATCTAGCTTTACCTGGTGTCGTTGGTAGGGGTCCGATGATGTCCATTCTCCACTTCATGAACGGCCATGATGACAAGACTGAATGTAGTTTTTCACTGGGTTGGTGAATCATAGGTGCAAATTTCTGGCGTTGCATTTTCAGGCGAATTCTTTGGTGTCCTTCTTCATGATCTCCCAATAGCAACCTGCTCTAATCACCTTTTGGACTAAAGAATCAAAGCTGGAGTGATTTTTGTAGGTGCGCTCGTGGATTTCACGGAGCTGGAGTGAAAAACTACATTCAGTCTTGTCATACTAGAAGGAATCCCGTATTGACACATAATATGGTCCTGGATGAAATTAATAACTTCTTTTTCCCTTATCTTATCGAAGACATGCGCTTCCACCCATTTTGAGAAGTAGTCATTCATAAATAAGATAAATCTAGCTTTACCTAGTGCCGTTAGTAGGGGTCCGATGATGTCCATTCCCCACTTCATGAACAGCCACGATGACAAGACTGAATGTAGTTTTTCACCGGGTTGGTGAGTCATAGGTGCAAATTTCTAGCGTTGCATTTTCAGGCGAATTCTTTGGTGTCCTTCTTCATGATCTCCCAATAGCAACCTACTCTAATCACCTTTCGGACTAAAGAATCAGAGCTGGAGTGCTTTTTTTAGGTGCGCTCATGGATTTCTCAGAGTACGTAATCTCTGTCCCCTGATCCCACACATACTTCTAGAGGCCCATCGAAGGTTCTACTGTATAAAGTTCTATTTTCCTCGAGCGAGAATCGGGCTTCTTGGCTCGCAAGGCCCTCGGCTTTTTTGGGTTCGCGGACAGCTTTCCACTTTCCAAATAATCGATATATTTATTTCTCCAATCCTATGGCAGGCTAGTGGAGTTGATCTCGGCATGGCCTTCTTCAGTCACTGATTTGGACAACTGAACAACGGCCCCGGGGAGTATGTCATCTTTTTCAACAGATGATCCTAGGTTTGCAAAGGCATCAGCCTCGCTATTCTACTCTCAAGGTATGTGGACCAGAATCCATTCTTTGAACCGATGCGATGTGACTTGAATTTTTTCTAAGTACCTTTGCATCCTATCTTCTCGAACATCAAAGTTCCCATTTACCTGATTTACCACCAGAAAGGAATCACATTTTGCTTCAATGACTTCCTCTCCTAGGCCTTTGGCCAATTCCAGACCTGCAATAATAGCCTCATACTCGGCTTCATTGTTAGTCAACCTTGCAATTTTATAAATTGTCTAATCATGCCATCCCATAGGTGGCTTTAGAACTATGTCGAGCCCAAACCCTTTCACGTTCGAGGCTCCGTTAGTGAATAAGGCCCATACCCCTAAAGATGTGCCCATTTTTAGTAGAAGTTCTTTCTCTACCTCGGGCACGAGGGTGGGCATAAAGTCGGCCACAAAATCCTCCAGAATTGGAGACTTGATAGTCATTTGGGGTTGATACTCGATATCGTACCCCCCGAGTTCGACAACCCATTTGGCCAGTCGGCCCGATAATTTAGGTTTATGCAATATGCTTCGAAGATGATATATTGTTAAAACACAAATACGATGACATTGAAAGTAAGGCTTAAATTTTTGAGATGCGCTTATAAATGCAAGATCCAATTTTTCTAGGTGCGGATACCTGGTTTCGGCGTCTCTCAGGATCCTACTTACATAATAAACATGGAATTGTATATTTTTTCTTCATGAACCAGCACACCACTTACTTCTACCTCGAATACAGCCATGTACAGATACATCATTTCATCCTCCTTTGGGGTGTGGAGTAACGGTGGGCTTCTCATATATCGCTTCAACTCCTCTAAGGCACGTTGGCATTCTAGAGTCCATTCGAAGATGTTTTTCTTTTTGAGTAAGGAGACGAAATGATGACTCATGTCTGATGACCTCAATATGAATCGACCCAAGGTTGATATCTGCCAAGTCAGCAATTGCATGGCTTTCACGTTGTTTACTATCGTGATTTATTCGATGGCTTTGTCACACCTCCTTTTTACTTACCACACCCGCGATGGTACGATAAAGGGAGTTTTTCCAATTAAAGGACAATAGAAACAGGATTTATTATTAAAATTCAGAGTCTCCACTTGGGATATTTATAGTATCCCAAGTCACCGACTGAATCCCGAATCGAGGAAAAGAATGACTTTGTTTAACAGTTCGCGAATCAGAAATTTGGATAAGGAATTATGTTAACCCGGAGAGGGTGTTAGGCATTCCCGAGTTCCGTGGTTCTAGCACGATCGCTCAACTATCATATTCGGCTTATTTATCTGATTTCAATACACGTTTAACCTATGTGCAAATTTTATCTTTTTACCGCTTTTATTATTATTATTTTTAACGAGAATTGTAACGTCGTGAAAATACATCTCGAACCACGTCACATCAATGCACCAGTGGTTATTGACACATTTAGACTTCGTTGGGATTTGGATTTGAGACACATAAATGTGCACTCGGGTTTAGGAAGATGATGTTATTAAAATACGCGCCTAAAGAAACTAATGTGTTATTATTTTGGGGAAGGCCGTGCAATTCGCTAAATGGCCCATCCCGAATTCTAAGTAGTTTTAATAAATATATTTATGAGGGCCCTGCAATTTATATATTTTAGTTGGCGAGGCTCGTCTCACTTCATTATTTAAAAGGCAAACCTAAAAGCGACTATGGTTTTTTTTTTCTATTTTTATTGTCTCTAATAATAAAAGAAAAAATTCTAATTAATTATTATGGTTTAAATACTACTATATTTGGGTCAAGGAACTCATATGAATTTTGACCCTCAACCAGTTCGGGCCTTGAACATAGCCCATATAAAGAAATCATTATCCAGGTGTGCATAACGGGTAAGCCAATTGTAGGCCTGGGCCCAGGTCCAAACGAACACTCAATCAGGACCGGACCTGGGCTGTCCGTTAAAGCACTGAGGCCCAAACTATCTGAAAATGTACTGTTGAGTTTTGATTGTTAAATCAAACCAAGTCTCAACTCAATTTGAACAAATATGGACTGAGATTGCTTCAAGTTATTCAAAGTGTGCTCGGCAATTTGTAATAAGGAAGAACGATGTTCTCCTACTCAAACTAATGCAACATTGATCATTTGAATTCCAGTTTAAGGCTTAGATTATCTTACCTATTTTAGCTACTAGTGGATTCCTGGATATTACTAGAGGTGAAAAGCCAACTGGAAGCAGGATCTTGATAAATACAAAGCAAACCGTTTATTTTCAGATTGATCCAAGTTAACCTTACTAAATCAACACCCAAGTAATTAGTGATTTTAGAACTGAATTGCTGAAATTGTTATTGAAAAAATGTTATCATGCTGGATTTAAGCAAAGGCCGATATACTGATTAATAACTCGATTTCTAGTTATCACTACACATGAAAATCATAAATCATAAAAATCATTTCTACTTCAAGCTAGTTTCCTGATTTCAAAAGTTAAGCTATACTACATCAAGGTGAGTGAATATCATCCATCTATCAGTCTAAACAGTCTAAAGTATGTCTCATTTATACAATATAAATACGAATCAGAAGTAAACCTAAGCGAATACAGGCCAGCTATTATATGTTCGTCTATGACAACTCAAACACACATTTTTAGGAGATAAATGGATGAATAGTTCATTTCATAGCTTCTTCAAAAACATGATTCGAACGTTTATTTGGGAATCAAATAACAACAGAAGAAAAGGCGATCAACAACAAGTAATATCAACTGGTATCCAGCAGCCACAAGCAACAACAACAGGCAGAAATCAAAACAATAGCCCAGGGCTAATTCAATCAATCCAGGAAGAGTCTGAAACCAAGTAGAAACCAGAAATCAACCACACACGACTTGACCAAACCAATTGAACTTGAAATTGAACCCAACTTCAAACACGCTCAGCATATAACACAGCTGAACTCAAAGTAAATAGATCCAATCTTACAAATGACTCTAGATGCTTTAATCTCGAATATAGAACTCAAACAGAGAAGTTAAAGCTATTTCTGATCCTAAATGAGCTAAAGATCTAAATTACTAGTTGAAAATGTGAAATGTTCTAAGGAAAAGCAATGAAAATAGTGATGTTCTTAAACATCTCCATCTATATAAGAATCCTCTTCTTTTTTTCTATCCCCCCTCAAGTTTGTATCTGAATCTCAAAGCTATTCCCAAACACTATCTCTCTTAATCTGTCTCTATTATGGATCCATGTGTGTGTATGACAGAATATCTTAAGCACTTTTTTTCTCAATGTTTTTTACTCTAAACTGTTGTGTATGTCCTTCTTCCAATGTCTATTCGAATCCCCCTTTTATCCTATTCTCTAAATCTTTCAATCCTCTTATCTTTGCCGGATTTTTAGGTCCTAATGGATAGTCAAAACTAGAATTTGTCTTCCACTATTAGCTACCTATTAACTATTCAATCCCACTTGACATTGTCCCCTAACTTTTCCAAATCCACTAACATTTGTCTCAATCAAATTCCTTAGCAGTCTGTCTATTAATTATTGAGGGTCCCATATTCCTAAATTACTCTTTAAATTATGCCCGAAGCTATTGTTCTACCTTAAACCCTTTAATCTATTTTACCCATTCAGTTATAACCAATTCATCTAAAATAAGAGAATCTAGATTAATTCCTAATGAATCATTGGAACGACTAAGATTAAATTTAAGCTAAATCTAGGTTAAAGATGAATAATTCTATTTCTCACAATCTGCAGCATTCATAGAAACAAACCAAAGAGGGCAAAGAATAGAGAACAAACAAGGGTATTCACTAACATAAGCTCGCCATTAGATTTCACATGGAATCAAACATAATGAGATTAATAGTAATAGGTCAACACTATGAACACTAATTTGTTTGACGAAGACCAAGCTAGAATCAGAGAAACCAAACATACACACTAACATTTTAGACTCAACATGAACACTAATGAGCATAACCAAAAATAATCATGAACTGAACTTTGTTAATGAATCGAACCATTATGAAACAGAACTTGGAAAACTCCGACTTCAAATAGCAAAAATGAGAACACACCATTAATATAAGACTGGACCCAACGTTGATTCAACTGAATAGATAGAAGAAAGGAGATGCAGCAGAAGACACGTATATGGACCTATGAAAACCAGAAAAGAAAGAGAATAGAAGGGAACTGAAGTGAACGAAACTTAATCAGAAAGAAAAAGAAATCGAAAAAAACTTACCAGTAAAGACCCGTGGCTTGGATCTTCATCCTTTCGGATTTGAGGTCAAGACGAACCCTAGTAGAGTGTTTCTCAAATGAGAGCACTCAACTAAGGTCCGTTTGGACCTTAATCCTTGAGATAGCCATTTGACCGCTATAAAAAACTTGATTCGAAACGTTCCAGGGTGATTCAAAGGAGATGTGTTGGTGTTTTGGGACGGGGAGGTCAAGGGGGTTCTAGGGTATAAATTTGGGAGTTATCTGAGCCGGCTAAGGTTTTGCTCGATTCTTTGATTAAAGATTCAAGACAGCCTGGGATGATTCGAGATTAATGGAGTGTAGATTTGCTTGAGGGTGGTTAGAAGGTTCAGGGGTGTTAATTTCATGGTCACCGGTGTTGTTGCCGCCGGGTTTCAGGCGAAGGGGAGGGGTGGCAGCTAGGGTTTGAGAGGGGTCTTCTCTGAGAGAGACGACTGTGAGATAAGGGGGTTTGGCTCGAGGGGGGCTGGGGTGTATGTTGGGAATATATAGTAGGGGGAGGAATTAATCCTGGCCGTTGGATCAATTAAGATCAACGACCTAGATCAGCTGATTACTTGAAATGACGTCGTTTCAATTTCCTTGAGACCGGATATGTCTCTGATGGGAATGGGTCGGGGCGTGGGGGTGAGTTGTAACCGTTGGATCAAATGTAGATCAACGGCTTGGATGGGGATGCTTTAAACGGCGTCATTTGGATGATGTTAGAGATGAACTGGATCGTTTGATCAAGCCAATCCAACGGCTTGGATCAACTGGCCATATATGATGTCGTTTGGATATATCTGGAGATGGACTGGAGCTGGGTCATAGAGGTTTTTAATTGGGCCTGGTTTGGGGTGGGCCTAGCCGATTTTCCTCTTTAATCTTTCATTTTGTTTCTTTTCTAAACTTCAAAATTAAAAACCTAAAAATCCTAATTAAATTGTAAAACCAAAATCAACTTGCCAAAAATACTAATTAGTTTCTAATAATTATTATCACACACAATTAAATACCAAAAAACAAAATCACACAACTAGACCTTAAATGTTAAAATGCAAAGTACATTATTTTTTGTAATTTTTTATTTTTGTAAAACAAACTTAATTACTCTTAAAAAATTCTAAAATGCAAATGCAACATATTTTTGTATTTTCGTTAATTTAAACAAGCAAACATGCACACACAAATGTAAACAATACAAGAAAAATAACACAAAATTCACAATAATTATAAACAAACAAAATTATTTTATTTTGAATTTTTTGGGAATGATTCTCATATAGGGCAAAAATCACATGCTCACAGGCTTTAATTTTGTCGGGGTTGATCTCAATCCCCATGTTTGACACCATGAAGACTAAGAATTTGCTTGAACCCACTCCGAAGGCACATTTCTTATGATTGAGTTTCATGTTGTAGCTTCTGAGGATGTCAAATTTTTCCTACAAATGAGTCAAATGGACCTCTGCGCACAAGGACTTAACTAGCATATCATCAATGTAAACTTCCATTGATTTTCCTATTTGATGTTCGAACGTCTTATCAACTAGACTGTTATACGTGGCTCCCATGTTTTTATCCCGAAGGCATCACATTGTAGCAGTACATACCATACTTCGTGATGAATGAAGTCTTTTCCCTATCCTTGGGGTTCATCTGAATTTGATTATACCCCGAGTAGGCGTTGAGGAAGGTGAGAATCTCGTGGCCAGCCATGACATCAATCAAGTGATCGATGTTGGGCAATGGGAATGAGTCTTTAAGGTATGCTCTATTTAAGTCTTTATAATCTGTGACGACCCGGCCTGTCGTCACGGGAATTACCACCCCGTTATGTTGTAATTACATAATTCATGCTTTTATATAAGTGTTAGAGTCTATCGGGGGAGTTAGGAGTGAAATTAAATTGGAAATGAGGCATATAGCCTTTTTGGAGGAAGCTTGAATAAGGAAAGTCAACCCGGAGTTGACTATTTGGTTAGAGGGCTCGGAATCGGATTCCGATGATTCGGTTAGTTCCGGAAGGTGATTTGTGACTTAGGGGAGCGATCGGAATTGAATTTGGAGGCCCGGTGTAGAAATAGGCTTGAATTGGCTAAGGTTGAATTTTGGCTAAATCCGAACGGTAGGTGAGATTTTGATCCGGGAGTCGGAATGGAATTCCGACAGTTGCAGTAGCTCCGTTAGGTGATTTTGGATGTGCCTGCAAAGTTTCAGGTCATTCGGACGTCGTTTGGTCGGGTTTTTCATCAAATGTGTAATTCGGAAAGTTTTAAGAAATTTAGGCTTGAATCCGTGTGTAATTGGTGATTTTGATGTTTAGGATGGTGTTTTTATGATTGGAACAAGTTCGTATCGTGTTTTGGGGTATGTTGGTGGTTTTCGTTGGGGTCCGGGGGCCTCGGGGTGAATCCGGACCATCATCCGGCATTTGGAAGCAAGAAATGATCTGCTGTAAATTGTAGATCACTGGGCAAAATTTAAGCCTTCGCGTGGGCTATGCCGCGTTCGCGTAGGCTGGGGCCGGGTGACCATCGCGTTCGCGATGGATGGTAACGCGTTCGCGTAGGCTGGGGCCAGTTGGCCATCGCGTTCGCGAGGTAACATGCCGCGTTCGCGAAGGAGAAGGTTGGAACGCATCGCGTTCGCGTGGGTGAAGGACGCGGACGCGTAAGAGGAAAAGACGAAGCATCGCGTTCGCGTGGTATGGGACGCGAACGCGTAGAGGAAAAATCCGGGCTAGGAAGATTGGTCTTCGCGAACGCGTGACTTTACGTCGCGTTCGCGATGAAGAAACGGAGCAAGGCATCGCGTTCGCGTGGAGACCATCGCGAACGCGTAGGGTAAAATCGTCTGGCAGTGAATTAAAATCACAGAACAGAGGGCTCTCGGGTTCATTAACCCAAAACGCCATTTTTGAGTTCTAGGGAGAGAAACTCACGGGAATTGCTGGTAATTCATCGGGGATTCGTTGGAGGTAAGTTTTGTGGCTTAATTACATCGTTTTAACATGAAATCCTTGGTTAAATCCCTGTAAATGGAAGATTTAAGGTGGGTTTGAGCCCTAGGCCTAAATTTAAGAAAAACACTGATTTGAGTGGGCAAATGGAGTCCGATTTTGGTAAAATTTATATGCCTAGACTCGTATCGAGATGAGGATTCCGAATATGTAAATTTTGTAATTTTTCGACAAGTGTACCAAAAGTCGGGTTTTGACAACTTGTGGGTTTTGATATAAATTGGGTTATTTCGAATGAATTTCGTGAAATTAGCGTATATTGATGCATTCTCTATGACTTTGAGCAGATTTGGCATCCGAGGAGATTGATTTGCGAGGCAAGCGCAAGGCGGATTGAAGCTTCTACCGGTTCGAGGTGAGTGGTAGTAGTAAACAATGCACTGAGGGTTTGAAACCCCGTACTAGCACTTTACAGTGCTATATTGAGATGAGACACGCGTTCTATGACGGACGTGGTGACATTGTGATAGGGGGTTCGGACTTAGTCCTTCCCGGCTAATAGAATACCGTGTTGTACAACTGTTAATGAGGTTATAACTGTACCATTGGGCTAATAGCCATGTTTGGGGCCTTGTGCCGATCTGTAGAGCATTAGGGAACCTATAGAGCTAGGTGACCTTTACATCGTGTTGGAAATATACACTCAGCCATAGCTCTAGCTGTATAGCATAATATGAGCCCGTACTAGATGTGTACATTGAGAGAGATTATCTAGGGTGGAATTCCCTGTTCTAGTTGAGTGGGCCTGAAAGGCCAAGTCTATACCGATTGAGATGAGATAGGGTCAAGGACCCACTATGAGATGTTATATTGGGCCCTGAAAGGCCAAGTCTATATTAACTGAGACAGGGTCAAGGACCCATTGTGATATATTATATTGGGCCTGAGAGGCCAAGTACATACTGACCGGGATAGGGTCGAGGACCCATTATGAGGTATTATGTATATAGATACCTGTATTGGATCGGACTGCACGTCGGACTGCACGCCGCAGTAATATATATGTGGATCGGACTGCACGCCGCAGTATTATTGCGCTTGGGCTGTAGGAGCCCCTTCGGAGTCTGAGTCTGCACACATTCCAGTGAGCGCTGGTATATTATGGGATCGGGCTGCACGCCGCAGCAGTATATATGTTGGATCGGACTGCACGCCGCAGTGATATATGGTGGACCTGGCTGCACGCCATAGCACCATAGCGCTTGGGCCTAGGGAGCCCCTCCGAAGTCCGTATACACCCCCAGTGAGCGCCGTCGACGTTAAATGGAGCGGGCTGCGCGCCGCAGCAGTATATGTATTGGAGCGGGCTGCACGCCGCAGCATTATACTTAATCATATCCTACTATTTACTTAGATACTTATACATTATAGACATAAGTATGTGCCTTTATATGTTGAGATGGCCGTACACCGTAAGGGTACGAGCGAGGGTTTGTTCAGTGTGGAGATCTTGTAGAGATAAACGTAGATTGGAGGTTAAAGTACTACTATAGTGATGACGTACTTGTGAAGATTGCCTTAGAACTGCTAAGTGATAGCACAGGAGTTCTTACTTTCAGTTATTATTTATTATTGTTACTCACTGAGTTGAAATATACTCACCCCACTCCCCTGCACTTTCTGTGCAGATCCACAGGTGCCCGAGAGCAGTTGAGATATTGTAGCTGCTGATCCTTGTCTACTTTTGCGGAGATTACGAGGTAGTTGCCAGCGTCCGCAGAGCTTGTTTTCTCCTTCTTTATCATCTTGTTGATTTCCTATTTGTCTAGACTTGGTTGTATTAGGATGCTATTCTGTAGAGGCTCAGTCTCGTGACACCACGACATGTTTGGGACCGTATCTTTGTATGTTTTGACGTTTCGGTTTTCACCTGATATGACTAACTACTGTTTAAGTTTAATTTATTTAATAATTGGCTGGTTAAAGGGATAATATGGTCGGGCTTGCCTAGCATTGTGTTGGGCGCCATCACGACCAGGGTTTGGGTCGTGACAAGTTGGTATCAGAGCCTAGGTTAATAGGTCTCGCGAGTCGTGAGCCGGTTGGTAGAGTCTCGTGGATCGGTGCGGGGACGCCTGTACTTATCCTCGGGAGGCTGCAAACCTTTTAGGAAAAGTTTCAATTCTTGGAATTCTTGTCGTGCGATTACTTTTGACTTGAACTGAACTTTGACATTCTATTCTCTCGCAGATGGCGAGAACTCGATCATCCGGACGTGGAGGACGACCACCACTACCACCTACTAGAGGCCGTGGACGCGGTCGTGGTCGTGGCGGAGTTAGGGCAGCTGAGGCAGTGCCAGCTGACCCACAGCCCCCAGTTGCAGAGGTGCCAGCAGCACCAGATCAGGCACCGGCTGTGCCCATTGCTATTCCGGGTCTACAGGAGACCCTGGCTCAGATACTAGCAGTCTGCACTGGCCTAGCACAGGCGGTTTCAGTTACTACTGCAGCAGCTGCATCGGGGATCGGGGGTGGTCATCAGACCCACGCCACACGCACTCCAAAGCCAGCAGTGCAGGGCTTGCAGACACTAGAGGCTCTTCCAGTTCAGCCTGTGGTTCTGGTTCAGCCAGCAGATCAGATTCAGGGGGACAGGGTCCCAACTATGACGGACGATGAGCAGCGTCATCTCGAGAGGTTCACCGGGTTATCTCTTCCAGTGTTCACTGGTGCTCCGGGCGAGGACGCCCAAGGTTTTCTGGATAAGTGCCGTCGGATGCTTCGTACGGCGGGGATATTGGAGTCCAGTGGGGTATCTTTCACTACCTTTCAGTTTCAGGGACCAGCCTTTGCTTGGTGGGAGGCTTATGAGCGCCCCAGGCCAGCCGGAGCAGCACCACTATCATGGCCGGAGTTCTCCACTATGTTCTTGGAGAAATGGGTGCCTCGATCTCGGAGAGAGGAGATGCGTAGGCAGTTTGAGGGTCTCCGTCAGGGGGACATGTCAGTGTCGAGTATGAGATCAGATTTACAGAGTTGTCCGGATATGCACCGTGGTTGGTTCATTCCGACAGAGAGAGGATTGGGCGCTTTGTGGACGGCCTCATCTACCCCATTCGTATTCGATGACTCGGGAGAGGGTTTTGAGTCGTACATTTGAGGATGCTCTGGATATTGCTCGCGACATTGAGACAGATCGTCGGAGGGAGCGGGATGAGAGGGAGGCCAAGAGGCCTCGAGGAGCGGCTAGTTCCGGTGGCACACGGACCGGAGGCCGAGTCGGCGAGCCGAGGTCACTCTTTCGGGTCTTCGCGGTCGAGACGCTCGGATCGTCGCGGATGGTCTCCTAGACAGGATTATCGGGGTTCGCACCGAGCCGGCCCGGCTCTCGGTGCCATGCCGGCTCGTAGTTCTTCACGGGCCCCATCCGCTCGGGGTTCATCTCGGCCTAGTTCATCGGCTGGCCATTCCAGCGCCAGAGGTCCTTATCAGTCTCAGTACCCAGGACCGGGGAGTTGCTACGAGTGCGGAGAGTTTGGGCATCACCGTAGGGAGTGTCCCCGTCTTGTTTCCGGATCTTATCAGCAGAGGGGGCAGCCCTCGTCATCCGGTCCTTCTACTTCAGCACCCGCCCCGCCAGCTAGGGGTGAGGGTCAGACAGCTAGGGGTCGCCCTCGAGGGGAGGCCGATCAGGCGGTCAGGCTAGATGCTATGCTTTTCAGGGCCGATCTGAGGCTGTTACTTCTGATGCTGTCATTACAGGTATTATTTCAATCTGCCACGGAGATGCCTCGGTATTGTTTGATCCCGGTTCTACTTATTCTTATGTGTCTACATATTTTGCTCCTCATTTGGGCACGACCCGAGGGAGTCTTGAGCTGCCAGTGCATGTATCTACCCCGGTAGGGGATACTATTGTTGTGGACCACGTATACCGGTCCTGTTTGGTCACTATTGGAGGTCCGGAGACCCGAGTAGACCTGTTGCTTCTCAGCATGATTGATTTTGATGTTATATTGGGCATGGACTGGCTATCTCCATGTCATGCTATTCTGGACTGTCATGCTAAGACAGTCACCTTGTCTATGCCGGGCATTCAGAGGATCGAGTGACGAGGCACGACTGATTATGTACCCAGAAGGGTAATATCTTTCTCAAGGCCCAACGAATGGTTGGGAAGGGATGTCTCTCTTATTTAGCATTTGTACGGGAAGTCGAGGCCCAGACTCCCAGTATTGATTCTGTTCCCATTGTGCGAGACTTTCCTGATGTGTTTCCCTCAGACCTGCCGGGCATGCCGCCGGACAGGGATATTGATTTTGGTATCGATTTGGTGCCGGGCACTCAGCCTATTTCTATTCCTCCGTATCGTATGGCACCAGCTGAGTTGAAGGAATTGAAGGAGCAGCTCCAGGAACTCCTAGATAAGGGGTTTATTCGGCCGAGTGTGTCGCCGTGGGGTGCACCGGTCCTGTTTGTTAAGAAGAAGGACGGATCTATGAGGATGTGTATTGACTATCGGCAGCTAAACAAAGTAACAGTGAAGAATAAGTATCCTCTTCCTCGTATTGATGATTTATTTGATCAGCTCCAGGGAGCTAGGGTGTTCTCGAAGATTGATCTTCGTTCGGGCTACCATCAGTTGAAGATTAGAGAGTCTGACATTATGAAGACTGCATTCCGGACCCGATATGGTCATTATGAGTTCCTTGTGATGTCATTTGGGCTGACCAACGCCCCAGCAGCATTTATGCATCTGATGAACAGTGTATTCAGGCCGTATCTTGATTCATTTGTGATCGTATTCATTGATGACATACTTGTCTACTCTCGTAGCCGGGAGGAGCATGCTCGGCACTTGAGTATAGTATTGCAGAGGTTGAGAGAGGAGAAGCTGTATGCCAAGTTCTCCAAATGTGAGTTCTGGCTTGAGTCCGTGGCATTCTTAGGGCACGTGGTGTCCTGTGATGGTATTCGGGTAGATCCGAGGAAGGTCGAGGCAGTGCAGAGTTGGCCCAGACCGACCTCAGTTACTGAGATCCGTAGCTTTCTGGGATTGGCAGGGTATTATCGCCGATTCGTTCAGGGGTTCTCTTCTATTGCTTCACCCTTGACTATATTGACTCAGAAGAGTGTTCCTTTCTTATGGTCCGAGGAGTGCGAGGAGAGCTTTCAGAAGCTCAAGACAGCACTGACCACAGCACCAGTCTTGATTCTACCGACAGCTTCAGGTTCTTATACTGTATATTGTGATGCCTCAGGAGTGGGCATTGGTTGTGTGTTGATGCGGGAGGGTAGGGTCATTGCTTATGCCTCTCGTCAGTTGAAGCCCCACGAGAAGAACTACCCTGTTCATGATTTAGAGCTAGCAGCCATAGTTCATGCCTTGAAGATTTGGAGGCATTACCTGTATGGTGTCTCATGTGAGGTGTTCACGGATCATCGCAGCCTTCAGCACTTATTCAGACGGAAGGACCTTAATTTGAGACAGCGGAGGTGGTTGGAGTTGCTTAAGGACTATGATATCACTATTTTGTATCATCCGGGGAAGGCCAATGTGGTGGCCGATGCCTTGAGTCGGAAGGCGGTTAGCATGGGCAGCTTAGCTTTCATCCCAGTTGGGGAGAGGCCTTTTGCTTATGATGTTCGGGCCCTAGCCAATCGGCTAGTGAGATTAGATATTTCGGAGCCGAGTCGAGTGTTGGCTTGTATTGCTTCTCGATCTTCCTTATATGATCGCATCAGAGAGCGACAGTATGATGACCCACATTTGCTTGTCCTTAAGGACAGAGTGCATCATAATGATGCCAGGGATGTGACTATCGACAATGATGGTGTTTTGAGGATGCAGGGCCGTATATGTGTGCCCAATGTTGATGGTTTGCGGGAGTTGATACTTGAGGAGGCACACGGTTCGCGGTACTCTATTCACCCAGGTGCCGCAAAGATGTACCAAGACTTGAGACAGCACTACTGGTGGAGGAGAATGAAGATGGATATTGTTAGGCATGTAGCTAAGTGCCTCAATTGCCGGCAGGTCAAATATGAGCATCAGAGACCGGGCGGTGTTCTTCAGCGTATGGTTATTCCCGAGTGAAAATGGGAGAGGATCACCATGGATTTTGTTACTGGGCTACCTCGGACAGCGAGGAAGTTTGATTCTGTATGGGTGATTGTTGATCGGCTGACTAAGTCCGCACATTTCATCCCGGTTAGTACTACTTACTCATCGGAGCGGTTGGCAGTGATCTTTATTCGGGAGATTGTCAGGTTGCATGGGGTCCCAGTGTCTATTATATCTGACAGAGGCACTCAGTTCACTTCCCAGTTTTGGAGAGCATTTCAGCGAGAGATGGGTACGAGGGTTGAGTTGAGTACAGCATTTCACCCCCAGACAGACGGGCAGTCTGAGCGTACTATTCAGATCCTGGAGGATATGCTACGGGCGTGTGTGATTGATTTTGGTGGTTCGTGGGATGAATTCTTACCACTTGCTGAGTTTGCCTACAACAACAACTACCAGTCGAGTATTCAGATGGCCCCGTACGAGGCATTGTATGGCAGACGGTGTAGATCTCCCGTGGGATGGTTTGAGCCTGGTGAGGTTAGATTGATAGGGACTGAGTTAGTCCAGGATGCTCTGGATAGAGCAAAGTTGATCCAGGAGAGGCTTCGTACAGCACAGTCTCGTCAGAAGAGTTATGCGGACCGTAGAGTTCGAGAGTTGTCTTTCATGGTTGGTGATAGAGTATTGCTGAAGGTTTCACCCATGAAGGGTGTCATGAGGTTCGGGAGGAAAGGGAAGTTGAGTCCCAGGTATATTGGCCCTTTTGAGATACTCGGGAGAGTTGGAGAGGTGGCATATGAGTTAGCCTTGCCACCCAGTTTATCCAGCGTTCATCCGGTATTCCATGTGTCCATGCTCCGGAAGTACATTGGAGATCCGTCTCATGTATTAGACTTCAGTACCATCCAGCTTGATGGTGATCTGTCCTATGATGTGGAGCCTATTGCTATTTTGGGTCGTCGGGTGAGAAAATTGAGGTCCAAGGAGATTGCATCGGTTAAGGTTCAGTGGAGAGGTCGACCCGTGGAGGAGGCTACTTGGGAGGTTGAGCAGGAGATGCGGAGCAGATACCCTCAGCTATTTGAGACTTCAGGTATGTTACTTGACCCGCTCGAGGACGAGCGTTTGCTTAAGAGGGGAGAATGTGACGACCCGGCCCGTCGTCACGGGAATTACCACCCCGTTATGTTGTAATTACATAATTCATGCTTTTATATAAGTGTTAGAGTCTATCGGGGGAGTTAGGAGTGAAATTAAATTGGAAATGAGGCATATAGCCTTTTTGGAGGAAGCTTGAATAAGGAAAGTCAACCCGGAGTTGACTATTTGGTTAGAGGGCTCGGAATCGGATTCTGATGATTCGGTTAGTTCGGGAAGGTGATTTGTGACTTAGGGGAGCGATCGGAATTGAATTTGGAGGCCCGGTGTAGAAATAGGCTTGAATTGGCTAAGGTTGAATTTTGGCGAAATCCGAACGGTAGGTGAGATTTTGATCCGGGAGTCGGAATGGAATTCCGACAGTTGCGGTAGCTCCGTTAGGTGATTTTGGATGTGCCTGCAAAATTTCAGGTCATTCGGACGTCGTTTGGTCGGGTTTTTCATCAAATGTGTAATTCGGAAAGTTTTAAGAAATTTAGGCTTGAATCCGTGTGTAATTGGTGATTTTGATGTTTAGGATGGTGTTTTTATGATTGGAACAAGTTCGTATCGTGTTTTGGGGTATGTTGGTGGTTTTCGTTGGGGTCCCGGGGCCTCGGGGTGAATCCGGACCATCATCCGACATTTGGAAGCAAGAAATGGCCTGCTGTAAATTGCAGATCACTGGGTGAAATTTTAGCCTTCGCGTTCGCGAGGGCTATACCACGTTCGCGTAGGCTGAGGAAAATGGTCATCGCGTTCGCGAGGGCACTGCCGCGTTCGCGTAGGCTGGGGCCAGTTGGCCATCGCGTTCGCGAGGTAACATGCCGCGTTCGCGAAGGAGAAGGTTGGAACGCATCGCGTTCGCGTGGGTGAAGGACGCGGACGCGTAAGAGGAAAAGACGAAGCATCGCGTTCGCGTGGTATGGGACGCGAACGCGTAGAGGAAAAATCCGGGCTAGGAAGATTGGTCTTCGCGAACGCGTGACTTTACGTCGCGTTCGCGATGAAGGAACGGAGCAAGGCATCGCGTTCGCGTGGAGACCATCGCGAACGCGTAGGGTAAAATCGTCTGGCAGTGAATTAAAATCACAGAACAGAGGGCTCTCGGGTTCATTAACCCAAAACGCCATTTTTGAGTTCTAGGGAGAGAAACTCACGGGAATTGCTGGTAATTCATCGGGGATTCGTTGGAGGTAAGTTTTGTGGCTTAATTACATCGTTTTAACATGAAATCCTTGGTTAAATCCCTGTAAATGGAAGATTTAAGGTGGGTTTGAGCCCTAGGCCTAAATTTAAGAAAAACACTGATTTGAGTGGGCAAATGGAGTCCGATTTTGGTAAAATTTATATGCCTAGACTCGTATCGAGATGAGGATTCCGAATATGTAAATTTTGTAATTTTTCGACAAGTGTACCAAAAGTCGGGTTTTGACAACTTGTGGGTTTTGATATAAATTGGGTTATTTCGAATGAATTTCGTGAAATTAGCGTATATTGATGCATTCTCTATGACTTTGAGCAGATTTGGCATCCGAGGAGATTGATTTGCGAGGCAAGCGCAAGGCGGATTGAAGCTTCTACCGGTTCGAGGTGAGTGGTAGTAGTAAACAATGCACTGAGGGTTTGAAACCCCGTACTAGCACTTTACAGTGCTATATTGAGATGAGACACGCGTTCTATGACGGGCGTGGTGACATTGTGATAGGGGGTTCGGACTTAGTCCTTCCCGGCTAATAGAATACTGTGTTGTACAACTGTTAATAATGTTATAACCGTACCATTGGGCTAATAGCCATGTTTGGGGCCTTGTGCCGATCTGTAGAGCATTAGGGAACCTATAGAGCTAGGTGACCTTTACATCGTGTTGGAAATATACACTCAGCCATAGCTCTAGCTGCATAGCATAATATGAGCCTGTACTAGATGTGTACATTGAGAGAGATTATCTAGGGTGGAATTCCCTGTTCTAGCTGAGTGGGCCTGAATGGCCAAGTTTATACCGATTGAGATGAGATAGGGTCGAGGACCCACTATGAGATGTTATATTGGGCCTGAAAGGCCAAGTCTATATTAACCGAGACAGGGTCAAGGACCCATTGTGATATATTATATTGGGCCTGAGAGGCCAAGTGCATACTGACTGGGATAGGGTCGAGGACCCATTATGAGGTATTATGTATATAGATACCTATTTTGGATCGGATTGCACGCCGCAGTAATATACATGTGATATACATGTAATATACATATGGGACGGACTGCACGCCGCAGTATTATTGCGCTTGGGCTGTAGGAGCCCCTTTGGAGTCTGAGTCTGCACACATTCCAGTGAGCGCTGGTATATTATGGGATCGGGCTGCAAGATATATACATATATATATTGGATCGGACTGCACGCCGCAGTAATATTTGTATGGATCGTGCTGCACGCCGCAGTATGATAGTGCTTGGGCCTAGGGAGCCCCTCCGAAGTCTGTATACACCCCCAGTGAGCGCCGTCGACGTTAAATGGAGCGGGCTGCGCGCGGCAGCGGTATATGTATTGGAGCGGGCTGCGCGCCGCAGCATTATTCTTATTCATATTCATATATATACTGAAATACTTATACATTATAGACATAAGTATGTGCCTTTATATGTTGAGATGGCCGTACACCGTAGGGGTACGAGCGAGGGTTTGTTCGGTGTGGAGATCTTGTAGAGATAAACGTAGATTGGAGGTTAAAGTACTACTATAGTGATGACGTACTTGTGAAGATTGCCTTAGAGCTGCTAAGTGATAGCACAGGAGTTCTTACTTTCAGTTATTATTTATTATTGTTACTCACTGAGTTGAAATATACTCACCCCACTCCCCTGCACTGTTTTGGTGCAGATCCGCAGGTGCCCGAGAGCAGTTGAGACATTTTAGCTGCTGATCTATATCTACTTTGGCGGAGATTACGAGGTAGCTGCCAGCGTCCGCAGAGCTTGTTTTCTCCTTCTTTATCATCTTGTTGATTTCCTATTTGTCTAGACTTGGTTGTATTAGGATGCTATTCTGTAGAGGCTCAGTCTCGTGACACCACGATATGTTTGGGACCGTATCTTTGTATGTTTTGACGTTTCGGTTTTCACCTGATATGACTAACTACCGTTTAAGTTTAATTTATTTAATAATTGGCTGGTTAAGAGGATATTATGGTCGGGCTTGCCTAGCATTGTGTTGGGCGCCATCACGACCAGGGTTTGGGTCGTGACATAATCTATGCAAATTCTTAACTTATTCCCCTTTTTAGGAACTACCACCACACTAGCCAACCATTTTATTTAACCTCCCCGATAGACCCTATTTTGAGGAGTTTAGTTACATCGTCCTTGATGAACGCGTGTTTTACTCCAGACTGGGGTTTTTTAATGCTTGAACCTGGGGTCGACACATAGTCGATGAGTGGTTATTTCCGGCGGGATCCCTGTCATATCCATATGGGACCAAGCAAAGCAATCGATGTTATTAATAAGAAATTGAATGACTTTTTTCTTGAGTTCGGGGGTTAATCCCGTTCCCAGGTATACCTTTCGATCTGGGAGATGCTTGATCAAACCAGCTTGCTCTAGCTCTTCAATTGTTGATTTTGTCGCATCCGATTCTTCGGGGGCAAAAAAAGTTCGGGGAGCGAGGATGTTTTATTCATCATTCTCGGCGGTCTATTTGCCCTCCGACTTCTCCGAGGTGGAGAGTATGGAAGTTGGTGCCTCCTTGTGAACCGCAAACTTCTCCTTTGCTGTATTTTGTTCTCCATACACCATTTTTATACCGTCTTTTATTGGAAAATTCATTATCCGATGAATAGTTGATGGTACTGCCCTCATGTTGTGCATCCATGGCCTCCCGAGCAATGCATTGCATCTCATGTCACCTTCAACGACATGAAATTTGGTATTTCGAACTGTACCTGATATGTTGACCGGGAGGGAGATCTCCCCTTCATTTCTTTGCTGGCCATGTTGAAATCGTTGAGAACTCAGGAGGTAGGTATGATTTGATTGAGCAGTCTGAGTTGTTCTACCACCTTCGACCTGATTACGTTGGCCGAGCTACTTGGGTCCACGAGTACACGCTTAATTTGAATGTTACTCAAGAGAAATGAAATTACCAGCATGTAGATGAGACAAGGTCTCGAAGTCCTATTCGCTGAATAGAAGGATGTCCTCAGGCATGTGTCCCCAAATTTGCCCTTCTTTCCAGCGGAGACTTTTGTCCGCTTGATTATGGGTCCTTGAGGAATGTCGGTCCCCCCAATGATCATATGAACAATGTGTTGAGGTTTTCCTATGTTGTTCCTCCTGCCTGCCTCTCTTTACTCCCGGGCTAGAGTTTTACGAGCTTTTTGTTGGTTTTCTTGGCGTATACTATCGTTAGTGTGGGAGATCATATCGACGTGTTGGGCGTTGTGTGATCCCACATCTACGAGGATTGGTTCTGGCGCGTCCTTACGGTTTCGCAGTGGTATACCACCACCTGGAACAGCTACACCATTCTTTCTATAGTCCCCAGGATTGTTGTTTTCATGTGCATTTACTGAGTTAGATATTTTGACCTAAAATTAAAGATTTTTGGACAAGAAAAATTGTGAAGAATAACTTATGTTTTCAATAAAACAGCACGAAAAAAACCACTATTATTCTTAGCCCCACGGTGGGCGCCAAACTGTTTATCTTGAAAATGGTAATTACAATTAAATTTGATTTGTGATTCTAATATATGTGATCTATTTATATGCTAGTCGTTAAGCGATGGATGTTAAGTATGAGTTAGCAAATGAGATAAGAACTTGAGGATAGTATGTTATGCAAACCGAATGACCGTGAATCGGGGTCTTGGATCAGCTTAAGCTGGGCCTCGAGGTTGAGCTAATGAGCTCGACTGGAGATGATCGATAAAGGACTAACAGTTCCTAGGGCCTCAATGATGGCTCTTTATGATTGATGATGAGTAATAAATGAAGAAACAATCAATGAAACACAACAAATGTAAGTAATAAATCAAAGGAAAGACAATGGAGAATGTTCTTGTTCTTGTCTTGAATATATATATATATATATATATATATATATATATATATATATATATATATATATATATATATATATATATATATATATATATATATATATATATATATATATATATATATATATATATATATAAAATGACAAGGGTCCCTTTATATAGGAGGAAAAATCCCAACATGGTACATGCATAATTATTACAAATAAATGTAGCTAGCACAACTACTTAATGGTCTGGTATGTACTTGTACCATTCTTGCAGGTGTTGTCAGCTTTGACCATGTGCCTTGGAAATTTTCCCCCTTGTCCATGATAGCTACCGATTTGCGTTGCCTTGAGATCGACCATAGGGAACCCTTGGGGTCCAAACTCGAGAGGTGCCTCGAGGTTTCTAGAGACGGGCTATGGGATGTCATAGTAATCATAAAATCGGGCTCTCCAATTTTGGCCGTATACAGACATAAATTTCAACATTTTTGTCCAAATTTAAAATTTTATTAAAATTTGATTTTAAGATGAAGTTGTGTTTGGTTATAATTTCTATAACATATTTGGATGCATTTTTTTTTCAAAACTATGAAACATGACTTATGTCCCACAATTTATAAAAATACCAAACCACCCCGACATGATTATGCTACTTGAAAAAAATAATCAAACACGTTGATTATTTAACTGTACGACAATCTCTTTGTAGTGGCACCTTCCAGTAAAAATATAAATTGTAAATCTCAATATTGGATATCAAAATATAGTCCAAGGCCACGCAATCAAGTAGTGGGTAGTTGTTGATGTTAACAGTTACTTAGGTTTAATAACTAATTTGGTTCCTTTTATAAATTTTAAAAATATAGAGTAAATTTGTAAAACTCAAAAATACCAAGTTTCCAATTGAAAACTGGTTCTTAACAGTTTTTCTAATTCGAAAATACATTTCAAGTTGAATTTGAAAAAATATGAATTTTCTTAATCAAACATTTTTTTGAATTTTTTTCTTTTGAAAAAAGGGATTTTTTTAAATGTCCAAATAGGCTCTAAGTTTAGGTTTTGTAACTTATTAAAAGTAGCTCAGATATGAATAACATATTTTAGAAAATACGAAAAGAGTAAATTTAAATCCTGCCTTGACAAGCATTTATTGACATTAATCACATTTTACCTAAATATCCAAGTTGAAACAGTAAACAACCTAGTACTGTTCACATAAAGTCAACACTCAATAAAACAGTATTGCTATTAGTTTAATTTCCAGTAATTTTAAAAAAACATTTAGTGAAACAAGTCAATTATAGACAGATAGTGGCCAGCATCATAGATTTATTTAGCCATGTTTTTGTACTTTAATTTTCATAATAATGCAAAATTGTTTAAGAAAGTAAGTATTAAAATAGTATCCTCCCCTTATAAAAGGCCAGCCCTTTTAGCTGTCTCTGTTCTCAGATCTATCTTCATCCTTCTATAATACAATACTCCAACCAAAAATAAAAAAAAATAAAAAAAATGGAGCACAGGGCTTCTAATTTCATCTGCTTTTTTTTACTAATATTTGTGGGATTTTCCCTTCTCATCTCCACCATTGCAGTTCCTTCTTCAAGTAAGTCATAAATCCAATTCCTATTATCTTTTTTTTTATCAGATATTGCTAATTTTAATTCCCGGCAGTAATATTTATCTTGTGGTGATAATTCATAGGAAGCCTAAAGACAATTACAGAAAATCTACCCTTCCAAGATTCTCATTACAAGGTTCCTCTTTCTTCTATCTTGAATCCTATTTACTACCATAATTTCGTTTTTACTCATTCGTATCAGTTTACGTGGAGTGTTCAACTCTGTGCGGAGTACTAAGACTAATCAAACTTCAAGTCTTAAACTTATGGCTATTAAATTTATGTCCTTAAAGATAGAATGAGAAGTCGGCGAGGTTGGCTGAGTTGATTGAGCGAGTGATTATTCACAGGGAGACATGGGATTGATTTACTCAATAGCTTATATCTTCGATATGATTTGCGAGCAATTGTACATAGTGGTAGTCAGAATTTTTGTTAAGGGGTGTTAAATTACATAAAAGTAAACCTAATTAAAAATTAAGGATAGTCAACACATAGTATATATACATACTCCCTCTGTTTTAATTTATGTGAACCTATTTCTTTTCTAGTCCTTACAAAAAAGAATGACCTTTTTCCCTATTTGGAAACAATTTACCTTTATGCAATAATTTATAGCCACACAAAATATCTGTGCTTCATTTTACACCGCAAGTTCAAAAGTCTTCTCTCTTTACTTAAATTCCATGCCCAGTCAAATTGGTTCACATAAATTAAAACAGAAGGAGTATAATATAATTTTTTACCTATTTACACAGTGGATTTATTGCACAATGAGCAGGTTATTAATGGGTACCCAAATGATAGCAGCTGCAGGTTTTCCCGAGAATTTTTCAACAAAAATAGAATGATAAGTTTAAAATTAAATTAATTTTCATTATAAAAGGAGTATTAATCTATCTGGAGCAAATAAATGAAACGGAGGAATGGAAGTACCCTAGGGTGAAATATATGGGGTACTCAAATTAATTAAGATTATCTATGAAATTGGTGAATAATTCTGAATTTTTTCTTTTGAAATTGTTGAAGGTGTTACTTGAGGTGGAGAAGAAGAGGGAGTTGGTGGTGGAAAGAGATGACTATGCAGGAACAGGTGCCAATAACCATCACGATCCAAAACCTCCTGGGACTGAATGAATGAACTGAAAATAAATATGATCAAAGGAGATGCGTGCAGTGAAGTAGATGTAATTATGTTGGTTGTTTTGTTTTCTTATTTTAATTAATTAATTAGAAATGTAAAGGACTATATTGTACTACTATATATGTTTCTTTTGTTTATTGTACACTATAGATTATGGACCCGCTTACACATAAATTTTGTCAAAATATATTTGGAATTTTTTTGGTCACATACATATTTGGTTATAGATTTGATTTTGGCAAATTCCCAAGACCCAAAACTCAAAGGGAGTTTTACCTATCTATACCATATATAAAATCTTATTACTCTAAATGTGCATAATTTGTTAATTACCCGCCCAGTCCAAGTTTTACCTACAAATTATGTACCATTCGATTATTAGGCATGAAAAGGGCAGAATATTCCCTGAAAAACGGGCTAAAATTAAGGAGAAAATCTTGGTGTTAATTGATTCTACATTAAATTCAATTTTTAAAAAGGGAAAGGAGATTTCACATCTACATATTTTTCTCTAGAATTACAATTCAAATTAAAAAAATGAACGAACAAATCAAATTTTCGAGTTTCAACAACTCAAAGTTGAAAAAATCTGTTCTTCCATATATTTTCCACCATTGGTAGCCATTAAAAAGCTTGAAAGCTTTGAATTCAAATTTGGGTTTTCAAAAATCATTATTTGTTTGGATTGGGTGTTGTTGTAAATAATTCGGAATATGTTTAGGAGTTTATATCTCAATTTTGAGGGTTTTTGGTGAAGATTAGACTTGATTTTGAAGAAGAAGAAGAAGAAGAAGAAGAAGAAGAAGAGGAGGAAGAAGAGGAGGAAGAAGAAGAGGAGGAAGAAGAAGAAGAAGAAGAGGAAGAAGACATATTTCCAGAAATTGTAATTAAATTGTAGATATATTGTACAATTGAAATGAGAATTTGGATATTAAAATTCAGTGTATCTATTTTGTAGATAAACTGTAGATTATTTGTATTCTGGTTGTAGATGCATTATTTTTTGTTTTCACAAATCCAAAATGACTAAAGCTTCTACAAAATCTTCTGCAAAAAATAGTCTACAATTTTTTTAATTTGACTATAAAATATCTACAAATTCTGGAAATATTTCTTCTTCTTCTTCTTCTTCTTCTTCTTCTTCTTCTTCTTCTTCTTCTTCTGGATCTGGAAATATTTCTTCTTCTTCTTCTTCTTCTTCTTCTTCTTCTTCTTCTTCTTCTTCTTCTTCCTCCTCCTCTTCTTCCTCCTCTTCTTCTTCTTCTTCTTCTTCTTCTTCCTCTTCTTCTTCTTCTTCTTCTTCTTCGACTGTGTTAAACAGTAACTCAACCACTACCAAAAAAAGAGGTCAAAGAATTTCGAACTCTCTGCCATTATTATTTTCAGTGGGTATTCAAACGGTTCGATCAAAAAATTTAATATTTTCTTGTGAATCTGAAAATATGATATTCTTCGACGGTAGTGGGCAGTTAGGGATGATCAAAGAGAGGAAGCATATGAGCATTGTGAGTCTTGTATGTGTTGTGAACGTGGCAGAGAGTTCGAAATTCTTAACATATTAAACCTTATGAGATATATGAAACCTTATGAGATGAAAGGTTTCATATATAATGGCAGAGAGTTGAAACCTTACGAAATTCTCGTTGTTTCATATATAATGGAAGAGAGTTGAAACCTTATAAAATTCTTAGGGAAATAACTTACCTGCACCCGGTGTATACACCAAACCAATAATAAAATAACATCTGTCATCTTATTTAATTATAAATTTGTAGTATTTAACCATAGTTAACTTCATCTAATTTTTGTAATTTTAAATAATATAAATATAATAATAATCATATTAGAATTCTAGCTATTTTGTTGTTCCAAGGCCATTCAACACATGATTAGTACTTTCACTTCGAGAGGTGGCTTTTAGTCCAGCACTAAAAACATCATTATTAAAAGTCGTAGAACACATGTTTTGACTATTGTAAAGATTATTCAACCACTCGTGTTCTTCTACATTGTATGTTCTAACCATCATGTCCCATATTCGTTCAAATTCAGTAACAGAATCACAGTCAGACATACACTTGTTAAAAAGTTTACAAAAACCTTTATCATTCTTCAGTAATCCTAAATTAGATGGCGCATTCTGAGATATGTGCCATTGGCACAATCTATGTCTAGTGTCAGACATCACTTCTCAAATGGCAATTGCCATTCCTCGAGCTTGATCGATTATAATAGTTTGCGGGGCAATACCTCCCATTGACTTTAAAAATGTAGAGAATAACCATTTGAAAGATTCAGCAGACTCATCAGATAAAAACGCACAACCAAAAATAATATTTTGCCAATGATGGTTGATTCCAATAAATGGTGCACAAATCATACGATACTTGTTTGTCCGATATGTGGTATCAAAAGAAACAATATTACCAAAAAATCATAGTCAATTCTGGACCGACCGTCTCTCCAAAAAAAGTTAGCTATACGCCCTTCAGAATCAAGTTGGACGTCCCAATAAAAGAGTGTCTCACTTGCTTATCTATTATTAAACTCATTAACAACACTTTGAGCATCCCCAGCTTCCACCTTAGATTTCATCAATTGGTGTATAAAATTAAAAAAATCTTTCTTTGAGTAGCCCAAAACATTAGCCCCACCGGCTTCTTCAACCAAGTAAAAAATGCGGTTGCTGGCTTTATTCCAGCATTCACCATATTTTCTATTACTAACCCTTTGGTTTTAGTTATTGAACGAGCAGATCTTAACAAGTGTCTCTTTTTCGGTGAAACCATCTCATGATTATGCTCTTTAACAAATCTATCCACTGTGAAAGGACTATTAGAAAAGTGACGCTTAAAATTTATCATTGCAGGACAATTTAATTGTGTGTCTATGTGACTACAAGATGTCTTACTGGGTTTCCTTTGCCTTTCATCCTTTTCACCATGCTTATAACACACAAATCATTTTTCTCTTATCACTACACCAACTTAAAAGTAATATTGTTTATCTTCCTTACACTGAAACCTTTAGAATGAGCATATTCACAATATAAGTTATAAGCTTCGTCCTCATCCCTAACAATTTGATCTTTCATTTTTTCCTCTAATTCAGTTATGTTGTTTTCTGAAACTTTCTCTTCTTCTATTTTCTCATCATCCTTTTCAGTTCTAGTATCCTCTAATGACTCTTCATGACTCCCAATATTGTTTGTCTTCTCAAAATTTGACACTATGATATTACAAAAGAAGAAATAAATTTTTGTAATACATATGACAGTAGAAAAAATAGAAAAATTTATACAATTACAATCAAATTTAGCCAGAGTCATGTAACACAATATAAAAAGATCAAACTAATAGGAGTAACTGATAAAACAAGTAAAACAACGATGTAATTTCCAATTAGCGGCAATGAAAAAACAACAATCTAATTTTTAATTAGCGGCAATGAAAAAATAAAAACAGTGGTAGAAACAAAATGCACAAAAAGTATTCTTTGAATTCTTTCAATATGCACATGTTCCTAAATAGTATGAACTAACCTGTAGTAATCTTTGAAGAGTGATGGAGGAGAACCACTAAAGAAGTTGGAATTGAAAAGCCGCTCGAATAAAAGAGAAGTCAAGTTTACGGCAAACCTATATTTTGTGTCACTAACTATTCTGTTATTATGAATTTAAATTCTTTTTAATTTTATTTATTTATTAGAAATAAGACTCCTAATTGCCTTAGTTTATCTTTTGTGGTTAACTTAACTAAGGTGGGTGTATACACCAGGTGCGGGTAAGTTTTTTCCAATTCTTAGATATATGTTCTTAGCATATATGAAACCTTATGAAATTCTTAGATATATGTTCTTAACATATATGAACCTTATGAGATGAAAGGAAGGATAAAGTGGAAAGATACAATCCTATAATTATGCTTAATATAAATGAACCCTTAGTTATATCCCCAATTTGAATTATGGTATATAAATGATAATTTTGTATGCTTAAATGTAATAAACACAAACCTTAAACATTAAGGGTAATAATGTTTCATATATGGTATAGGTAGGAAAAAATCCCAAACTGAAATCTCAAAATCAATTCAAGAGCTGCTTTTAGCCCAAAATATCACTATTATATTTTTTAAAAATTATCCCAAAATTTTGTATTTTATAAAAGAGCCCATCATTTATTATTTTGTAATAAGGTTGCTTTGTCTTCTCAATCATATGATGTATTATGTAGTTCATTACAAAAATGATAATCTTTTACCAAATTTATTTATGTTGAGGATTATGGTTTGCGATAATATAATGAATGTTATTAAAAAAGATTCTGTTGGGTATTTGTGATAGTTTTTAGAACTTGTTGGTATAAATCATGTTTTAAAAAAAAAGTGAAATATATTTTAAAAACTGATGTCCAAACACATTTTCATCTTCAAACCAAATTTCATCCAAATCAGATATTTCAAAAAAAAATTTAAAATTTATACTCAAACACTAGCTAAGAAATTTGGTTGTTGGGCTTGTTAACAACCTTGACTTCGGTACACATATCTAATTTCCCTAAAAGAAAATTGTTTTGATTCTTAAAATGATTGTTTTGTCACGCATGCAACAGAAAAGCACCATTGGCAAGTTGAGCTGACTACTCACCACTCTCAATTAGCCAAATCTTTAAATTTGTTTGGTGGGTTTTGCGGGGGTGGGGGATGGGGGTGGGGTTAGGGTTTAAAGTCAAACAGGAAGTGTTAATACTCACGGAACCCATCATCACCTACCCGAGCCAAGGTACTCAACCTTTGGAGAGGGTCTTTAATGTGAATTGCACTTGAATGTCCGTTCGATTTTTTATCGATTCCCTACCAGCTTTGAGAATAAATGACTCACTATGATTCTTTTTCCATATCCCCTGTCCTCGTGACGAGATGTGAATACTCACATCGGGATAAATTTGATGAAAAAACATAAGTAATATCATCTTGCTTTGTCAAAATAACACTTATTTGGGACTAAATTTGAAAGCTTAGCAAGAATGGAAAGAAGGGATATTTTGGTAAAGCATGATAGAGAAATAAAAGGAAATTAAATAGAAAATAAAGAAAGGACTGATTACCATATACAGTAAATGATGTCACTTGTTATATGACAAGAATTAATTATAGTACGTACCTAAAATATGTATATTTGAAGGTATGAAAGGACTTCTTTTCCTTCGGCAGGACTTGGGTGGTTATTCGCCTGTTGGCATCTTGACATCCACGCGTATGAGGTTTGGATAAAATGGGAACATTTTTTTCCATAAATAATACTTCTTTCGGTCCAAAATAATAATTTTTTATTCTTTTTTTGTAGTCCGAAATAAGTGATTTTTCTATATTTCAAGAATGAATTAATTATGTTTTCATATATTGCCCTCGGAATAAACAATGTTGGAGTATATTTTATGAGTATTTATGTGAAAAAATAGTAAAAATTAATATAATTAATTTTATTACTAATTAATATTAAAAAATAAATTTTTTAATCCGTACGAAAATAGCTAAACAATCACTTATTTTAGAAAGGAGGGAGTACGATGACTAAGAGAATTAATGAATACAAGAGGGACGCAGAAATCATCTAGACTGGCTATAGTATTTTTTTTTTCTTTTGACAGGCTATTTGAGGACCAAAAAAAAGGAAAACCGTGTAAAATTCATATAATCAAATGATGATCAACATACAGTGTGTTTGCTAAGAATTAAGAAAATATTTTATGATAAATAAGTTTTTTTTTTTTTTTGGTATTTAATAAGTAAACAAAAATAAATTTATGAGTTTTCTGGCAAACAAAAATCACATACATGAAGATCTGTTAGTATAGGATGCGATAAGAAAATAGAACTTTTGTTCCTCAAAATATAAATAATGTAACTTATTATTCTTTTTATTTTTCCTTTTGGCAATGTACTATAACAAAAAGGTGCACAAACAACCATTCTTAGAACTGCTATTTAGATATGAGGTAGTAAATATTTTGTACTGAAAATTTAAACTATGTTTACTCTTAAAATTAGATAATAATTAAACTTATAACATGGTTTTAAGGACACGTGATTTCACCTAATACTATTAATAAACATGAATATTAGTGATAAGCATCAACAATAAGATAAAGCAAATTAGTGTTGAAATGTAATTCAACCCTCGAGTTAGACTGGACTTGAACTGGACGATACCAAAACAATTAAGAAATAAACAAGCTGGTGAACAAGAATATAAGCTAAAGAGAAGATGTTATGTTGCTTTGATATGTGTAAACAATGTATGTTACAAATTATTGGAACCCTCTTTATATAGTAGAGGAATTCTATTTATGGTACAATTTTAATTACGGAAGTAAATCCCATGATTAGCTAAACAACTGCCCTTGATTTGACATGTTTTGAGATTTCTACCATGATCTTCGACCAGTTACGGATATCTCGCATTTCCGTTATTATGTTGTCTTTGGTCTTGCTAGATGTTTGTCCTGCTCGACCTCGACCATTATCAGTTTCAATCTTGTAAGGTACCTCGATCATTATTGATTTTGGTCTTTCTAGGTACCTCGAATTCGAACTCGGTACCTTATTTTTGTGCCACGGTCAGATATGATTTGGGGCTCATCCTCAATCTATCCTCCTGGTCTCAGTTAATCAGTAAAATCGGGTGGACTCGGTTTTAACCGTATACAGATAGTCCCCTCGTTTCTTGGAATATAATGACAAGAAAAGAATTGAGTTTCCAAACTGGATCTTGGTTTACCATGACGTAAGTATTGTGATGCAAACGGTAGAGGTGATCGAAACGTCCCATCGGTTCAATTTCCCAAGCCTTTAAGGCACGTTAGTTACTGGTAGGCCACTAGCAACTATGAACCGTCGTCGTGAAACCCATAAATATGTCTCTTTTCTATTTTTTCAAACTCTACCTTTAATCTTTTCTGGTCTAATCTTCAAAGATCTTTACATTTTTCACTTTCTCCTTCTGCAAATCATCAAGTTTCATTGATAGCCTTTTCTTCAAATGCCAGATATCCTAATCCTGATTATTCCTCATTCTTAGAAATGGATAAGACCTTTAAAATTGTCGCTCACAAAGAAACCGCCTCTTCATCACAGTCTGCCGGCGCCACCACCACGGTGGAACATCCCCTTGTGGACTTCGTTCCGATGAAGCGTAATAGTGCCGCTGACTTCAAGATAGAGAATACACCCTTAACACGGGGTTGATGTTAACCAATGTCGAGGTACATGTGTACGATCACTAAAATTCTTCTCGAGAAGGTGAAAAAGGAGTGCAACTGGGTAGGCAATGATGTAGTAGTGGCTAGCCCCGAAGAATCCATCACAACTTACAAGTAGGGGTATCTGAGTGTCTATACCTACCCCTTCACGATAAGTCCTTGAGACCCGATCATCTTGCCTTTCGCAAGAGGTAAGATATCATTTTGGGCCAAATCCTCCCGTCGTTTTGGAGTATCGTGATCCTCCTTCGATTTTTTGTAAGCAAGATCAAGGGGCACCTTTTACCCTCGATCACCTTATGTGCCTCTATGCACCTCGACTTTATAGTGGAGGCATGATAAAGCTTCATCACTGATCCACAATACCCCCATTCTCGAGTATAGATGAAACTCGAGACCGATGTTGGATGGGCATATTTGTCCGAATAAAGACTTCGAATCTAATTCCAGTTGAAGACATGCCGTTCCCTAAAAGGTGGAACATGAAACATAAGTTTTGTTCTACTTGTGAATATTCATTTTTGTCGTTTTATTACTCGCCTTCCCCTTATCTAAATTTTTGTGTTGCAGCCATGCAGTTGTTCCAAAAGTGATCCCTTACCTGAGGCAATGGGTCGAGGGACAGGTGTCGCAAAAAACTTATTCCGAGTGAGCTTGGATGGAATTGTCAAGGGGTTGATGGGGGTCTCGTAGGTAATCTTTTTTCCTTAGCAAGGTTTTCATACAGATTTTGTTGTTTGTGCTTACTCATCTTTTCCATTTTATAGGCTTCAGGGAGGATGTGCCAGTGAGGCCCTTATCTGCTGAAAAAAAGGCACACCTTTCCCCATTTTCCCCGAAGCAGGGCAAAAAAGAAGAAAAGGAAAGAGGCTCCGAGTTCCTCAAGCCCGGAGAAGAAAAGGCCGACCATGAAGCCCCGTAAGACTAAGGAGGACATTATCCATGTATAAAGTCCGTCCACCAGCTATCGGAGAGACCGAAGATGAGGATAGAGAAGAAATTCCCGTATTGGGGCCTCGTGTGGGGGCTGGCATCGAGATTCAAAGAACCACTGGACAGGCGGAAGCTGAGGCTACTTTATCCCGGCCAGATGATCCTGAGGCGGAAATAGTTGAAGATGCCTCATCTCGAGGTGGGGAGGCCACTGATGAGGTGGTCGAGGCTAGTATAGAGAATGAGCTCGAGGCTCCCCAGAATGGAGATGATGTCTCTAAAGGCCCACTTGGCGCAATAGTAATCCGGAACTACTCCTCATTCCCTCCAATTCTGTTATTGATGAAACGTGACGCTCAGGCTGCAGATACTTGTCACGAAGATGGGTCCCATGAAGGGGAAGATTTCTTTCGTAGATACTTTGATGATGTGGAAGATATAACCGATTTAGGTGACCTGGATATAACGAGGAAGAGCTCGAATGAGGCTTTCCCGAGTTATACACTGACTAACCAATTCCCCACTCCTAGCGTTGACCCTAACAGAAAGTGGCCTCTTATCATCTTTATCTCGGAACATACACAAGTTTTGTCTGCCCCAGTAGGGGTGGAAAATTACCTTAGACGCTTTTTCACTGAGGAAGATCAAGCCAAAATGAATGCAGTAGATGTTGTCTGCTTGTTCAACGAGGCCGAGCATGCTCTAAATCGGGTAATTTCAAGGACCATTGTCTTTTCATGACTTTTGATTTGTGGAGATCTTTAACATTTCTTCATTTGTTGCAGGCTGTGGTGTTGCACCACTAGGCCTTTCTTCAATCCCAAGAGGAATGCAAAGTCGAGGTCTAGAGACTCACCAGAAGTGCAACACTTACAAGATTCTCAGTGAGAAGCTTCTGGTGGACCTGGTAGAGGCTCGAAACCCGCATGAAGAGATGGTCGAGCAGGTATTCCGAATTCTTCATGATAGTGAGGACAAGTAAGAAATAATGACTAACAATTCCATTCTGCAGGCCCGACAGAGGCTCAAACATATCAAGGGCTTTCAAGGTAAAATAGACGAAATGCGAGATGAAGCTGATCGGTTCAAGGGATGTATGGACACCCTGGCTGCACAAAAGGAGATTGTTCAAGCAGAGCTGGATTCCACCATGTCACAACTTTGATATGCAAGGGACAATGACTTGGCCCAAGAAAACAAGGTCGAGGAGCTCGAATCCAATTTAGCCAATCTAGCCATGGAGCTCGAAGTTGCCAGATCTGAAGTGGTCGTTGCCAATAATAAGCCCCAGTCTACTGTGGATCAATACAAAGTCGATGCTGAAGTCACCCTCGAGCATGCCATAGGCACGGTTGATCATTCGAATTGGAAGACTCGAAGGGAGGTTCTCGAGGAGGTCTTTGCTCAAAGTGTTGACATATTTGCTAAACTCGAGATCGCCAAGGCTGAGGAAGAAAAGGCTCGAAAGTTACCATTTCCCAATGAGGATTCCGATGATGAGGGAAAATCTGACAGAGAATACTGTGAGGGTGGAAAAGCTTCTCTCAAAGAAGACTAGGCCTTTAGGAATAATATCATTTCTTTTAAGGTTGTCTTGGCCTTTGTAGAGTGTTTTTGATCGAGCCATGTGGTCTTTGTAAAAAACTATGATATATAAAATTTCCTTCCCTTTCTGAATATGTTGTTACTTTTTGTTTTATTTATGCCTTATCAAATTGCATCCATAGGTTCGAGGTTTAGGGAATTTGGACTGAAATGGAACTAATGTCGAGTGAGTGCTTTCTGGGACTCGAAGTAGGATAACCTTTAGGTTTTAATTAAGTGAGGACGATTCCTCGAACTCAAAAATAACATGGCCCTTAGGCTTTTGACTTAGGCCAATATGGCCTTAAAAAAATGGCTTTTTCCTTTTTCAGCTTAAAATGTTAATTATATAAAAATTTGTTATACCTTAGCATGAGATAAATCTGTATTCATATTTCATTGTTTTCGGGCTACTGATATCGAAACCCTTTTTCAATAGTGCCTTAGTATGAAATAGAGAAAACGGTTCGAGAGTTCGAATACCCCTTAGGGTTTTCGATATGTGATCGAAACCCTTTGTAATTTTATCGAGGGTAGCCTTTTTTAAACCATTTTTTTTTTAAATTCGAAGGCCTATTTTATTACGTAATTCGGATGTCTCCAAACCGTATCGTTGGCCATATCTTTTAGCTTGAGTTTTTCCTCTTGGGCTTGTTTTCCCGTTGCGCTTTGAACTTGTTGAAGTGTCAGTCCCCGAGTGGGATAGACTTGGCCTATAAAATTGAGGGTTGCCTTTTTAAGGTCTAATAATCTCGAGATTTTAATAATTCGACCTCGTATAGTTTTTTTTTTGGGGGGTGGGGAGGGGGTTAATTGTTCGAACTTCGGTTGCGACCGGCCCTTATTCTTGTTTACACAATAGATCGAGTATCAAATTGTAAAGTAGAAAATTATTTTAGAACATGAGGTATTGGCAAGGAAAAATACTTCTTTCAATAGATGATTGTACATGCATACATGTTTGATGTTAGGGCCTTTGTAACCTATATGGGCACGGTTCATTCGATCGTTTGGCATTGCAAAATTTATCCTATCGAGACCTTGCTGTCAAAACATAATTTTCGTGCAACAAAGTTGACATCCAAGGGTAATACCCTAGTATTGAGGTTGATTGTAAAGAAGCCTCGGATATCGTTAATTGTTCTAAGTTATCATGATCAATGGTTGCCTCGTTAATAACTTTGTCAGAAAACCTAATTGGGACATAACCGGTCTAAGGGAAAATGAGTGTAACACGTGCTTTCAGACATAAAGACTTCGCGCTGAAGGATCCATTGCCACTTTTGATTGAACACCTACAGTTGGTTAGCTTAAAATATAAATGTAAATGGAGGAGGTCACACTTAGCAGTATACTCGCTTTAGGAGTTATATTTTCAAATTGTTTGGTAGTTGTTTGCCATTCATCGTGCCGAGCTTGTAGGATCCCTTTACGATAATATGGAGGACCTGATACGGTCCTTTCCAACTTGGATCAAGTTATTCGGGTTTCGAGTGTTGAGGGTGACTTTTCTTAGCACCAAGTCCCTTATTTTAAAGTGTCGAAGATTGGTTCTTTGGTTGTAGTGCCTTTTCATTTTTTATTTTTGCGCTGCCAATTGAACGAGGGCGGCCTTGCGTCTTTCGTCCAACAATTCTTGGCTTGTGTTCATAGCCTCTTTATTTGATTCCTCTGTCTTAATCGAAATCTGAGTCTAGGTTCCCTGACCTCGACCTGGATGAAAGCTTCGACACTATAGACCAAAGAGAAAGGTGTTTCCCCGTACTGGATTTCGACGTTGTATGGTATGCCCAAACAACCTTGAACAGTATTTCTCTCCATTTTCCTTTAGTGTCAGTCAACATTTTCTTTAGAGTTTTAATGGTGGTCTTGTTTATGGACTCAGCTTATCTGTTCCCACTAGAATGATATGGCATTGATAATTATTTTAATCTTGTGGTATTCGAGAAATTTGCTTACTTTGCTGCCGACGAATTGCTTACCATTATCGCATATGATCTTAGCAGGCATCCCGAATCGACATATAATATGGTCCCAAATGAAGTCTATGACTTCTTTTCCTTTGACGTTTTCGAAGGACTGTGCTTCAACCCACATAGAAAAATAGTCAGTCATAAACAAAGTGAATTGAGCTTTACCTAGGGCTGATAAGAGAGGGCTGACAATGTCCTTCCATATTTCATGAATGGCTAAGGGGATAAGATTGAATCGAGTTGCTTTTCGGGTTGGTGAATCATTGGAGCATAACTTTGGCATTTTTCGCATTTTCATACAAACTCTATTGTATCTTTCTCCATATCGACCCAATAATATCCTGCTCTGATGACTTTGTGAACCAATAACTCGGCGCCAAAATGATTTCCGCAAGTGCCAGCGTGAATTTCTCATAGAATGTAATCAGTGTCTCCTAGTCCCAAAAATATAGTCAATGGTCCATCGAATATTCTCCTATATAACGCTCCATCCTCAGCTAATGTGAACCGTGCGACCTTCATGTGTAGAGGACTCAGTTCCTTAGGATCCGATGGAAGCTTCTCTTTCTTTAGGTATTCGATATACTTATTCCTTCAATCCCAGGTTAGACTTGTGGAGTTTACTTCAACATGACCTTCTTCGATTATTGACCTCAAAAGTTATAAGATAGTCCCCAAGCTAAGTTCATCGTCTTCGATTGATGACCCTAAATTTGCAAGGGCATCAACCTCGCTATTTTATTCTCGAACTACGTACTGTAGGGTCCATTCTTTAAATCGATGTGGAGATACCTATAGTTTGTCCAGGTACCTTTGCATTCGATCTTCTCAAACCTCGAAAGTTATGGTGGCTTGGTGTACCACAAGCAGGGAGTCACATTTGGCCTCGATGACCCTACTCCCAAGCTCTTAACTAGCTCAAGTAATGCACTACTGGCCTCATACGCAGCCTCATTGTTAGTTTATTTTAAAGTTTTGTTATACTGTCTAATTTTACTACATGTGGGCAGCTTCAAAATGATGCCTAGCCCGGACCCCTTCACATTCCAAGCACTGCCTGTGAAGAGGGTCCACACCCCCGTTGTTGTACCCAATTTTTAAAATTAGTTCATTTTTGACCTCGAGGGCTGGTGTGAAGTCTGCCACAAAATCTACCAAGATTTGAGACTTGATGGCTGTTCGCGGTTGATACTCGATATCGTACCCGTTGAGCTCGACGGACCATTTGGACAAATAACCTCAGAGTTCGGGTTTGTGCAAAATGTAGCAAAGTGGAGAGGTGTTTGTGACACAAAGGTGATACTGAAATTATGGTTTGAACTTCCTAGAGTCACTTATCAAAACGAGCGCTAATTTTTCTAAGTATGGGTATTGGGTTTCGGTCTGTCCTAGGGTTCGACTAACATATAAATAGGAAATTGTGTACCTTGCTCTTCTCGAACTAATACCTTACTTACCATTATCTCTGAGACCGATAAGTATAAGTAGAGTCACTCATTCACTTTTGAGGTGTGAAGCAATGGTGGGCTCGACAGGTATTGTTTCATTTCCTTCAAGGCCTGTTGACATTCCGGAGTCCATGCGAAATTTTTCTTCTTCTTAAGTAGTGAGAAGAATCGGTGGCTCCTATATGAGGACCTCAAAATAAACTGAACCAGAGAGGTTATGCGCCCTGTTAACCTTGGTACAACCTTGACGTTATCAATGACTTTGATGTATTCAATTTCTTTGATTTTATTGGGGTTGATCTCGATCATCCGATTTGACACCATAAAATCGAGGAACTTTCCTGAATCGACTCTGAGCGCACATTTCTTCTGGTTGAGTTTCATGTTGTACTTTATTAGTATGTCGAAGGTCTTCTACAAATGTTTTGAATTATCCTCTATTCGTTGGACTTAACTAACATATCATCAATATAGACCTCCATTGATTTACCTATTTGTTCTTCGAATATTCGATTTACTAGGCATTGATAAGTAGCACCAGCATTTTTTATCTCAAACGGCACCACATTATAACAATAGGTACCATATTTAGTGATGAACGAACTCTTTTCCTGGTCCTCCAGATTCATTTGTATTTGATTGTACCTGGAGTAGGCATCAAGAAAACTAAGGATCTCATGGCCAGCAATGGCATCAATCATGCGATGGATATTCGGCAAAGGAAAGGAATCTTTAGAGCATGCCTTGTTTAAATCCTTATAGCCTACACACATTCTAAGTTTATTTTGCTTTTTAGGGAGTAAATCTATGTTTGCTAACCATTCAGGGTATTTTATCTCAAGAGGTCATTATTTAAGGTATGTGAATCATACAATATCCGTATCATAGTCTTGAAGTCAAACGAGTTATGAAACAAAAGTCGACAAGTATTGTTGAAACTTAAGTTCATAGTTTTACTTAAACAGTAGGTCAAATATAACTAACCTTTTTCTCCCAACTTACATAGAATTATGGGGTGATATACCCACCAAATTGTGTTCTATGAGTCTAGTTTCCAACTCATTAAACCGTTCGTAGATACAGTCTCGGGGTAGGGAGATATTTGCGTTTTCGCGAGACTGCGCCAAGCACCTATCTATGGGGCCCACTTAGGTGGTTTAAGATATTTAGATCTTAGAACCATAGAATACCATCTCAAGGTTATCTCAATATTCAAGACCCAAACAAAGGGTAAACAACACAAATCGAGTGTCGCGAATCCCGCGGCGCTAGTAAGTTTCTTGTTTTTCTTGTTGTTGCTCATTTTTATGTTTTTCCAGCTCGAGTGGGAGGTTTCTTTTAAGGGATTTATGTTATGTAATTACTCCCTGAAGTTCTTAATATCCACCCTAGGTGATTTCAAGCCTTCTAAAGTGATTTTAGTGCCGAAAAACCCTAATGATTGCTAGTTTCGCTTATTTGTTCTTGTGGCAGCATTGGAGGGATATTTCGTGGAGAATTAAGGTCAAATTAGAGTTTTTATTTCTGTTCAAAGGCAAGGAAACTCTTACTCTACATGTATTTAAGATTATCCAAGTTGCGGCCAAGTCATTGAAGCTAGAACTTGTGAAATATATATCGAAAGGCTTGGTAGTAATGTTATGAGTTGGTGGACTATTTTAGGAGGCGCAATATGATTACTATTGATGTTGTTTGGGCTATTTGGTGATTGTTTTCACTTATGGGAAGTCATATAAATAGGATAGGTGTTGTCCGTTTTATCGTAAAATAGGTTGTGGTCGATACATAATAGTTATGACGCTTAAATGATAACGATGGTATCATTTCTCTTATTTTAGACTAAGGAGTCGTAACAATCGTATAGCTTGAGATTACGGCAGTATATACAAGGTATGTGAGGGTATCCTTTCCTTCTTTTGCATGACTCCGATCATACATAATGTAATGAACGAGCTTCCAAAGATACTCTACTCTTAGAAGCAAGAAATACTTACATTGTTTCCCCTCTTAAGGAACGATTGATGTTGATGTTGCTTCTCTTATTTTTATGTTATCAATGTTGTTGGTACTTCCTGATTGTTATAAGGTTTATAGTTAAGAGTTATCCCTACTAACGTGTACAGAGGATACCAACCTTACATTACTCCAAAAGGTTTAGAACGTGTTTCCATGAGTCGAGCATGCATTATATATATATATATATATGTTTCTATTTTACTCTAACGAGCCACGCTATAGTCGGCCGGGCATGACACCTATTATGCAACCACTGATTAGTTAGGTTTTACCGAGCTTCACGTGGCGGGGATGATTCTACTAAGCCTTGTGATGGCTGAGTATGTTTTTACCGAGCCTATTACGGTCGAGTACGATATGATGATGATGACGTCCGGAGAGGTGTATGTTTTAAAATTATATGTATATATATATAAGTATCATGCATTTCATATGAGTAGCCCTCAGAGGTACCCATATATTACAGGTTGTATATTCACTATCCCTGCTTACGTTACTATTCGTACTTATGGTTCCTACCTTACATACTCAGTAATTTATTCGTACTCATGTCTTTTATTTGTGGACGTTTCATGTCGTCCTACAGGTCTGATAGACAAGCAGGTGCATCTCCCTTACCATAGCAGGCTATCCAGTTCTGCGGTGATTGGCGAGATCCCTTCTTCGGACTTGCCGTGGTCTTGGTATGAATTGTTGTTATAGACATTATGGGTATATCCGGACCCTATTCCGGCAATGTTGCAGCACTTATTTTTCTTTAGAGGCTCGTAGACAGATGTCGACTCATGTATAGTTTGGTATGCCTTGTCGGATAGTCTTTCATGGTAGTGTGGTAGCTCGTACCTTATATATAGTTTCTTGATTTTCTAGTCATCCCATGTTATGTATGTTCATGCCATCATCTTTTATTCTTGGTTCTCCATAATCCATGTCTACCATTTATATTAATCTCGATGGCCCTAAAAGATAATAAACAAGTTTATATAAAATGTATGTTTGTGCTCGGCAAGTATGACCAGGTGCTAGTCATGGCTGGCCAGAAATTTCTGTTGGAATCCACGATGAGTTAGGCTCCCCATAAACCCTTACATTCTAGGATGAATGTTCCGAATGGGGGGAGGGTGTTACAATACATATTCACGTACGTTGGTTCATGCCATAAGTCAGTCGACGTAAATCTGAGAAGCAATTATGTTTGAAATGATAAGAAGTTAATCCTATTGATCTTTAATGATACAAGAGTGTACGAGGGTGATTAACAAGTATTAGAAGTTAACCGAATCAAGGATGTTGTAACTCGTATTGTTGTGTAAACCTAGGGGTTCTTAATATTGTCAAGAGGTCGTACTTTAATATATTTGAGTCATATAATATCCATATCATAGTCTTGAAGTCAAACGAGTTATGAAACAAAAGTCGGAAAGAGTTGTCGCAACTTAGGTTCATAGTTTAACTTAAATATCAGGTCAAATGTTACTAAGCTTTTCTCCCAATCTACTTAGAATAATGGTGTGATCTACCCAATAAATTGAGTTCTATGAGTCTATTTTTCAACTCATTAAAGAGTTCTTCGATACAATCTCGGAGTAGGGAGATATTCTCGTTTTTGCGAGACTGCGTCAAACACCTCTCTATGGGGCCCACTTAGGAGGTTTAAGATATATATATATATATATATATATATATATATATATATATATATATATATTTATACCCATTTTAAGTCATTTTCCCACTATATTCAGATCTTAGAACCCGAGAAATACCATCTCAAGGTTCTCTCAAGATTCAAGACCCAAACAAAGGGCAAACAACACAAATCAAGTGTCGGGAATCTCGTAGCGCTAGTAAGTTTCTTGTTCTTCTTGTTGTTGCTCATTTTTGTGTTGTTCCAGCTCGTGTGGGAGGTGGTTTTAAGTGATTTATGTTATGTAAATACTTCCTCAAGTTCGTAATATCAGCCCTAGGTGATTTCAAGCCTTCTAAAGTGAATTTAGTGCCGAAAAATCCTAATGATTGCTAGTTTCGCTTATTTGATCTTGTGAAAGCACTGGAAGGATATTTCATGGAGAATTAATGTCAAATTGGAGTTTTTATTTCTGTTTAAAGGTAAGGAGCCTCTTACTCTACATGTTTTTAAGATTATCCAAGTTGCGGCTAAGTTATTGAAGCTAGAACTTGTGAAATATATATCGAAAGGCTTCGTAGAAATGTTATCGGTTGGTTGACTATTTTAGGAGGCTCAATATGATTAAAATTGATGTTGTTTGGGATGTTTGGTGATTGTTTTCCCTTTTGGTAAGTCATATAAATAGGGGAGGTATTGTCCGTTTCATCGTAAAATAGGTTGTGGTCGATAGATAATAGCTCTGACGCTTAAATGTTAATGATAGTATTGTTTCTCTTATTGAAGACTAAGGAGTCATGACAATCGCATAGATTGAGATTGGAGCAGTATATATAAGGTACGTGAGCCTATTCGTTTCCTTCTTTTACACGGCATCGATTGTACATAATGTTATGAACGAGCTTCCAAAGATGCTCTACTCTTAGAAGCTAGCAATACTTATATTGTTTTTCCTCTTATGGAACGATTGATGTTGATGTTTCTTCACTTATTCTTATGTTATCGACGTTGTTGGTACTTCCTGATTCTTAAAAGGTTCATGGTGAAGAGTTAGCCCTAATAAAGTGTAGAGAGAACACCGACCTTAAGTCACTCCAAAACGTTTAGAATGTGTTTCCATAAGTCGAACATGCATTATATATATGTATCTATTTTACTCTACCGAGCCGCGCTATAGTTGGATGGGTACGATACGTATTGTGCAACCACTGATCAGTTGGGTTTTACCAAGCTCCACGTGGTCGGGTACGATTTTACCGAGTCTTATGATGGCCATGTACATTTTTACCAAGCCTATTATGGCCGGGTACGATATGATGACGATGATGCCCACAGAGGCATATGTTTTTATATATGTTTATGTATATATATATATATATATATATATATATATATATATATATATATATATATATATATATATATATGTATCAGACTGCATGCTGCAATTAGAGGTACCCAGATGTTACTGGTTGTATATTCTCTATCCTTGTTTACATTACTGTTCGTACTTATGATTTCCTGCCTTACATACTCAGTATTATATTCGTACTGACGTCCTTTTATTTGTGGATGTTGCATGTCATGCTGTAGGTCCTGATAGATAGGCAGGTGCAGCTCCCTCACCATAGTAAGTTGTCCAGTTCAGTGGTTTGCAGCACTTATGTTCCTTTAGAGGCTCATAGACAGGTGTCGACTCATCTATAGTTTGGTATGGCATGTCGGCTAGTTTTTGTTGTGTAGTATTTCTTGGTAGCATGGGAGCTCGTACCTTGTACATAGTTTCTTATTTTGTCTAGTCATACCATGTTATGTATGTTCATGCCATCATCTTTTATTGTTAGTTCTCCATGATCCATGTCTACTATTTATATTGATCTCGTCGGCCCTAAAAGACAATAATAATAAGGTTAGATACAGTGTACGTTGGTGCTCGAAAAGTATAGCCGAGTGTTAGTCATGGCCCTCCAGTTTGGATCGTGATATTTTACCCCTCGAATGGATCCTATATTGAGAAGTTTTTTTGCCTCATCCTTAACGAATGTATGTTTTACCTGGGAGTGGGTCCTTCTATTTTGTTTTACTGGGCGGAACTTTGGGTCCATGCTCTGTCGTTGCATAGTGATCTATGGTGGGATCCCTGTCATATCTAGACGGGACAAAGCAAAACAATCCATGTTATCTAACAGGAATTGAACAAGTTTTTTCATGAGCTCGGGGGTTAATCCCGTGCCCAGGTATACCTTTAAATCGGGCAGATGCTCAATCAATATGATTTGTCCCAGCTCTTCGACCGTTGACTTCTTTGCATTAGAATCCTTGGGGATTATGAAGGTTTGAGGTATCATATAATCATCATCCTAGAAAGTTTCCTGCTCCACCGATCAGGCCGAGGCCGGTTAATATGGTTGCTATTTGATTTCTTGATTTCCCTTTGATTCGATCCATTTGTTGATGAAAACATCGATACCAGTACTACTTCATCGATTGCAAACATTTTTTTGACAGCGAGTTGTTCACTGTACACCATTTTGATTCATTCTAGTGTTAGGAACTTTAGGTCTTGATGAAGCACCGAGGGCACCACCCTCATGTTATGAATCCAAGGCCTTTCGAACAACGCGTTGTACCTCATGTCACCTTTGATCACATGGAACTTCATTTCTTGGATAGTCCTGGCCACATATACTGGCAAAACGATTTCCCCTTCAGTATTTTCACTCGCCATATTGAAGTCGTTAAGTGCTTGAGCTGTGGGCACAATTTGATTTTGGAGGGCGAGTTGCTCTACGTCCCTTGATCGAATAATATTTTCCGATATACCTAGATCAATCCACACACATTTAACTTGAATTTTATTCATAAGGATAAATATTACCAATGCATCATTGTGATGTTGTTCGATCCCTTTTGCATCATCATTGTTGAAAGAAAAAGTTTCTTCTGGTAAGTAATCTCGAGTTCGCTTTCCCCTTTTGATTGTAACCTTGATGCATTTGAATACCGGTCCTCGAAAATATTGACACCTCCAACCATCATGTGAATCACATACCGTGGCTCATCCTGCTCGTTATGTCTGTTCGAATCTCTATTTTTGAAGTGGTTCTTAGCTCGATCATTAAACAATTCTCGAAGGTGACCATCGTTGAATAGACGGGCTACCTCCTCCCTCAATTGTCTGCAGTCTTTGGTTCTATGACTATGGGTACCATAGTATTTGCACATTTAATTAGGGTTCTTTTGAGATGGATCGGTCTGTAAGGGTTTAGGCCATCTAGTATCCTTGATTTGTCCTATGGCTGATACAATACCCGATAGTCGTGGTGCTTATGTGGGCTCAACATGTTTATCAAATCCACTTTTACTCATAAGCCCTCGGGAGTTCTATCCTCGGTCATTCTCTCAATCATTTTAAACGAGATTACGTCCTGGGCTGATGTTTCTGCAATCTGCACTGTATGGTTAATTTCCGATCTTTGTTCATTCGGGGATCTCTATCGATGTCCCTTTGAATTCTGTCGATAGGCCTATTTGGGTAAACAAAACCAGAAGAGGTCCCCAATTGATTATCCTCAACCCTGATCATTGACTGGTACCGATTATGTACATCGGCCCAGGTCACAACTAGATATTCAATTAAATTCTTCTTTAGTTGTCATGATGCTATCAAACTTCGTTCGTTCAAACCTTGAGTAAAAGCTTGAACAATCCAATCATCTGTGACCGGGGGTAGGTCCATGCGTACCATCTGGAACCAAGATAAGACTTCCCTTAACATTTCGTTGTCCTTTTGTTATTGAAGTGGTCCAGCTTCCTAGTCGCAAACTTTATTGCTCCGGTGTGTGCCTTCATGAAGGAATCTGCAAGTATGGCAAAAAAATTGATGGAATTGAGCGGCAAATTGTGGTACCATATCATCTCCCCTTTCGATAAAGTTTCTCCAAACTTTTTCAATAAAACGGATTCAATTTCACTCATTCCCTTTTATTGCGCATGTATAAGAAGTGCCATGCTCATTAGGGCCAGTGGTTCCATTGTATTTGGGACTTTCTAGCATGCAAAATGTTTTTATGAGCATCGGAGCCGCACTTGGAAGGAAAGTTTTATGCATAAACTTTTTCGAATCCAAAATCATTAGAATCGGTGGTGCCCCCGATATTTGGTCAACTTAGTATTTGGTCCCCGATTCATTGGCGTTCGATCTCTCCGGTACAGGTTCGGCTCTATGAACAACTTCTTGTAATGGTTCGAGCTCAATTATGCTTGGGGCTTGATTCTGGTTTTGGAGTTGTGCTATCGCATCTTGTTGAGTCCGCAACATCTTGAATATCATTCGAAGGCTAATTTCTCCTTCTTCACTACTCTGTGCGTTCTGATCGGCTGCTCGAGCATATCTGCGGATGGTATTTTCAGGGTCAACGCCCAAATTTCCATTAATGGCAATATGGGAGCGGACATCAATTTGGTCCACGGCCGGTCGTTCATCAGGGTTGACTGGAGGCACTCCGTTTTCCAGGGCAGCTATATTGTCATTTTCGCAGTGGAAGGGAAGGCCATTGTCTGTATGTGTGGGTGCTACTTGAGAGTTTGACATGTTGATCCTGAAATCAAAGACACTTACAAGAACAAACGTAAAGCAATGTGTGTTATGAGAATTAATATCAGGCAATCACTATTATCTTATCCCCACGGTGGGTGACAAATTGTTTACCCTTAAAGGTTGAATAATAATTAAACTTATAATATGGTTTTAATTAAGGACATATGATTTCAGCTAGTGTCAATTGATAAACATGAAGATTAGTGATTGAAATTAACAATAAGATAAAGCAAACTGGTGTTGAAATGTAATTCTGCCCCCGAGCTAGAGTGCCCTCGAACTGGTCGGTACCAAAACAGTTAAGAAATAAGCAAGCTGATGAATAAGAATATAAGCTAAAGAGAAGGTCTTATATTGCTTTGATATATGTGAACAATGTAAGTTACAAATTATTGGAAACCTTTTTATATAGTAGAGGAATCATATCTATGGTACAATTCTAACTGTGTAAGTAAATCCCTCTTATATTGCTTTGATATGTGTGAACAATGTAATTTACAAATTATTGGAAACCTTTTTATATAGTAGATGAATCATATCTATGGTACAATTCTAACTATGTAAGTAAATCCCATGATTAGCTAAACAACCGCACGTGATTTGATTTGTTCCGAGATTTCTGCCATGATCTTCGACCATTCAGGGATATCTCGCCTTTCCGTTATTATGTTGTCTTCTGTCTTGCTTGATATCTGTTCTACTCAAGCTCGGTCATTATTTGGATCTTGCAAGGTACCTCGATCATTATCAGTTTCGATCTTGCTAGGTACCTCGAATCTGAACTTGGTACCTTATCCTTGTATCACACTCAGATATGCTTCGGGGCTCATCCTCAATCCACCCCCGGTCTCGAGTAATTAATAAAATTTGATGGGCCCGATTTTAACCGTATACAAACTAGTAATATTAAATTTAGAATAATTCAGAATATTTGTATTCCAAAAAATTAAACTCTAAAATTTAAATTAGAGAGAGATTAACTAACTCCTCTCTACTACAAAAGAGAAAAGGACAATGTCTTAGCCATGTATACCGCAATGGTCTTTTAACAATTTAATTACCGACTCCATAACCTCCTCGTCCTCACAAACTTTTCCCCCCTCACATTCGTTATGGCCTGTTTCTCATTTTCATGTTAAATGAGATATTATCAATTCATCTCTTAAAATAAAATCTAAATAATAGAACATTTTATGGAAGTACTTTATGACATTTTGGGATATATATGAAGTAACTAAGCAGCCTCTGGAACAAAATATGATTAAAAAGGCCCTTGTCCTCTAAAATACTCCCATTCTCATCTCCTAGATATATTAGTTTAAGCATTGACGACGTACTCAAAATTTTAAATGATTCTTTAACCTACATAGCAGGAGCGTTACCATCAGAAGAATTTTTCTATAAATTTCACTAATTCACTGTTAATTCTCCATTGGTTTTATGATGTCTAATATTAGTTTCAGTTTGTCATCAATAACTATTTTCATCGTATGGATTCACAATTTAAATTCTATAAATTTAGCATTAAAAATTTAGCTTTAAATTCATTATATAATCTAAAGTTATGGAATCTACTATATTTGCAATTTAAACGAATTTCTTATATATAAATTTTTAAATTAGTTATGAATTTAATTGAACCCATCATTAATACACTACATCCACCTCGGTAGATTCTTCAACATGTTAAGGACTAGAATGTTATTTGAGACATTTTGCAAAGGTCTGTAGTTAAAATAAAAAGGGGTAATATTACATTATCATTCCAACCAGAAGCACTCAACATAATTTCTATATCACCCGGAGGTAAAATAGAAAGAAAAAAGAATCACATGAACAATTAAAACTTTCAGAGGACTATTCTTAACTTGATTAATTTTTATTCTTAACTTGATTAATTTTTAACTGCAATAAAATTATATTTGAGTAGGTGAACTGTAGAAAGTTTATATATTTCTCGAAATAGCCTGAAAATTCCATACCTACTGTTTATATCAAGTTTAGGTTTTCATCCTCATGTGTTAGTCCAAAATATTTAAGCTAAAAGACACGTGATATATTTTAAAATATCACTATCTATAATTACGTACTAGTGCTAGCCCCGCGCCCTCATCTTTTGCCTTCTGATTTCATCGACTAAAAGTCAAGAAATTTACAGACAGGTTTTCCAATTTATCACATTCCTATTGGTTGACAATTCATAAGCACAACAGATTATTGTCTAAGCTAATCTAGAAGTTTGCACTTATTTCTTCCAGTGAAAAAACCATTCAAATGTAGTTCTCCATACGGAATGCCTAACTTTATAAGAAATTCAAAATACGGTAAATTAAATTTCAATGTTTTGACTTTTCTTTACCCATATAACACTCATTTTTCCAAAAGTTTGACAAGCAAAATTCAAAACGATCACATATGCCATACATTTCAACATCGGCTTCTATAAATATATAAAACACTTGGCCCCCAATATTTCATGCATTAACCATATCATTAAAAATGAATATCATATCAAGGATTTTATTGCTTTCTTGCCTTCTATTTTTAACCTTATTCCAGGTAAACTCTGAACCAGTTCTTGATACTAATAAACAAGAAGTCCGTCCAGGTTACACCTACTACATTTTGCCGGCAACCACCGCCGCCAACGGCGGTGGCCTAACACTAGCGAAAGGCGAAAACGGGAGCTGCCCGCTCGACGTTTTTCAAGCACAAAATGTTCAGAGCAAAGGCCTTCCTTTAAAATTCTTAATGGTGAATTCAAGTGCAGGACTAGTAATTGACGAAAATGAAGACATAAATATAAAATTTGCAACACCAAGGTACGTGTCTATATGCAATAAATCCACTGTTTGGAAAATTGAAGATGGGTTTGTGACCACTGGTGGAATTAAGGGTGGGTCTGAAAATGGCACGGCCACAAGTTTGTTTACTATTCAGAAATATGAAGATGCCTATGCGTTACAGTATTGTCCAAGAGCTACAGGTTGTTCTTTTATTTGTCCAAGATTATTGTGTGGGTATATTGGTATTGCACCTGCAGCTAATGGATCGAGGCGTTTGGCTGTGAATCGTCCAGTTTTCAAGATTGTGTTCAAGAAGGCTTAAGAGATTTTTCATAATTAAATATTTATAATAGATGTGAATTTTCTAATACATATATAAGGCACGCATAGTATATAACTATGACCTAGGTCCGCCTCTACAGTAAGATACTCATAGCTAGTAACATATATAGCCAAAATAATAGCAAACCGTGATGTAATAATTTATTGGTGTGTGCCGTACGCATGTTATGCTGGAGGTGTTTCATATTAATTTGTCATTTTAATCCACAGGAATAAATTCAAAATGTATATTTTTTTGTGTACATGTGTATTATATATAAAAGAAAATATACGTATTTTATATATTTTTGGCTAGCTAAAACAATTAGTTTCGACCTACTGGTCAATTTTGTATTTTACCCTATATATTTCTTGTGGTTCACCTTATTGTTATTTATTATTATCCGAGTTTCCTTCTTCTGTTAAATTGATTAAAAAGCATGTTTACCAATTTAACAGCCTGTATATCAAACTATTAGTACTATTTATGTTTTTCTGCAGGTTATCATACATATTTGACTTGCTAGGAAGAGTTTATTTATGGTTACATATATATTTTTACAATTACATACGGGTGGTTAAAGGAAAAAGAGACGGGACGGTAAGGATTGCGTGAAAGACTTTAAAAGATATACCAGATTATTAAGCTTTAGTTTGCTTTGCTCAAAGAAGTTATTTGTTATTAAACCTATTTATACTATTAATGCAAAAAACTTAGGATCCATGGAAAGAAAATTTTGTTATATATAATTAAAAAGTAAACAAAAAACAGTTAAAGAGAAACTATCAATGTGTGCAATTTAACCAATATATAGCAGGTTATTACTTGGTTTTCTAGGTTGATTAGCATATAGATTTGCCGTTTAGAATTACTTATAAATCAACTTATCTGATAGTGTGAAATAAACATATATTAATATCGGTACACAACATAAATTGCATGTTAATTTAGGTTATATCCACCAACCACCATGCCAAAGATTCAGATGTGTGAATATAAAACAATGGTAGTCAAAAAGGATGGAGTCGCATCTCTTTGTCCTCGGGACGAAGCACTCGGGACGAAGCCACATAGTTATAAGAGTGGTCACTCGCCAAAAAAGTCACAATAGAAAAAGTTGTTCTTGCCGGGAGAGTAGCGTCGGAGACATCTTTATCTGAGGAGGAGGGTTCGTCGTCCGGCTCCTCATAAATGATGTTAGGATCGGCCGGCTCATCCTCGGAATCCGAAAAGAAAACAGAGACAGAACGGAATCACTTTGTTTCAGTCATATATCTAATCAGACTGAATAGGATTTGAAGAGCTGCCACGATCATTCACAAAAATCTCAGTGAACTATTGAAGCTATCAGTGTGATTGATCAGACAAGTACCAAGGGCTTTCGGTAGACTTCTTTCATTTCCGAATTAGCTTGCGACAAGTCCTAGCATTAGTATGAGTTCATTGAACGCGTAAGGGCAATCCATCAACCACCCATGGTCGAAAAGTTAGGGCTGAATCGACAAAGGTGCGCTGCATTTCCAGTGGGATAATAATTAAATAACACAATGATAAATATGCCCTTCTCCATAGCTCTTTTCCTGAACTATCAATGCATTTTATAATTATTTTTGGACCGATCAGGGGGATCCAATATTCCTCATAAATTACCAAGTTTTAATCTGGTTGCCAGCTCGCCGCTGCTTTTATCGGGGTTTCGAACAGGCAATGTGAGCAAGCCAAAAATCAGAGGCGAATATGCGACGATGTATATTATTCTGCTCAATCAATGTGCATTAAAGACTTTTAGTGTTCAGAGTCTCAAATGCTTTAAATTAATCATTTTTAACGTATATACACATATATATACAGGAATTCATCTGAAGTTTACGAGGTCCGATGACTTCTCGCTCATACACATTGTTTCGCCTCTGCCCACAGTAGCAGAAGTTACCTCAAAAGACTTACAAATATTTCGAATTAATGTTGACTTAGCTAAATATAGAGCACAATAGAGGAGAAAAATTCATATAGGTAATACCTACTTATTGAATACATATTTTAAATTATTTACACTTTAATTTATTTTGATAATGATAATAATACTAGTTGAGCTTAATAAAACGAATGAGTATCCATATCGCAGACTCTGAATAGCTTGGGGCGGAAGCATAATTATTGTTATAAGTAGATGTTTTATTTGAACCGATCAAATCGCACATATAAAAGGAAAATTTCATATTAGAACAATTGGGCTTCATAATTTTCACTTTGATAACCCATATTTAAATTTACACCTAACTAGCCCAAAAATAATAGGCTAAGATTCAACATCCAACTTCAAGTTTCCAATAGCTTCTCAAAATTACAATTTAACTTTTAAAAGGATTCCTCAAGTTTTTAAATTAATTTTCGAATTAGCAACTGTGACTCAATACTAATTCAACAAACCAAATTCATTAGGGTGGTGAAAATTAGATTTTTAACAAGCTTAAATATGTGGGCTTAGATTTAAAATTTGATTTTGTGAGAATTTGGAGGGGATGTTATTTAGACTTGTTAGAAATAGTATAAGGAGATTGTATATAAAATTTGAAGTCATCTAATAGAGATTTGGATTGGTTTTGAACAAAAATTGCAACTGAAAATCGTGGAAGAAGTTCATCTACAGACACTTGTATACATGACTTCTACTCTTCAATTTTCTTACATTGCAAGCAGGTGACACAAGAGGAGAAGCAGAAAATATACGGCCCCTTGAAGCATATGTAGAAGATATGAGAAGAAGAGAGAGTGAAAACAATGATTGTGAGAACAAACAATTAACTCCATAGCTTTTAGAATCAGTCGTTGTAAGAACACATATTTTGAATTTACAAGTGCTTTCAAAATATGTACAATGGGTAGGTGGGGTAAAACTTAAAAACATGGACCATTTTTTGTTATGGTGTGAAGTCATGTGTATTTTATTATAATTTTTTCACGTATACAATTATGTCAACTGTAATCTGTCAAGGTACAAAATAGAAAATGATAAAGAAGTAGTAGTAAAATATTTCCAATCTTTTGAATTGAAAATTTAAAACGTGTTATAAAATAATAAAAGAATAAGAAGAGTACACAACAAAATAACCCAGTATAATCATACTTAGTGGGGTCTATGGAGGGTAGTGTGTACGCAGATGTTACCCCTACCCTGGGATAGAGAGGCTGTTTCCAATTAGACTCTCGGTATCCTTCCCTCCAAGAACTTTCCATTTTGCTCCTGGGGAGACTCGAACTCACAACCTTTTGGTTGGAAGTGGATGTTTGCTTACTATCAGAGCAATCCCCCTTGTCTATTACATAGAAAAGTAGGGAGAGAGAATTTTTGAATCATCTCTAAATTCATTTTAGATAGAGAGATACGAGCCTCCAAAGTAAGACCTACGCAACAGAATTGCCTCGTCTTCGCGAACGCGAGACTCCCATCACGAACGCGAAGAACAAAACCTTAGAAGCCAAATCCTCATTTGCAAATGCTAGGGGACCCTCGTGAACAAGAAGAACAATGCCAGACACTAGCTTCAGCCATTGCAAAACAACCCGAAATGATTTGAAACCACCCTAAATAACACCCGAGGCCCTCAGGACCTCACCAAACATGCCAAAATATCTCATAACATTATTCAAACTTGTTCCAACCTTCGAAATGCTCAAAATAATACTAAAACACCAAATTCGCATCGGATTCAAGCCTAATAATTTTGAGAACTTCCAAATTCCATTTTTAATTAAAAACCCAACCAAACCATGTCCGAAAGACATGAAATTTTGCAGACAAGTCCAAAATGACATAACGAAGCTACAACAACTCTCGGAATTCCATTCTCTTAGCACTCATGAAATCAGGCGGCGTTCATGGCTGAAACAAACACAACCGTGAGAACCATAGATGGTTAAGGATTAATTGTGTGACTTATGTTGTCTAGGTATATAATAAAGCTCGATGGTTAAAAGATATCAAATCTACTGATTGACCGAGTATATCCAATATAAGTTCACTATGAAAAGTTTAAAGAGAAACCTACTTATCCAGATGCGATCAATTCTTGTTTGTAAAACACACACACGTCCCTTCCCCATTCATGTGGGGATTGTTGGGTTTGTTATGGAATATAACAAAAGAATTATGAATGGAAAATGGTGGGAAAAGAAATGGAGCACGATCCGGTCCGGTCTAGCCCGTTTTTCTTTCCCCAAATAATTTAAATTTATTTTAAATTTCCCGTAAAAATTTCCAACAACCATGGCTGTTCTGAAATAGTGTCACACCTGTTCCAACAGCCATGACTATTCTGAAAGGTTGCAAACCTCTTCAGAGGGTCACACCTATTCTAACAACCATGACTATTCTGAAAAGTTGCAAACCTCTTCAAAGGGTCACGCCTGTTCCAACAGTCATTACTATTCTGAAAGGTTGCAAACCTCTTTAGAAACATCACCAAGTTGGCTATAAATAGACCTTTAAATCCTAGAATATTTGCGTACGAAATTTTTTGATTATCTTCTTCTTCTTCTGCACTAAAATTCCAGTGTTCTGCCATCGAGTGGTTCGCTGATCATCGGCGTTTTTGGTGCGAACACTCCGGTGAGTTAAATCGTTCTATTCTAGGAGAATATATTCCATAACCTCGGGTACTTGAGAGAAATAATTTGCTTAAGGATACACTGTGTATTAAGTGGGCTCGATTTGTTCCTTCAACGTTTCAAAAATCATTTTGATGTTTGAATATTATGTTTCAGAATTGTTTCTACTAACTCTCTACTTTATTTTTCAAAAAGATTACTTTTTTATTTACTTAGAGCAATACAGATAAATAACAATAACTTTGCCCTATACTCACCATTTCTCCCCATTTTGATGGTTGACCAATGATTTTGCATGAGCATAATTCCAATATTGCATTGTTTGGATGTCACGACCCCAAACTCGGTCATGATGGTGCCCAGCACACTGCTAGGCCAGCCCGACCAATTAACAACATACACGGAGCTCTGAGCTCACTTTAACCATTTTGGCATAAATAGAGATAAGTCAATAGTGATAGAAATACCAAACACGGGAATCAAGTCCCAAAACAGTAACAACTCCCCAAAGACCGAGGGATCAAGAGTCAAGAGCCTCTAAAGAGAATATAAGTGCAATAGCGTTTTACAACAATACTTAGTGCGGTAATAGATAACAATACGAAATGAAAAGACAGCTGGAAGGGGAGTCAGGTCCTGTGGACGTGGCAGCTACATTGACTATGCCACAAAATGCCTCTGAACAGCTACCGGATCAGGTCTGCTGAGACGTACCTGGATCTGCACACAAGGTGCAGGGAGTAAAGTGAGTACTTCCAGACTTAGTGGTAATGAACAAGGGTAAGACAACGTAGATAAGAAATCACAATATAGCACTATGTAAAGTTGTAATCAAATACCCTGCAACAGTCTCAATATCAATAGTAGATGTAATAACAAGTATCAACAACACAGTATAACAGCTATCAGATGTAGCTAAATGCAATGCAATGCATGAAATGACCGCTACGGCGCGTAGCCCGAACCAATTTGGGTACCCTTGCTCACTGTGGGGGTTCAGACTCCGGAGGGGCTCCTACAACCCAAGCACAATATCATGAATACGCTGCGGCGCGCAACCCGATCCAGTACCAGTGAGCTAATATGCAAATGCAACCTCGCAGGCTCAAAAGTAGTTTTGAAAACTCTTTTACCATTTTTCAGTTGAAAACAGTATGTTAAAGTTTCAGAGATTAGAAAATCATAATAACAGTAATAGCTCCGGCTGGTAGTAAAACTAGCATGTCAATATCACAGAAACAATTATAACGATCCTCGCAAGATCCCAATAACTGGCTCTCAGCCCATAAATGTACATAACCATCCGAGAAGGAGGTTCACCGGCTCAAGAATAGCCAATATCACAATATAATATCAACAAGTCGGACTAAGCCATAATCCCCAATCACGATCGATCCCGCACTCACAGGAGAGTGCGTGTCTCGCTGCTATACAACATCACAAAGTGGTATACCGGGGTTTCGAACCCGCTAGTCATCACCCACATCCATTACTCACCTCAATTCGGCTCGACGACTAATCTGTGATTCCCTTGACACAAAAATAAACCTCTGTAGGTGTAGAATCTGAACAAATATAGTGGAAATACATCAAAATAGGCCAATGGGATGATACCCACTCAAAACAATTCAATTTACACCAAAAACTATAACGTTTCCAAAACCAAACTTTTGGTATGCTTCTCGAAAAATTACGAAAGTCACATATTCAGAACCCTCGTCTCAACACGAGTCTAAGCATATAAAATTTACCAAAAGCGGACTCCATTTGCCCATTCAAATCAGCAATTTTCCATAATTTAGGCCTAGGGCTAAAATCCCCATTTAATCTACCATTAACAGAGATATACTCAAGGATTCCATGATAAAATATTGTAATTAGGTCATAGAACTTACCTCCGATGAATACCCGATGAATTCCCAGCAATCTCCCGTTAGTTTCTCTCTCTAAGACTCAAAAATGGAGGTTTTATGTCTAAACCCGCGACTGATCTGTGTTCTGTAATTAAATTCACTACCTGGCCAAATAACACTACGCGTTCACGTGACACCCCACGCGTCCGCGATGCACAGCCCGGCTAACCCTTCAAAAACGCGACACTGCTCCACGCGTTCGCGATGACCAACTTCCTCAGCCGCCAATTTTTACTCTTCGCGAATGCGACCTCAGGGACGCGAACATATTTACTATAATCCTCCTACGCGAACGCGACATTCCGGGACGTGATCGCGAAGCTTTCCTGCTTCCTCCTACGCGAACGCGACGACCAGCATCGCGAAAGTGATGCTCAACTTAGCCCGGCATATGCGAACGCGGGCCCTGCCTCACGAACGCGGGCCCTAAATTTCTACTGCACTGATGCTGCAATTTTCTGCAGACTTCCAAGTCTAAAAATGCCCGGATGATGGTCTGAATTCACCCCGAGGCCCTCGGGACCCCAACGAAAACCACCAGCATACTCCAAAACACGATACGAACTTGTTCCAATCATAAAAACATGCCCATAAACACAAAAATTATCGAATTATAGCGGATTCAAGCCTAGGATTCAACTCAAACTTCTGAAACTAACATTCAATAAAAAAACTGACTAAACGACATCCAAATGACCTGAAAATTTTCCTACATATCCAAAATCACATGAAGAAGCTACAGAAATTGTCGGACTTCCATTCCGACCCCCGGATCAAAATCTCACCTACCGTTCGGATTTCGCCAAAATTCAACCTTAACCAATTCAAGCCTATTTCTACACCGGACCTCTAAATTCAATTCCAATCGCTCCCTTAAGTAATAAATCACCTCCCGGAACTAACCAAATCATCAGAATCCGATTCCGAGCACTCTAACTAAATAGTCAACTCCAGGTTGACTTTCCATAGTCAAGCTTCCTTCAAAAAGGCTATTTGCCTCATTTTCAACCCTAATCACTCCTAACTCACCCGATAGACTCTAACACTGATATAAAATCATAAAACATATAAATACAAGGTAACGGGGTGGTAATTACCATGACGACGGGCCGGGTCATTACATTCTTCCTAACTTAAGCAAACGCTCGTCCTCGAGCGTACCAAAGTGGTACTAGAAGCAACCCAATAGCTGAACGACCTTACCAAGTATATATTTGGGGCGATCACACGTCACCCTATCTCACATAAGTCTGAAAACACCATATATCTGAAATTTCACAGACCATCTGAACTATAAACCACATTGCACTTTCTGAAACCATATACCAAATGCTAATCCCATGCCTATACTCAGGATGCACTCGAATCCACTGCAATAACCCATATTCACCACTCTGGGTGAGATCATATGATGTATAAACAACCCAATCAATCGAGACGATAGTCTCTAATCACAACAATTTCCTATGATAATCAAATACTAACTGAAAAACCCTTTTTTCATTAGATATAGTCTTATTCCAACACCTTCATATCATGCCCACAGTAACCGAACACGCGACATATCGAACCCATCTATCAGGTCAACCATTCATGAATCCATTTCCCTTTTAACTGATACCACAACAGATTTCGGACCCAAAACTCGATATTACCTTTCTAACCAACTGGAATCACATATGCTCGCTCTCATTAATGACTCAAATGATCATTTCGGTTATAACACACTGCACTGGTGACATGACACCTCAAACACCAGCCTAAGCCATGACGAGCACAACACAGGCTCCAATAAGAAACGTCTGAACATACTCAAATCATGACAACTGACTCAAACAAAAGAGCTGTAATTCAATTCCTCCGTACCATCATAACATAGAACCTGAGATCCCGTCTCACATCATAGGAGTTGAGTACATGACTCCTTCTCGGAAGGTCATATCATCACGTGGCCTTGCCACGACTCATGATTCTATCCAAACACCATTACTCACGAAGCACCTCAAGTCACCATGCTCAGAACGGTCAGCCACTTACAGATCTTGGTCTAAACTTAAGCAATCAATCTCACCCACGGTGAAACAATTAATGTATGCTATCAAATCCTGAAAGGACACAACCGATGTGCTATTCGCCGAGTGATACTCAATATGGACTTTTCCTCTGAAGCCAGGAAGTATTGTATACAAGGTAACATATAACTAACTCTATTCTCGCATTACACTGTTGCGTCGTGCAACCCGCTCCAATGACATACCCGTGGCGGCGTGCCACCCGATCTAGATACCATACCTATGGCGGCGTGCCACTCGATCCACGCATAAATCTCGCAAAAGGAAATGCATATCGAGTCGAATTGCTCATTACAGTAAACATATATAGCCTCAAGCTCGGCCACAAGAAACGCATCCGACAAAGTTCCTCAATACCGGAAGCGAATCCATGGTAGAAACCTCTGCACTGATATCTGCCACGAAGGCCCAACTGACAAAGTAATACCTACCAGTCGTCCGCTGGTCCTGAGGTACAACTACCATGCTGGAGTATATTCTAATGCACTCTGCTATGCATTTTGTGCCATTTTCATCATAGTCCATATCACATTAGTCTAGACAACCTGACTTATGACAACAAGTCTGCAATCAAGTATCATAACCCAAATTCGTCATATCAAGTTAAGAGAGAGCCACTAGGGCTTCCAATTACCAATAATCACTAAACGGTGCCGATACACACGATATACAACGACTGCATAGGCGGATTTACGAGAACTTCAAGTCTCCAACACATATATAACACATGAATCACTATGCCTGATTTCATACTCCACCGTACGAATACATAACGCACATTAAGCATCCATTCATACCACGAAAGCCATTCATAAATTTCACTATGCCATCAACGACTCAATTATTACAGTCGATTCAACAAGAGAATACCACCATACCACTAGATATTATCAGTTTACATTACCTTGTCCTTTTGACCATATACCCTGCCAAATCACTAGAATAGCAGTACCATTTTCCTTAATCACCAGAAAGATCGATTCTTAAATCACCTGCAGCTGCCCGTGCCGCTCAATAATTTTAATGACTTCTCATATATTATGAACTGATCTCAAAACCTTGAATATGTCATTATTAAATTCCCATAACACTTCGCATATACCACACCACACTAAGATAACATCGAAACTTCTATCCCTTTTCTATGCCTCAACCATCGACGCACTCAACTAGTCAAGGACTTTCATGATCTCATATAGAGAAAGCTCATTACACATTCCAAGCTTTGCATACCAACAGGAAATTCACTCATTTTCAAACCACGGTAAAACACATCACAAACTCTTTCTCCCAATTACATTGCATAAGTTAAACTGCCAGGATTGAGTCCTTATACCCATATCGAGTTACACAACTGCCAGCACTTGAGAGCTTTGTTGCACAATATCTGAAAGACTCATTACTTCAACCACATACCAGGAATTAATTGTATTCTTTATCATACCATTTCGGTTTATTAACAGGTTGTTCCATTTACCCATTTTCTTTTCTGATTCATCTTTAATTTAATATTAGCCTTTACTATAACACCATAATACATCAACTCATGTTACCATACGTGACTCGTACATAAGACCCATAGGCCACTGAATACTCTCTCAATGTTTCCCAGAAGTACCACATTCAACAATACATTATTTTGAAGAACTTCCTGCGATTTGAATTCGTTATCATTACCTTCCAATACAGTTACATAGAATCCCATCATTCACATAATATAACACAAGTCTTGATCTCTTCTAACAAAACCACCGTCTTTAGCCACATGCACAATCTTAAGACACCTGACTGTTACAAGCAAGATCTTGAACACCGTAAAACAATTCTCGGGCGTCATTCACCCTTATTCAGCTAAAATTCAACTATCTTATGGAACAGAACCACTCGTGCCTTGCTAGAACTCTGACATTACAGAACATGATTACATACAGTTACAATCAGCTACCTTTCCTTTCTATACACCAAACATTCTTTATCAACATCAGTTCAAAACATCCTAGTATTTCTTCACATCTACGAAGCACTATAACCTTTATCAAAATTTCCCAACATACCTAGAGACAGAACCAACACAGCACACAACAGTGCAATCAGTTAATTAATAACAACCTCCCCAACTTAGCTCGGAGCCATACATCCAAGCACCTGTAGCCACTCATAGCATTCTCACTCAAATGATGCCACACTGTTCTAGTTAGTTTAGACTCAAGTCATTTACAAGCTTCGGCGGAGATTCGAATCATCAAAAATCTTAACACTTTTGCAATTCTTGTATTCATTCACACACAACAGTTAAGCCCATTCTTTAGGTGACAAAATCTTTTCTAAGTCCCAAATTTTCCAAAAATTTTGACAGAGTTTCCTTTGTAATTAGGCCCATCCACCTGCCAGAGAATCACCAAAACTATCCTAACAATACATTCGCCCTCGACAGGACATCACAATGCATATCGACAACATTAGTTTCAATATTATACGAACCATATTATCAAAATTGGTACATGCACATGCGCTGCACGTGCTCGAATCCTAACACATATCAAATACCTTTCAATTACACATGATAATCAACCCACCTACTTTGCCTCAATTTAGCATTTCAGTACAATACCTTCCACCAGGATACACAGAGCATAATCGCTTTAGTCTCCCTAAGTCTGAACTTGTTCCACTACACGTAAGGCATTTTACCTTCCTACTAAGAGATATAATAATTATTCACCACGCCCATAGCTTGGGGCTACACAACAGATTAAGATAAGAGTCGAACAACTAACAATTCATCCATTATCAAGCCTCCCTAATACTCTACAGATCGGCACAAGTCCCCAAACATGGCTACTAACCCAAATACACAGATATAAGCCCAGCCTCAGTCATTATACACAGTAATCTATCAATCGGGAAGGACCAAGTCCAAATCCCCAGTCATAATACCACCACGCTCATCACATGATGCGTTTCCATCTCAGCACAACACTGTATAGTGTAAATACGGGGTTTCAAACCCTCGGTATATTATCTATTGCCACCACTCACAAAATTAGCACCTCGATGATGAAGTCAGACACAAGGTCCAGCCTCAAGTCCTCCCGACTGGCCCAACATGAACTCACAAAGATTATGTCTCGCCCATTGATCGGGGGAAATCACAAGCCATAAGGTAATTATATTACCGAGCACTCGATGCGTACACAGACGCGCGGAAGCAATTTCAAAAATTATATCTCAAGCTGAATCAAGTACGCACGATAAGAATTCCAAGAAATGTGAAGTGTTTCCTAAAGGTTCGCAGCCTCCCGAGGATAAGTACAGGCGTCCCGTACCGATCCACAAGACTCTACCAGCCGGCTCAAGACTCATGAGGCCTAGTAAACCTAGGCTCTGATACCAACTTGTCACGATCCCAAACCCAGTCGTGATGGCGCCCAGCACACTGCTAGGCCAGCCCGACCAATTAACAACACACACGGAGCTATGAGCTCACTTTAACCATTTAGGCATAAATGGAGATAAGTCAACAGTGATAGAATTACCAAACACGGGAATCAAGTCGCAAAATAGTAACAATTCCCCAAAGACCGAGAGATCAAGAGTCAAGAGCCTCTAAAGAGAATATAAGTGCAATAGTGTTTTACAACAATACTCATTGCGGTAATAGATAACAATACGAAATGAAAAGACAGCTGGAAGGGGAGTCAGGTCCCGCGGACGTGGCAGCTACCTTGACTATCCCACAAAATGCCTTTGAACAGCTACTGGATCAGGTCTGCTGAGACGTAGCTGGATCTGCACACAAGGTGCAGGGAGTAAAGTGAGTACTTCCAGACATAGTGGTAATGAACAAGGGTAAGACAGCATAGATAAGAAATCATAATATAGCACTATGTAAAGCTGTAATCAAATACCCTGCAACAGTCTCAATATCAACAGTAACTATACCAACAAGTATCAACAACACAGTATAACAACTATCAGATGTAGCCAAATGCAATGCAATGCATGAAATGACCACTACAGCGCGTAGCCCGATCCAATTTGGGTACCCGTGCTCACTGTGGGGGTTCAGACTCCGCAGGGGCTCCTACAGCCCAAGCACAATACCATGAATAAGCTGCGGCGCGCAGCCCGATCCACTACTAGTCAGCTAATATGCAAATGCAGCCTCACATGCTCAAAAGTAGTTTTGAAAACTCTTTTATCATTTTTCAGTAGAAAACAATATGTCAAAGTTCCAAATATTGGAAAATCATAATAACAGTAATAGCTCCGGACTGGTAGTAAAACTAGCATGTCAATATCACAGAAACAATGATAACGATCCTTGCAGCATCCCAATAACTGGCTCTCAGCCCATAAATGTACATAGCCATCCGAGAAGGAGGTTCATCGGCTCAAGAATAGCAAATATCACAATATAATATCAACAGGTCGGACTAAGCCATAGTCCCCTATCACGATAGACCCCGCACTCACAGGAGAGAGCATGTCTCGCTGCTATACAGCGTCACAAAGTGGTATACCGGGATTTCGAACCCGCTGGTCATCACCCACATCCATTACTCACCTCAATTAAGCTCGACGACTAATCCGCGATGCCCTTGCCACTAGAATAAACCTCCGCAGGCATAGAATCTGATCAAATTTAGTGGAAATACATCAAAATAGGCCAATGGGATGATACCCAGTCAAAACAATTCAATTTACACCAAAAACAACAAAGTTGCCAAAATGCGACTTTCGGTACGCTTCTCGAAAAATTATGAAAGTCACATATTCGGAAACCTATTCTCAACACGAGTCTAAACATATAAAATTTACCAAAATCGAACTCCATTTGCCCATTCAAATCAGTGATTTTCCATAATTTAGGCATAGGGCTAAAATCCCCCTTTAATCTTCCATTAACAGAGAAATACTCAAGGATTCCATGATAAAATATTGTAATTAGGCCATAAAACTTACCTCCGACGAATACCCGATGAATTCCCAGCAATCTCCCGTTAGTTTCTCTCTCTAAGACTCAAATATGGAGGTTTTATGTCTAAACCCGCGACTGGTCTGTGTTCAGTACTGCCTGACCAAATAACACTACGCATTCGTGTGACACCCCACGCTTCCGCGATGCACAGCCCGGCTAACCCTTCGCGAACGCGACACTGCTCCACTCGTTCGCGATGACCAATTTCCTCAGCCGCCAATTTTTACTCTTCGCGAACGCGATCTCAGGGACGCGAACGTGATGCTTACCATAATCCTCCTACGCGAACGCGACATTCCGGGACGCGATCGCGAAGCTTTCCTGCTTCCTCCTACGCGAACGCGACGACCAGCATCGCGAACGCGATGCTCAACTTAGCCCAGCCTACGCGAACGCCTGCCTTGCGAACGCGAAGGCTAAATTTCTGCTGCACTGATGCTGCAATTTTCTGTAGACTTCCAAGTCTAAAAATGCCCGGATGATGGTCTGAATTCACCCCGAGGCCCCCGGGACCCCAATGAAAACCACCAACATACTCCAAAACACGATACGAACTTGTTCCAATCATAAAAACACGCCCTTAAACACAGAAATCATCGAATTATAGCGGATTCAAGCCTAGGATTCAACTCAAACTTCCGAAACTAACATTCAATCAAAAACCCGATCAAACGACGTTCGAATGACCTGAAAATTTGCCGACATATCCAAAATCACATGACGAAGTTACAGAAATTGTCAGACTTCCGTTCCGACCCTCGGATCAAAATCTCACCTACCGTTCAGATTTTGCCAAAATTCAACCTTAGCCAATTCAAGCCTATTTCTACACCGGACCTCCATATTCAATTCCGATCGTTCCCCTAAGTCACAAATCACCTCCCGGAACTAACCAAATCATCAGAATCCGATTCCGAGCACTCTAACTAAATAGTCAACTCTAGGTTGACTTTCCATATTCAAGCTTCCTTCAAAAAGGCTATTTGCCTCATTTTCAACCCTAATTAGTCCTAACTCACCTGATAGACTCTAACACTGATATAAAAGCATAATACATATAAATGCAAGGTAACGAGGTGATAATTCCCGTGACGACGGGAAGGGTCGTCACATTGGACCATAACATTCAAAAAAGTTTAAACATCAAAACTGACAGTATTAACATTTTTTAGTATTCTATTTTACTGCACTTATTTTCGTTTTAATAAAAGGAAAAAAAAATCATTCACTCGTCCATACGCTAATTCCAAGCAGCTAATTCTAACACGTAATTGTGAATTCGTAAAATCAATTATAATACTTTAGCCCTTACGTTTATCAGTAATATATAATCAACTAACAGACACTAAGTCCATTTTCTAACAACACTTTATACTCATAACTCTGCTAAATTTGAATATAACTAGAACAAACCATCAATTCAGGGTTTAACCATTTATATTTAGAAACTTTCAATTCTGTCCTTGAAATTAAAAGTACACATATGTGATTTGCTAATAAAATATGAGAAATATTTACTAACAATTTATTTTTTGTTTTGTCTTTTGATATCACCGTAAATTTACCGGACACAACCTCACATATAAAGAACACTTGATACATGCACAATCATGCAACTTGCAAAGATTATTATGTCAAGTGGGTGAATTAGGTTATAGTCATTTCTTTAACAAATTTTACCAGAAAAAGAAAAACAGTATCAGGTCGTGTGAAGCACGAAAACACCATCTTATATATATAGTATTAATAGAAGATCGTTCTATTAAGCTAATCAAAGTTGCGTGTTAATTAAGTATTAAACATAGGTCACTACATATATATGTTCCGTTTGATTTGTCGTTATCCCAGGTCTTTATCCTATACTATACGTGCAGGAAGCATATATACTTCTTTTACCAATAAAATCCGAATTTTCTTTAAAAATATTCAAGATTTTAAAAATTGATATTCGACCGTCATTGTCTCTTATTCCATCCATTTGTGAATTTCTTTTAAGGATTTATGAGTATGGAATTCATCCTTTGAAATTACTAACACAATTCAGATACATATGTTCAAGAAGTGCAAAGATTATACTATCATATACTATAGTAGTTAGCTTCCCCAATATTTTTGATAAGTAAAACAGAAGGCGCACATATATTATATTATATTACACAGAAAAAAGGTCAAATAATTCAATAATTTTTAATACGGTTTTACCAGGACCCAATTAACAACAACAACAACAACCCAGTATATTCTCACAAGGTGGAGTCTGGGAGGGTAATATGTAGACAGGTCTTACCTCTGCCCGAGAGGGCAGAGAGGCTGTTTCCAATCGACCCTCGTCGCAGGGAAAAGAAAAGCAAACAAAAACAAAAATAAAAACAAAAATCGCATTAGTTACTCCAGCATACATCGCATACAAATTATCTAAACATAAGAGACATAAATACCATAAATAAGCAAGCATGCAATGATATTAAAACAGTAACTACCAGAAATGATTACCACAAGAGAACACCAACTAATCATCTATGAGCGGCCCTACCACACCTCACCCACCCCGGGAAAGGAGTACGAAAATTCTAGAAGCCTCTATCCTACAACCCCGATACTAGACCTCCAGACTTTCCTATCAAGAATCATATCCTCGGAAATCTGCATCTTGACCATGTACTATTTATTACCTCTCCCCAGGGCCCAATTAATAGGTAGAAATATTTGATAGTCAATTCCATCTTGCTTGCAAGCTACAACTAGTACAATATTTAAATGATATATCATAATCAATAATCTTATTCATTCTATCTCCTAGTAAAATATTAAAACCTTATCGTAGTACTATAAATAAGCCTATTTTATCCGTTGACAAGCTAAGTAATTCATTCTATACAAACTAATCCGTACAACCACAATGAAAATGGAAGTTAACGTTAGACGACGATTATTCATGGTACATTTAATACTTGTTGCATTGTCAACAAGCTTATTTTGCCTCGTAAAAGCTCAAGATGTGCTCGACGTTTCCGGTAAAGATGTCCGAAAAGGAGGGCATTATCGCATCATTCCGGCAGGTCGGGGCAACGGCGGTGGAATTACGGTTGCATCCATTACGAATCGAACCGACCCGCTAGTCGTAAGTCAACATGCCGATGAATCTATCATCAGTATTAGCACTCAATTTTCACCAGCAAACTCGAAAGAACATACCATCAAAATATCAAGTGATCTGAACATCAAGTTTACGTCAGAGATAACGTTATCTAATTCGTCCACTGTATGGAGTATCAACAATGAATTAATTCCGCAACGTTATTTGGTTACAGTTGGTGGTGTAGAAGGAAATCCAGGGCGTGAAACATTGAGCGATTGGTTCAAAATTGACAGGTACGAGGATGCTTACAAACTTGTGTATTGTCCTGGAGTTTGTGAGACATGTAGTAGACCATTTTGTGGAGACATTGGAATACTTGTTAAAGGTAACGAAAGGGTTTTGTTTGTTGGTTCTGATAAACCATTGAAAGTTACATTTGATTGTATTAAATACTGGGATGAAAACATAAATAACTATACTCCATGTCCTAGTACCAGCATCTCAAACAAATTGTCAGCCTTGCCCTTTGTTAAAGTTGTAATATGGATTGCTATTTGTTACCTGATAAAGGTGATGTAGAAGATCATCAAAAAGCTATAACCAGCATAGTGTCGTAATCAATGCACATGTATTGTATTATAGTTTGATGGTACAAATTTATCACCACTGAATATTTATACCAAATCAATAAGTTTTTGCCGTAATTTGACTAGGAGTCGATATCATTGTAAATTGTAATTGTGTTGGAATGCAAGTTTGCATATCATTTTATAAATTAGAGTGAATTGCAATTGAATTGGAATGCAGAGATCAATATGCAATAAATAATAGTAAGTGAGCGACTGTTGCAGTAATTTATAATATATGATTTTTTATGTAGGGATTGCTTGATGATGATTTATTTATAGTAGATACTCGGATACAAATCCATAAGATACATATATTGATTCCATCTTCAACAATCAACACTACATAAATAATGCATAAGTTTCCGGTAAAGTTAAATATATCAAAATAAGTAATACTGTGTTTGATTTTGTTATCAAACTGTCGCGATCCAAAAATCGATCCGATCGTGATAACGCTTATCCTGAAACTAGGTCAACCGACATAACTCCCGTATTAACTAAAAAATCAATAAGAATCATTTACTTAACCCTTTAATTAATAAAATATCTTATAATATAAGTCTAAATGAACATTGCGGAATAAATATACAAGCTAGACATCGGGATGTCAAGACTCACGAGCATCCATTAAGGTCTAAATACAATGAAGAGTCTAAAAATATATTAAAAACAATCTAAGGAAGACAAGAGGGAGAGGAGCAGGGCTACGAACGTCAGGCAGCTACCTTGCTTAACTCCAATGACTCTTCCACTGAGCAATCAACACATGCTACTGGGTTCAGAAATACCTAAATCTGCACATAAGGTACATGGAGTAATGTAGGTACGTCAACTCAGTAAATAATAAAAGTAAATTAAAGTTGGACAGTAAGAAAACACGTAAACACAGTACAGATATCATTTACTTCGTAAATCATGCTCATTTTCGGTAAAAACCTTTTAAAACAACTTTCAATAGTTTCAAAATAGTGATAAAACAGTGAGAAAACATGATAGAAACGTAAACAGCCCCTCAAGTAAAATATGTACCATAAACCGCCCCTCGGACATAATATCAACAGAACCAGCCCCTCGGGCTACCTTACAATCACTCGTAATCAGCCCCTCGGGCATAACATGGATCAAGAACTCACGATCCGGATTTTCCACCCTCAGGAGTCGTGATGGTGCCTACTAACGTGAGTTAGGCAAGCCAATCCTTTAAAACTAATTACCTCATTATCCAATTATTTCTTTTTAACAAACATAAAGCAATAACGTATAAACAACAAAAATTTAAATTAAGCGAAAGAAAATAATATAATCTCTGAAAATGAACTATTGGAAATTATCAGTTTATCCGAGATGCACTATAGTGACGAAATTGAACTATTTAATTGGGAAGCCTTAGCAATTTTAGTAGATTCACTTGGAGAACCTTTGGTTAGTATTTTAACTAAAGTTTATCACGATGTTTGGTCAAGTGAACCTTTTTGGGTTTATGTACTTAAATTTGAAGCTGAGTGGGAGAATCGTCTCTACAACTACTTGTAAATTATTTAATTAATAAAACTTTATTATTTGTTTGCAAGATTACATGTCATTTTATTTGTTTGTTTTTAATGTGTGGCAATTAAAATAAGTATGACATGATATTAAAAATCTTGACAAGATACACATTACGAGAAATAATTTTATAGAATATTAGTTGAACATTTAATTGTTGATGATGGATGGAAACGTAGTAACCTTTTGATTCTATACTAAGTGTAAAATTAATATTTTATTTAGTTGATTTGCCTAAGTGTGTATATAACATGCGATAATGATGAGTAATAAATACACTTGCATTATTATTTCATTTAATAGACTATGGCATCAAAAACTATTATTGCTGACTTAAACAGGGGTGACAAACTGAACAGTAAAAATTATTATATTTGGAGCCGTAAAATGTGGTATGTGCTGGAAGAGCAAAATGCTCTTGAAACCATTAACCATGTCATGGTTTGCCCAGAGGAAGGTAACACTGCCCAACATAGGAGAGATGTTGAAGCTTACAATTCTTGAAAAAAAAAAGATGTCGCTGCTCGCGAAATTATTGTAAGCTTAGTTGTGGATGATTTCATTCATGAATGTGAATAATTCCCTACTGCTAATGCCACGTGGGCGCATTATAGAGAAACATGTGGGTGGTACTACTATAACCCTGTAACGACCCGGCCCGTCGTTACGGGAATTTACCACCCTGTCAGGTTGTAATTACATGTTTTATGCTTTTATATCAGTGTTAGAGCCTATCGGGTGTGTTAGGAGTGAATTGAATTGAAAATGAAGCAAATAGCATGTTTGAAGGAAGTTTGAATATGAAAAGTCAACCTAGAGTTGACTATCAAGTTAGAGTGCTCGAAATCAGATTCTGATGATTCGACTAGCTTCGGGAGATCATTTATGACTTAGGAGAGCAATCGGAATTGAATTTGGAGGTCCGGTGTAGTTTTAGGCTTGAATTGGCTAAGGTTGAATTTTGGCGAAATCCGAACGGTAGGTGAGATTTTGATCCGGGAGTCGGAATGGAATTCCGACAGTTGCAGTAGCTCCGTTAGGTGATTTTGGATGTGCCTGCAAAATTTCAGGTCATTCGGGCGTCGTTTGGTCGGGTTTTTTATGGAATGTGTAATTTGGAAGTTTTGAAGAAACTTAGGCTTGAATTCGTGTGTAAATGGTGATTTTGATGTTTAGTATGGTGTTTTTATGATTGGAACAAGTTCGTATCGTGTTTTGGAGTATGTTGGTGGTTTTCGTTGGGGTCCCGGGGTCTCGGGATGAATCCGGGGGTCCAAACGGACCATTTTTGGGAAAAATGAGAAGGCTGGTTGCTGTCATAAATGCAGCAAGATTTTGCCCTCCGCGATCGCGGGGAGGGGGACGCGATCGCGTAGGGTTAGGGGCTAGACCAATGCGATCGCAGGAGCACCAGTCGCGATCGCGTAGAGTTAACCGGGTGGCCATCGCGATCGCATGAGCATCTACGCGATCGCGTAGAAGAGAAATGGGGTCCAGGGAAATTTGTGCTACGCGATCGCATGAAGAGAGACGCGATCGCGTGAAGCCGGATGTTTGAACATCGCGATCGCGTGAGGCGAGTCGCGATCGCGTGAGGCCGAATTTTTGAACATCGCGATCGCGTGAGGCGAGTCGCAATCGCGTAGAGCAAACGGGTCTGGCAGTGAATTAAATCACAGAACAGAAGGCTCACGGGTTTATACCCCAAAAACACAATTTTGAGCCCTAGAGAGAAGAAAACTCGAGGAGAACTCTGAGAAATCATCGGGTATTCGTCGAAGGTAAGATTCTTGACTCAAAAATATCATTTTATGGTAGAATTAACATCAATCTTCATGAAATTGGGTTGAAATCTTGAAGAAATGTGGCCTAGATATTGAAAACGGGATTTTGAGTTTTGGAAGGCCATTTGAACTCCAATTTTAGTAAATTTTATATGTACGGACTCGTGGCGGGACGCTAGTTCTGGAAATATGAGTTTCGAGATTTTTCGAGATGTGGGCCCGGGGCTCGGGTTTTGCCAATTTCGTGATTTTTGATATTTTTCGAGTTCTTTCGATTGGGTTATGTTCCATTAGCCTATTTTGATATATTTGTGCTGATTTGTGCTAGTTTTGACGTGCGTGGATGCCGGTTCGAGGAGCTAAGGCGTCGCGGGCATGAGCTTTCGTCGGTTCGAGGTGGGTAATACTTGTAAATGATGTCATGAGGGTTAGTAAACCCCGGACTTCCACATCTTAGTGCTGTGTTGAGGTGACTTGCACGCCGGATAACGGGCGTGAGGTAGAGCACCATTGGGGATCGTGACTTGGTCCGTCCCGCGTAATAAATAATAACACCTAATTGTTAAAATGAATTGGACTAATTATCACGTTTGGGCTTCGTGCCAATTATTTGAATCCTTCAAGGATTGGTATCACCGTTTTGATAACACTGAGCATATTTTATTCTAAATTTAAGGTTTAAAATGGAATTATTGCTATTCAGCATTTTTATAAGGTTATGAAAAACTTGAACAAGGTCTTAATAATATTTTTTGCTGTGAGCTAATATGATATTGTTGTCGTAGGGCTTTCTTGATTATTTGTTAGACCGATTGGGGCCGAGGGCCATATGTTAGGGCATGACATTCATGTGAGCATATGCATACACATGCATGGATCGGACTGCACGCCGCAGTGGTATATGGATCGGGTTGCGCGCCGCAGCAGGTGTGATATTGATATTGTGCTTGGGCTGTAGGAGCCCCTCCGGAGTCTGGACACCCCCAGTGAGCACGGGTACCCAAAAGGATCGGGCTACACGCCGTAGCGGTCATATGCATTGCATGGCATACATACATTGATTTACGTGTACTACGTGGCATAACATTTTAGCACTCATACTTTACTGGCACATGTGCATTTGTTGCTTTATTGACCAGATCTCCTGGTATAAATTGTTAAGGAGTGCTGAGCCCGAGAGGCTGATTTGAGTGCTGACTTGCACTGCTTGAGATTCTCCCAGGTATTGGTATATTATCATGAAAGAAAGTAGCTAAAAATTGAGATTTCTAAATAATCTACTCACATATGCTGAAAAGGAATAAAATGATAGTGTTTTGAAGTTTAATGATAGTTCCGTATTGTGTAGCAAGAGATAGTGCCTTGCGTGGTTTTCTTCCCTTCAGCATTATTTACTTTTATTACCGCTGAGTTGGAAGTACTCACACCCGACTCCCTCTGCACCTTGTGTGCAGATCCAGGTACATTACAGCAGAGCTGATTCCATTGCGGCTCGGGAGTGCTTTTGGACGGTCGAGGTAGCTGCCAGCGTTCGCAGGACCTGATTCTCCAGTTTGTCTATATTTTGTTCTGATCACCCCACACTTGTGCACAGTTATATTCACTATTTACACTTTGTATACTCTGTAGAGGCTCATGACTCTTGACCCTTCGGTCTACGGGAGTTGGCACGTGTTGGGACTTGGTTCCCCGTTTTTAATATATTTAACAATGTTATGCTTAAATTGGATAAAGTGAGCTTGTGGCTCCGTGGTTATTGTTGATTGGTCGGGCTGGCCTAGCAGTGTGCTGGGCGCCATCACGACCGGATTTGGGGTCGTGACAAGTTGGTATCAGAGCCTAGGTTTACTAGGCCTCATGAGTCTTGAGCCGGTTAGTAGAGTCTTGTGGATCGGTACGGGGACGCCCGTACTTATCCTCGGGAGGCTGCGAACCTTTAGGAAACACTTCACATTTCTTGGAATTCTTATCGTGCGTACTTGATTTAGCTTGAGATATGCTTTTGAAATTCCTTCCGCACGTCTGTGTACGCATCGAGCGCTCAGTAATATAAGTGCCTTATGTGTAGTGGAACGAGTTCAAACTCAGGAAGACTAAAATGATTATGCTATGTGTATCCTGGTGGAAGGTATTGTGCTGAAATGCTAAATTGAGGCGAGATAGGTGGATTGGTTCTCACTGTGTAATTGAAAGGTGGTTGATATGTGTTATGATTCGAGCAGGTACAACGCATGTTCATGTACCAAATATGATAATATGATTTGTGTAGTATTGAGACTAATGTTGTCGATATGCATTGTGATGTCTTGTCGAGTTGTGAATGTATTGCTAGGATGGTTTTGGTAATTCTGTGGCAGGTGGATAGGCCAATTTACAAAGGGAACTCTGCCGAAATTTTTGGAAAATTTGGGACTTAGAAAAGATTTTGTCACCTAAAGAGGGGGCATAACTGTTGTGTGTGAATGAATGCAAGAATTGCAAAAGAGTTAATATTTCTGATGATTCGAATCTCCGCCGAAGCTTGTAAATGACTTGAGTTTAATCTAACTAGAACTTTGTGGCATCACTTGAGTAATAATGATATGAGTGGTTGAAAGTGCTTTGATGAATGGCTTCGAGCTAAGTTGGGGAGGTTGCTATTGAATAACTGATTGCACTATTGTGTGCTATGTTGATTCTGTCTCTAAGTATGTTGCGAAATTCTGGTAAAGGTTATGGTGCTTCGTAGATCTAATGAAGTACTAGGGTGTTTTGAACTGCTGTTGGTAAAGAATATTCACCGTATAGAAAAGAAAGATAGCGAATTGTACCTGTAAGTAATCATGTTCTGCGATGTCCGAGTTCTAACAAAACACGAGTGGTTCTACTCAATAGGACAGTTGAATTACAGCTGAATAAGGGTGAATGATGCCCGAGAATGGTTTTGCAGTGTTCAAGATTTTGCTTGTAACAATCAAGTGCCTTAAGTTTTGTGTATGTGGCTAAAGATGGCGGTTTCGTTAGAGAAAAATCAAGACTAGTGTTATATTATGTGAATGATGGGATTCTATGTAACCGTATGGGAAGGTAATGATAACGAATTCAAATCGCAAGAAGTTCTTCGAAATAAAGTATTGTAGAATGTGGTACTTTTGAGAAACATTGAGAGAGTATTCAGTGGCCTATGGGTCTTAGACCGTGTGGTCTTGTGTGCGAGTCTCGTGTGGTAACATGAGTTGATGTATTATGGTACTATAGTAAAGACTGATATGAAATTAGAGATGAATCGGAAAGGAAACTGGGTAAATGGAACGACTTGTTAATAAACCGAAGCGGTATGATAAAGAATACGACTAATTCCTGGTATGTGGTTGAAGTAATGAGTCTTGCAGATATTGTGCAACAAAGCTCTTGAGTGCTGGCAGTTGTGTAACTTGATATAGGTATAAGGACTCAGTCCTGGCAGTTAAACTTATGCAACGAATGGGAAGAAATAGTTTGTGATGTGTTTTATCATGGTTTGAAAATGAGTATACTCCTGTCGGTATGCGAAGCGTGGAATGTGTAATGAGTTTTCTTCTATAAGGGATCACAAAAGTCCTTGACTAGTGGAGTGCGCCGATGTTGAGGTGGAGGAAAGGGATATGAATTTCCATGTTGTCTTAGTGTAATATGGTATACACGATGTGTTATGGAAAGTTGATAATGGTATATTCTAGGTTTTGAGATCAGTTCATAATATATGGGAAGTCAATAAAATTATTAAGCAGCGCGGACAGTTGCAGATGATTTAAGAATCGATCTTTCTGGTGATTTAAGAAAATGGTACTGCTATTCTAGTAATTTGGAAGGGTATATGGTGCAAAGGGACAAGGTAATGTAAACGGATAATATTTAGTGGTGTGGTGGTATCCTCTTGTTAGGTTGACATTGATGATTGAGTTGTAAATGGCATAAGGAAGTTTCCGAATGGCTTTTGTGGTATGAATGGACGCATGATGTGCGTTATGTATTTGTACGGTGAAGTACGGAATCGGGCATGGTGATTCATGTGATATATATGTGTAGGAGACTTGAAGTTCTCGTTAGTCCGCCTATGCGGTGGTTGTATATCGTGTGTATCGGCACCGTTTTGTGATTATTGGAAATCGGAAGCCCTAGAGGCTCTCTCTTAACTTGATAAGACGAATTCGGAATATGATACTTGATTGCTGACTGGTTGTCATAAGCCAGGTCGTCTAGACAAATGTGATATGGACTATGTCGGAAAATGGCACAAATTGCGTAGCAGAGAGCATCGGAGTATGCTCCAACAGAGTAGTTGTACCCAGGACCAGCGGACGGCTGGTAGGCATTGCTTTGTCAGTTGGACCTTAGTGGCGGATGTTAGTGTAGAAGTATCTACCATTGATTAGTTCCGGTATTGAGGAACTTTGTCGGATGTGTTTCTTGTGGCCAAACTTGAGGCTATATATGTTTATTATGATAAGCAACTTGACTCGACGCGTATTTATTTGGCGAGGGTTACTTGGATCGGGTGGCACGCCGCCACAGCTATGGTATCTAGATCGGGTGGCACGTCGCCACGGGTATGTCATTGGAGCGGGTTGCACGCCGCAACAGAATATTGTGAAAATATAGTTAGTTATAAGCTACCTGGTATACAATACTTCCTCGCTTCTGAGGAAAAGACCGTTTTGAGTATCGCTTGGTGAATGGCACATCGGTTGTGTCCTCTCAAGATTTAATAGCATATGTTAATTGTTTCACCGTGGGTGAGGTTGATTGCTTGGGTTCAAGACCTAGATCTGTGCGTGGCTAACCGTTTTTGAGCTTGGTAACTTGAGGTGCTTCATGAGTAATGGTGTTTGGATAGAATCATGAATTGTGGCAAGGCCACGTGATGTTATGACCTGTCGAGGAGGATTCAGGTACTCTATTTCTATAATGTGAGACGCGATCTCAGTTTTATATTATGATGGCACTGAGGAATTGAACTGCAGCTCTTTTGCCGGAGACAGTTGTCATGAATTGAGCTCTGTCATGATTCGAGTGTGTGCATACGTTTCTATTGGAGCCTATGTTGTGCTCGTCGTGGCTTAGGTCGGTGTTGAGGTGTCTTATCACCAGTGCGGTGTGTTATAATCGAAATGACCGTTGGAGTCATTAATGAATACGAGCATATTGGATCTTAGCTTGTTAGAAAGGTAAAAATCGAGGCTTGGCTCCGAAACCTATTGTGGTGCCAGTTTTAAAAGGGAAATGGATTCACGAATGGTTGACCTGAGAGATGGGTTCGGTATATCGCGTGCTTCAGCTGTCGGGGGGCAGGATATGGAGGTGTTGGAATAAGACTCTTATCTAATGAAAGAGGTTTTCAGCTAGTATTTGGTTATTGTGGCCAAGTTGTTGTGATTAGAGACTATCGTCTCGAGTGATGGGGTTGTCGATACATCATATGATCTCACCCGGAGTAGTGAATATGGGTTATTGCAGTGGATTCGAGTGTATCCTGAGTATAAGCATGGGATTGGCATTTGGCATATGATTTCGGAAAGTGCAATGTGATTTATGGTTCAGATGGTCTGTGAAATTTTGACTATATGGTGTTTTCGGACTTATGTGAGATAGGGTAACGTATGATCGCCCGAATATATGTTGGGTAAGGTCATTCAGCTATTGAGTTGCTTCTAGTACCACTCTGGTACGCTCGAGGACGAGCGTTTGTTTAAGTTGGGGAGAATGTAACGACCCGGCCCGTCGTTACGAGAATTTACCACCCGTCAGGTTGCAATTACATGTTTTATGCTTTTATATCAGTGCTAGAGCCTATCGGGTGAGTTAGGAGTGAATTGAATTGAAAATGAAGCAAATAGCATGTTTGAAGGAAGTTTGAATATGAAAAGTCAACCTAGAGTTGACTATCGAGTTAGAGTGCTCGGAATCAGATTCTGATGATTCGACTAGCTTCGGGAGATCATTTATGACTTAGGAGAGCAATCGGAATTGAATTTGGAGGTCCGGTGTAGTTTTAGGCTTGAATTGGCTAAGGTTGAATTTTGGCGAAATCCGAACGGTAGGTGAGATTTTGATCCGGGAGTCGGAATGGAATTCCGACAGTTGCGGTAGCTCCGTTAGGTGATTTTGGATGTGCCTGCAAAATTTCAGGTCATTCGGACGTCGTTTGGTCGGGTTTTTGATGGAATGTGTAATTTGGAAGTTTTGAAGAAACTTAGGCTTGAATTCGTGTGTAAATGGTGATTTTGATGTTTAGTATGGTGTTTTTATGATTGGAACAAGTTTGTATCGTGTTTTGGAGTATGTTGGTGGTTTTCGTTGGGGTCCCGGGGGTCTCGTGATGAATCCGGGGGTCCAAACGGACCATTTTTGGGAAAAATGAGAAGGCTGGTTGCTGTCATAAATGCAGCAGGAGTTTGCCCTCCGCGATCGCGGGGAGGGGGACGCGATCACGTAGGGTTAGGGGCTAGACCAATGCGATCGCAGGAGCACCAGTCGCGATCGCGTAGAGTTAACCGGGTGGCCATCGCGATCGCATGAGCATCTACGCGATCGCGTAGAAGAGAAATGGGGTCCAGGGAAATTTGTGCTACGCGATCGCAGGAAGAGAGACGCGATCGCGTGAAGCCGGATGTTTGAACATCGCGATCGCGTGAGGCGAGTCGCGATCGCGTGATGCCGAATTTTTGGACATCGCGATCGCGTAGAGCAAACGGGTCTGGCAGTGAATTAAATCACAGAACAGAAGGCTCACGGGTTTATACCCCAAAAACACAATTTTGAGCCCTAGAGAGAAGAAAACTCGAGGAGAACTCTGAGAAATCATCGGGTATTCGTCGAAGGTAAGATTCTTGACTCAAAAACATCATTTTATGGTAGACTTAACATCAATCTTCATGAAATTGGGTTGAAATCTTGAAGAAATGTGGCCTAGATATTGAAAACGGGATTTTGAGTTTTGGAAGGCCATTTGAACTCCGATTTTAGTAAATTTTATATGTACGGACTCGTGGCGGGATGAGGGTTCTGGAAATATGAGTTTCGAGATGTGGGCCCGGGGCTCGGGTTTTGCCAATTTCGTGATTTTTGATATTTTTCGAGTTCTTTCGATTGGGTTATGTTCCATTAGCCTATTTTGATATATTTGTGCTGATTTGTGCCAGTTTTGACGTGCGTGGATGCCGGTTCGAGGAGCTAAGGCGTCGCGGGCATGAGCTTTCGTCGGTTCGAGGTGGGTAATACTTGTAAATGATGTCCTGCGGGTTAGTAAACCCCGGACTTGCACATCTTAGTGCTGTGTTGAGGTGACTTGCACGCCGGATAACGGGCGTGGGGTAGAGCACCATTGGGGATCGTGACTTGGTCCGTCCGACGTAATAAATAATAACACCTAATTGTTAAAATGAATTGGACTAATTATCACGTTTGGGCTTCGTGCTAATTATTTGAATCCTTCAAGGATTGGTATCACCGTTTTGATAACACTGAGCATATTTTATTCTAAATTTAAGGTTTAAAATGGAATTATTGCTATTCAGCATTTTTATAAGGTTATGAAAAACTTGAACAAGGTCTTAATAATTTTTTTTTTGCTGTGAGCTAATATGATATTGTTGCCGTAGGGCTTTCTTGATTATTTGTTAGACCGATTGGGGCCGAGGGCCATATGTTAGGGCATGACATTCATGTGAGCATATGCATACACATGCATGGATCGGACTGCACGCCGCAGTGGTATATGGATCGGGCTGCGCGCCGCAGCAGGTGTGATATTATTATTGTGCTTGGGCTGTAGGAGCCCCTCCGGAGTCTGAACCCCCACAGTGAGCACGGGTACCCAAAAGGATCGGGCTACACGCCGTAGCAGTCATATGCATTGCATGACATACATACATTGGTTTACGTGTACTACGTGGCATAACATTTTAGCACTCATACTTTATTGGCACATGTGCATTTGTTGCTTTATTGACCAGATCTCCTGGTATAAATTGTTAAGGAGTGCTGAGCCCGAGCGGCTGATTTGAGTGCTGACTTGCACTGCTTGAGATTCTCCCAGGTATTGGTATGTTATAATGAAAGAAAGTAGCTAAAAAATTGAGATTTCTAAATAATCTACTCACATATGCTGAAAAGGAATAAAATGATAGTGTTTTGAAGTTTAATGATAGTTCCTGTATTGTGTAGCAAGAGATAGTGCCTTGCGTGGTTTTCTTCCCTTCAGTATTATTTACTTTTATTACCGCTGAGTTGGAAGTACTCACACCCGACTCCCTGCACCTTGTGTGCAGATCCAGGTACATTACAGCAGAGCTGATTCCATTGCGGCTCGGGAGTGCTTTTGGACGGTCGAGGTAGCTGCCAGCGTTCGCAGGACCTGATTCTCCAGTTTGTCTATATTTTGTTCTGATCATCCCACACTTGTGCACAGTTATATTCACTATTTACACTTGTATATTTCGTAGAGGCTCATGACTCTTGACCCTTCGGTCTATGGGAGTTGGCACGTGTTGGGACTTGGTTCCCTGTTTTTAATATATCTATCATTGTTATGCTTAAATTGGATAAAGTGAGCTTGTGGCTCCGTGGTTATTGTTGATTGGTCGGGCTGGCCTAGCAGTATGCTGGGCGCCATCACGACCGGATTTGGGGTCGTGACAAACCCGCTTTAGACAGCTGACTATTATATTTGACCCTTACAAAAAGCGTCATGACCATAGTGTCAAACAACATCTAAGAGTGATGTGGAATATGATTGCTCAACTCAAAGGTGTTGGCCATGTTCTCTCTGATGAGCAGCAGGTTCAGGCAGTGATTCGGTCTTTTTCCAATAATTGGGTCTAGTTAACCATCAGATGCTCCCAATTATTAGGAAGAGACCGAATCACTACCTCAACCTGCTGCTCGTCAGAGAGAACATGGACATCATGACCTTTAGGTTGAGTAATCATATTCGACATTACTCTTAGATGTTGTTTGACACTATGGTCATGACGCATTTTGTAAGTGTCAAATTTGATAGTTAACTCGCTAAAGCAGGTTACAGTAGTACCCTCATATGTTTCTCTCAAATGTGCCCACATGGCATCAGCAGTAGGGATTTGTTCACATTCAGAATGAAATCATCCACAACTGAGCTTACAATAATTCCACCAGTAGTGGCATCTTTCTTTTTCCAAGAATTGTAACCCTCAAGATCCCTCCTATATTGGGCAGTGTTACCCTCCTCACGGCAAATGACATGGTTAACGGCTTCAAGAGCAACTTGCTCTTCCAGCACATACCACATTTTACGGCTCCAAATATCATATTTTTTACCGTTCAATTTGTCACCCTTGTTTAAGTGAGCAATAATAGTTTTTGATGCCATAGTTTGTTAAATGAAATAATAATGCAAGTGTAGTTATTACTCATCATTCTCGCATGTGATATACAAACTTACGCAAATCAATTAAATAAAATATTAATTTTACACTTAGTATAGAATCGAAAAGTTACTATGTTTTCATTCATCGTCTACAATTAAATATTCAACTAATATTTTATACAATCATTTCTCATAGTGTGTATCTTGTCAAGATTTTTAATATCATGTCATACTTGTTTTAATTGCCACACATTAAAAAATAAACAAATAAACTGACATGTAATCTTGCAAACAAATAACAAACTTACATTAATTAAACAAATTACAAGTAGTTGTAGAGACGGTTCTTCCACTCAGCTTCAAATTTATGAACATAAACCCAAAAAGGCTCACTTGGCCAAACATCGTGATAAGCTTCAGTTAAAATACTACCTAAAGGTTCTCCAAGTGAATCTACAAAAATTGTTAAAGCTTCCCAATCAGATAGTTCAATTTCGTCAATAGCATCATTTAGTACATCTCGAGTAAATTGATAATTTCCAATAGGTTACCATTTAAATCCATGAACATCTTACCGATTCCATACTCTAAGCCCTTTAATTTTTTTAGAAAAAGAATTAAATACAGAAACAATCAATACAGAAATTCAAAAAAAATTCCTTCATTACTATTGTTTTATATAGTGTCAACCATCTATGGACACTTCAGCACACCGAGTAAAACTTACCCACAGTATGAACACCAAATCATTGAATATATATGTTATATATCTTATACACACTTCTACGTCTTAACCATAATTAGTTAATGCATATTCTTACTTCATTATGCTATCACTTAATCATAACTAACTAATACAGATTGATGTGAAGAACTGAGTCTGGTAACATCTTTTCAGTGAAGATACATCATATAACTAATTAATGTGTCATCATCAGGTAAACATTATGATGTAAATATTCGTATTATGTGGCAGAAGTTATGAATAGATTTTGTCCTTCTATTTGTCATTGGCTAATACAGGGACTCTTCTATATACCCATCTGTTAACAATAAATTATTGGCACCAATAATGGAATAATAGAATGAAGCAAATCGCTTAATTGTTAGAAGCAAACTGGGTTTTACCAAAACACACTGGCAAGTAGAGAAAAAATTAAGATTCTTCAAGGTAGTATCTCTCTACGATGCAATTCCCAAAATTAAAGTGTTTAATTGATGGATTATGGGTGAGATGTTATCAAATAAGTAGTTTAATGGGGATGTTATCAAATACGTGATACCATTAAAGTACATATGTTATCCCACTCTCAACACCTCTATTGTTAGTTTAATTATCGCGGGTAACATTAGCGTACCTGTCAATACAACGGAATAATTGTGGAACTCACTACCGAAATAATTGCCCAAATCAAACTTCGAATCACTAGGAAACAAAGTTAATCTTCCACCAATTAGATGCCCTTACTTATGTGTGTTCTTCGTTGGAAGAAGAAGAGAGTCAGAGAAAATTCTTGAATTAGAAAAAAAAATCTTATTGTCCTTTGTTCTGTATTATCTCCTCCAGATAAATAGGGAGAGTAATAGCGGTTAAGGAATATAACCCACCACTCACCCCTTTTGCACGTTCAGTTTAGTGGGTGTTTGCGCTCTAGTGATAACTTCCCTTTAACCTTTCTCCCTTATCTCTCCTAACCGGGTCGGGTCAACCCATATGGAGCGACCCATAATCCAACATCTCCCACTTCACTCATAGTGGGCTAGACCAATGTCTTTGACACACTTTTCATTCTGGCAAATAATTGGTGCGACCTGCGAGCAAAAAGAGTTGTAAATTTCCAAAACCAATTAAAGGTTGTACTAAAGCTCTATGCAGAAATCCAGTCCCATATAGAAAGGATTCACTACTAGCATTAGGATATTATTACTCGCAATACCCCAGACATTATTTGCTATTGCAGTAGCTAATTATTTGATCCCTCATCCCCAAAAGAGACAAACTCGAGTTCTCATATAATATTCTATCCATATTACACCCAATACCCTCATGGTAAGTGTAATGGTCAACCTAAGAATACAAGTTAAATTACTAATTTTTAGTCTTCTTCCCTTTCTACTCGAATTTTTCCATTTCAAATCAACTGCTTTCCTAGACATGCAGCGCATTACAGAATCACTCATGGCTATTAGTAACATGCTAAAGTAGCAACACTGATTGGTACTTCAAGAGACAGTAAAACGTCAAAGGGCATTTCAATAAATTTACTCTAACTTCTTTGGGATCTCACACAATGAAGAAGTAGGGATTCATTCTTCCATTACCTCATGGTCGATAGTGTGAGCACATGATTTTTGCACCAGGCAAATAATTCCAAAATTAAAATAAATATGTTTTTGAGTGCAATTACTTGCTTTGCTTGAAATTAGTTATATTTTTGTGTGTTTGAATAAGTAAGAAATTAGAAAAAATCAAAAAAATAGTAGTAATTAATTTGTTAGTTTATTTAATTAGAAAATTATTTAAATAGCTTAAGTAGTAAAAATTAGGAAAAATAGCAGACAATTACCAAAAAAATACTAGAAAATTGGAGTAGGTAGTAAATTAGGATTTATAATTTTTCATAAAAGAAAAAGAAAAAAAAAGTATAAAAGAAAATACATAAAAATCATTAAAATTGAAAAATACAAAAAAAAATAGGTTGTATAATAAACTGGGCCAACTGAAAGTCCAAATTGGTGGCCCAGTCCATTAGCCCAAAGGTCAGGCCGGATCCGTTAATGTGAGATTCAATCTCAGCCATCCATCGCTTTAATCCAATGGCCCCAATAATTAGTTGGTTTCTTTAATTAATTAAGATGTGACGATTAATCTTGGCCGTCCGTTTTATTCAATCCAAGGGTCGAAGGTTGGGGTCTCATAAGCGACGGAACGACGGCGTTTTAGTAACGCCTGTTGCGAGCCGTTGATCTCCATCCAACAAACGGCCCAGATCTCTTCAGCCTGTCCGAGTATAAATGGCTTTTGTCTGAAGGAGACAAGCCATTACATACAACCCTAAAGACAGCCGCCTCTGTTCTTCATCTTCTTCATCTCTGCAAACTCGACGGCTATGGCGGCCACCACTCCTACGGTGGTCGCCGGCTCCTCTCACCTTTCCCCTCGTCTTCTCCTTCTTCTTCATTCCATAGCACACCCAAAAACCCCAGAAAAACACCCCGTTCTTCAAAGTCCCGGTCACCGGAGTTACACCGGTGACCACCCAAAGTATGAAGAACCACATGAAACTAATGCCGTTCTATTCCTCTCCACTAGATCTACCCAACCATACCACTGGCTACCCTCGAATGTCCCTCGAACGTTTCGAATATCCCAAAAAGGGTCGTCGGAACCCTAACTCCGGCGACCCCAAGTTCAAACCCCAATCAAGAATCATTCTTTACCCTCACCCAAACACCCCTCTTCAAGCCGAAGTCCAAAAAGGCTTCCCCTTTGAGCCTAAAAGAAAAATCAGAGAAAAATCGAAGAAAAGAGTTCTGAAAAAAGAATAAAGAAAAAAAAAAGAAACAAAAAGAAAAGCCTGGGAAAGTCTGAGAGATTAAAGAAAAGAAAAGAAAAGAGAATATGAAGCTCGGGGGACAGGCCCCGCAAGCTAAGTCCCTCCCCTTTTCTTGTTTTGGCTGTTTATGATTTTACTTGTGTTCTTCTTGTATGTTTTTGCTTTCTTAGATCTTGTTTCACATGATAGCTTTAGGTTTGGTCCGATTTTGATTTTATGTTCTTCTTACCCTCTGTGTTACGGTTTGGTTTTGTATATCCTCCTGTTAATCTGTTTTCTTGCTATACTGAGTAGCTTTTCTCAACATGTTTAGTCTTAGGGTTTGTCTTTGGTATTTAGTCATAAGGTTCCTTGATCTTTTCTTCCGAGCATGTTAGTGATGAGATGTTGTTTGTTTGGTTTTGATTTCATGGCTCTTAGCCTTAATTTCAGAAGTCTCATCTTTTCCCCTGACTGTTTCACTATTGGTTTTGAATCATTACAAAAGCATGGCCGTTGACCTTTGTCTTTTAGTTCTTTTATGTTTAAAGTCATAGATAATAAGTTTAAGTTACTTTGATTCATTTCCTTTTCTTCATTTTTTGCATCTGTTTGACTACTCTTGATGTTTGGCTTTAATGATCTATGAAAGAATTAGGTTTCTTTTTCATCTTGTCCATCTTCATAATTGTTTGCTACCAATCATGTTAAGTCATAAGAGTCACTTTGAATTCCCTTTGTTTCCTCATCTTGTAGATATTATAGTCTTTGGATCTGTTTAATTTTTACAGTCCAGCCTTCTCCCATTATCATGAATGCATAGTTTTGATAGTAGTTTAACTTCTCATCATTACATTAAGTTGTTTTTGAAGCACCCTGATTGAACTCTCCTGTTTTCTTCACTGTTTCTCTCTATATCCTTCTCTTCTTCATCTTCATGATTATTAAGATTAGGCTTAGTACTTGAAAAGGGATTTTGATTGCCATGCTTAGTCTATTGCTCTCCTGTTTAAAATAAGTCCTATTTTATTCCCTTGTTGACTGTTTTCTGAGAGTTTTAGTGTCTATGTGTCTATACCCATGAATGCTAAGTGTTTTGGGGTTATTTCCAGTATGTCACCTGACATGAATTGATTGTGGCTAAGCCTATTTGATCTTAATTGACACTTTGCCATGTGAGATTGAGTTTGTGAGTCTGACTGATTAAAACTCAACATTATCCATTCTCTCTTCTGAATTTTGATTAGTTGATAAACATTGTTTGGTTTCATATGGTTATGTGTATAATTATATGTTGAAATGGCTAAAACTGCAATATTAGTTGAACACTGTTAATGCTTTCATGCTTAGGTGAATTGGCTATAGCTGCTAGTGCTAGGTCTCATTAATTAGTTAGTTTTTAAATAGGAATTAGCAGAAAATGAACAAAATAGGCTACAAGTTTAATAATTGGCCTAAGAATGGTCAACCTTGCAAAGGGTTGACCAATTCTGTGAGCCCTAACACACAGTCCACCTTAAAAAGGGGCTGGTTGTGCAAAGTGGCTAAGTCTGCAAATGCAGACTAGCCCAGGCTCTATATTGAGCCTTGAACATTAAAAGTGGCCAAACCTGTAAAGGTTTTGGGCCCAACTGTTCAATAATTGGGTTTAGTACCCAAGCTAAGTCTCAACTTGAGACTGGCTAGCTTTTAAATAGTTTAATTTAATAACAAAGCAGGCTATGCCTGCAATTAGCTTTAATTAGGAATAAATGGGTCTTAATTGATTGGAATTAACTTAAAAATGGCTAAATTTGAAATAGTTCTTAAAAATGAAACTGGCCAGCCCTTAAATACTAATGCTAGGGCCGGCTATTAGTTAAATAGTTCAAAACAAGCTGAAAATCTGCCCTAGGCAAGCTAGTAAATCAGCAGTGCCCTTAGGGGCATAATTGGGTATTAAAAGGTAAAATAGTAACTAGTAAGAACTTAGGAGGGTAATAGGGACATTCATGCTCCTGATTTCTGCAATTTTGCAGAGATTTAGGGGTATAATGGTCTCCTAAAAATGGGAAATCTGTAAAAATCTCAAACCCCTAAGGTCATACTAGTAAAAGGCCATAAAAGAGAATCTTTAGAACCTTCCAGCACATGCTGGAAGGGTTTCTGGTAACTGAAATATGGACTAAAGTGTAGAATGGATAATTTTGAAGGGAGGGGAAGTGGGATTAATCCCATACTTCCTCCCCAAGTATTCAGCCCTAAAGGTTAGCTATAAATATCTCTTAAAAAAGAGCTGAAAAGGGGGTTCCATTGGAGAATAATCTGAAAAACACTTAAGCTGAAATTCATACAAAAGCATTGAGAGATAAAAGAGCAATAGAACAATAGGATTTTTCTGGAATTTCTCAGTAGAACTCACTGGTTTCCATTGGTTTTGCCGTGTTCTTCTGCTCGAAATTGGATTGGATTCTTCTGTTACATTGTTGATTCGTTCCTGTTGTTGCTGTGATACTTGGCTCTTTGGATCTCACTGTTGCATTGCCTTGATTGACCCTTTGCTGTTACTTACCTGCTTTACCCCTAGAACTCATTGGTTCTTTTGCTGAATCAGGTACACACCTTGTTCAATGAAGCTGTATTGTTGAGATGCATCAATGGAATGAAGTTCTGTCTTAACTCGCCTTGTCATTTTTGTATTCTTTAATTGATAGTTTAATTGTAGTAATATGTAGTAGTTGAAGAACAGAAAAACGATACTAATGCTGTAATAATGTAGTACTAGCAGTAGTATAAGTAGTAATATAGTATAGATAGCTTGTCACTTAGTTTAATTAGGAAAACTTAAAACATAAGTCAATTAGTAATACCTGCAATATTAATAATCTAATAACGAACTCCATGAAGGAATCAGTAGTATAACTATGCATGAGTCTTTGAATCATTCACCTGTAGATATTTAAGGTCGAACCATGAAACAATCAGATTGTATAACTATTGTGAATATAGTTAGTCTAAATTCGATGATCAGAAATAAAAGCAGGCTATAGAAAAAGGTAACTGAATATTGAAGCAATTTAATTTGAACCATGTTTATAGTGTTTAGTTAGAAATGTAATAATGAATATAGTCAATTAATTAGTCCAGATTCACAGTTAATTAGGTTAGTAATTCTTCAAGTTTTCCTGTAAATCACCTTCTCAGATTCAGTATTGACCTCAAACACTAGTATAATAAGAAGCAGCATATTAGTCCTAATATATAAAAACCAGTAATTGATTTGTAATTGATATTTGATGTATTGATCTCTTTTACTGAATAAATAAAATGCCTTTTGTTTCAAATGTGTGTCTCTGCTCTTTTACTTCAATCACTGTAATTGCTATTTAGTTTAAGCCTAGTATATATGGGCCCGAATCGCTATATCAAGTTGACAAAGCCAGCAAGAAGAAGTCGAAAAGCCTGGGCTTTGAATACCCAAACAGTTCAAATGTACAAATGAAAAGAGAACCAGGCCCAATTAAACAACAAACTACACGGGCCTGGGATTATTCTTGTGTAAATACGATTGAGGAAAGAACAATTATAGAAAAATGTAGTCAAATACAAGTATTGAAACCTTTTAATAAAAATTGGGACGAGCCTCGCCCGAATAACACCGGGGCCCCCATTTAGTGATGATATAATACAAAAATAGATCCGGGAAAGCTAATCGTAAATTCCATAGCTTCTCCCAAAAGATTTAAAAGCCGATAGACGTTACTTTAAGGCACGATTTTAATATACCTTCCTATGAACGAGTGTGCACTTGGTGCGACTCAAATCCAAATCTCGGCAAAGCCGAAATACACCAAAAGTCATAGGCGTACTGGTTGCGGTATGACTCGAGGCGTGTTTCCGCAATGTCGCAAATTCATAAAAAATGACATTTAACGTAAAAGCACAATATGTTGTTTAAAACTTATAATTGAGTCAAACGAAAGTCAAGAACGCCGGTGGAGCGACCGTGCTAAAACCACGGAATCCGGGAGTGCCTAACACCTTCTCCCGGGTTAACAAAGTTCCTTATCCGAACCTCTGCTTCGCAGACATTTCAAAGAGTCAAAATTCCTCGGATTCGGGATTAACCGGTGACTTGGGACACCATTGTCATTCCCAAGTGGCGACTCTGATTAATCTCTAAATATATCCCGAACCGATTGTCCTTAAATTGGAAAAACTCCTTCCCTTACGTTATTTTATCCGTCTCGGGTAATTGAGCGTCGGGGTATACCCTACAAGTGTATTTATACACCTGACGCATGTTGGGGTGGTAAAAAGGGAGGTGTGACAGCTCTGGCGACTCTGCTGGGGATCCAACCCTGAATTTCGATTTCAGGGTTTAAGAACTCGAGCTCCTTAGAACTGCCGTTCGCGTTTTGTTTGACTTCATTATATGATTTGAACAACATGCTATGTGCTTTATCGCTTTGATATTATGTGGACTGTATATAAAATTGTGCCGAAAATCCTTCTCTCTTCTCCCTCGGGGATGTGCTTACTGGTTGAGATTCCCCTTTCCGTTAAAGTCACCTTAAACTAAGAAAACAGAGGCCGGATAAGTTACAAAGCCGATTGACTCCGCGGGTCAACGGTACGTAGCCCCCTCCTCGATTCGAGTTGTCCGCTCGGGTACACGGTCTAGCACTCTATGAAACCATAAGATTTTGAACATAGGTCTAGGACGATTATTTGCATCATATTTGACTTAGGGGACTCAACACAGGGGTTGGGTCCGTCTAGGACAGGTGACCCGGTATTGAAAAGACCGAGCATGCTATGTGTTGCGTTTTATTGTCCTTGATCGTTATGCGGACCGGCGGAAATCCCGAGATTGGAAAAATTGTTGAAAAAGAAAAAAAAGAGAGAGAGAGGAAAATAATAATTTGTAGAAAATAGGTAACCGAAAATTTGAAAATTTGAAAAATAGGTGGAACGTTTTTTAAACAATTGGTCAAATAATCTGACCGAACTACGCAAGTTTGATTCTCGCCATTAGGTGGGATACGTAGGCAACCCTTAAACGGGTCCAACCACACTTTTAGAAAAAGACCAAAAAGATTTTCTTTTTAAATAATCGAGGTGATTGCTATTTTTGGAAATAGCCGAATGTTCCGAAAGGACGACGGAAGGCTGTTTTTGCAAAAATGGCCACTTCGAAAATCATTTTCCTTTTCTTTCATTCAAAAATTGAAAATTTGCATTGAAAAAGATTTTTTCTCTTCTAAATAAAATCACCTTAATAAATGTACAGGACGAGCACGATGATGAATGAACAATTTTCCCTAAATAAAATCCCTTTGGAGCTGAGATTATGGTGGCAGGACATGGGATCCAATGGTCAAGACTGGGTCAAAAGGTACTTGAAAGGCCTTACGGGGTTACTCGAAATAGTTCCTCGAGGTGATGTGGTTAGAGCGTTGGTCACGTTTTGGGATTCGGCACACAACGTATTTCATTTCCCGGATTTTGAACTTACCCCAACTTTGGAGGAGATTGCCTTTTACATTGGGAAGACCGAGGTTCCGCTGAAAGGAAAATACCGGGTATCTCCGAGGACGGTGACAGTACATCGCTTCCTCGACTCTTTGAAAATTGCCCGGAATGTTCATAATGAAGATCTGGCCAACGGGTTTTGTTCTTTAAGCTTCATCTACAATAGGTTTGGACACGTTGGGGGTTTCAATGATCTTACCAACAAGCTATGTTGCAAGTCCAACCGGGCGAAATGGGAAGAACACCGGAGGTTCGCATTTTTGGTGGCATTTCTTGGAGTTGTTGTATTCCCGAGGAAAGATGGACATATCAATATAAAAGTCGCCGGGTTAGCTTCCACACTGATAGTACAAGAAAACTGTACTCTGGCCCCGATGATTGTTGCGGATATCTATCGTGCTCTGACTGCGTGCAAAGCGGGGGCTACTTTCTTCGAAGGGTGTAACTTGATCTTGCAAATCTGGCTAATTGAGCATCTGTGCCACCACCCTTCATTCTCGAGCTATGGTTCGGCCAATCGGACATGTTTAGAAGAGTTCAATGCGAGGACAAAAGAAGTAAAGTTGCCCGAGGGAGTCCAAGGCTGGATTGTGTATCTTCGATCACTAACTGACGGTCAAATTGATTGGACGTATGACTGGTTACCTCTTGACGAGGTGATATACATGCTAACGGAGGGATCGCCGTTTTTGATCATGGGTTTGAAGAGTATACAACCCTATGCCCCATACAGAGCCCTGCGACAGTTGGGTCGGTGTCAGATTATTCCGAGAGATGGGGATCTCAGTGTGCAAGCTGTGGAGATTGGTCCAGACGGGCAATTCCCGGAAGCAAAAATCCGGCAAATCTGGAACGAGTGCCAAAATTTAAAGATTGATACTTGTGTGCCGGATAGAGCTAAGGGGGAGATATCACCTGGGTACTCCACATGGTACCGACGAGGGGTCGAACACGAACGTCTTTCAAAGAGACCTCACTTGCAAGACCTGATAGAGCAATCCGAGGAAAATCTGAAATGGGCAACCAAGGAAAAGGAATATAAGGCAAAAATCAGTCTGTTGGAAGATAAGCTGAGAAATCTTCATTTCGAAAGTGGCTTACAAGCAGCATCCGATGAAGGGGAAAAGAAACAGCTGAAGAAAGAAAATGATGTGTTGAAAGCTCAAATAGCTCAAATGAAAATTGCATCCGAGACCCCAGTTCGTTCAGCCCGCGATGAAAAGTTAATTGAGATTCTCCGGCGGAAAGTAAACGACTATGGCTTCGATTTGGACGTAGCTGAAAAAGAGTTAGCCAAGGCTCGGAAGCAAATGGACAAAGACGCCGAGGAAAGAGCCAAGTTGGTCCGGCAGCTACAAGGCAAGCATGATGTTGAAATAGCTCAGCTTAGAAAGAAAATGATCTCAGCCACGGTCCAAAGTAACAAGATTATCAAAGATCTTGAAGAAGAAAGAGAGCACTGCTACACGACTATGGCTAGATTGGAATTGAAGCTACAACAAGTGCAGAAGGACAACCAACACACCTTGGATGCTCGCGCTCAACAATTAAGTCGTCTATTGCAAGAAAAAGGGGTCATCAGAGAAAAGATTGTTCGTATCGCCCAGTACATCACCCGAAAGACTCGGCTTTGTGAAGACATGTCTCGGAGGACTTTTGTTTCTGCAGTAAAGTTTTTTGTACAACAAGTCATGGCTGACCTGGATAGGCTTCAAAGGGGTTTAGCATATAGGCCCGCGGCAAGGCCGAACGATGCCTCGCGGGCACTAGGTGCATTAATGTACTCTTAGGTCATGCATCATCTTTTATTTTATTTTTCTTTTTCTTAAACATCACTTTGTAATCAAGGTTTTGAATTATCAATGAGAAAACAAAGTGTTGTTACCAATTCTTTTACTTTATGGCATTTCTTTGTATCCGCTAGGCAAATAAATAGGAGCGTGATTATGAAAACGGCAAGGAAAAAGAGAGAGAAGAAAAAGCAAGAAAAGAAAAAAGAGAGAAGAGAAAAAGCAAGAAAAGAGAAAAAGCAAAAGAGAAAAGAAAAGAAAGGAAGAAAAGAAAGAAAGAAAACAAAAGAGCGGAAAAAGAAAAAGATGATTGAAGTGAGCAGCGGCCGGGATGATGCATAACGACTCGAGCAAATGTGTTTGTTTTTAAAGTCGTTATATCTTATTCATGTGCTAACAACTAACAAGTGTTGATGTTTGTGAGTCCAGATTTTCTAGGCAACTGGCATACTGGCTACCCACTCATACAACACCAGATCCAAAAAGATGACAAAGGCTGTATCCCAGGAGATCGAGGCAACCATTGTAGACCCTGCTCACGAAGAAGAGATCGTGGATGTGGCGGGGATGAAAGAAGAAATGTACAAGTTAAGACAACAGATGGCTGAAATGTACCAGGCTTGGTCAAGAGGTCAACCACTACCAGCCTACCCTGCTAACCCTGCATATGTCCCTCCAGCCAATCCTAACCCCGAGCCACCAACAATGAACTCGTCCTCCACCTACCCCGACTACCCTCACTACTATGCTTCCACCTCCCAAATGCCACCACCTCCAACCAAGCAAGCACCACCTCCTATACCACAAGTCGCTCCTGTATATGTGGCACCTCCGCCCGCTGTTATCCACAAATCTTCTAGTGAACCAATATTCCATATCCAGGATCCTCACTACTACCCTCCGGAGCCTACTTTCAGACAACACGAGTCTCACGCTCCCATGATAGAAGTAAGTGCCGGGCAGGAAGAGATGGCTCGGAAAGTGAAGAGTCTTGAGAACGCTTTTCGCAATATGCAAGGGCTGGGAGGGCAAGTAAGTGTAGCCTACAAAGACCTGTGTTTGTTCCCTGAGGTGCAGCTTTCCGCAGGATTTAAGTTGCCCAAGTTCGACATGTACAACGGACACGGGGATCCGGTAGCTCATCTAAGAGGATATTGTAGCAAGATGAGAGGCGCGGGAGGTAGAGATGAATTGTTGATGGCGTATTTCAGCCAAAGTTTGAGTGGATCAGTGCTGGAATGGTATACTCGACAGGACCATACAAGATGGTTCGTTTGGGATGATTTAGCACAAGCTTTCGCTAGTCATTTTCAGTACAATCTGGAGATCATACCCGACAGGTTATCCCTTACCAAGCTGGAGAAAAAGCCAGGAGAGAGCTTTAGAGAATACGTTTTTAGATGGAGGGAACAGGCCGCTAGAGTGGATCCACCGATGAAAGAAGGAGAGATGGTGGATTGTTTTCTGCAAGCTTTGGATCCAACATACTACGGCCATCTAGTGTCAGCGATTGGAAAAAGTTTCAACGAAGTTGTGAAAATGGGAAGTTTTGTAGAAGAGGGTTTGAAGACAAACAAAATTATGAGTTTTTCGGCTATCAAAGCCACCAACCAAGCTATACAGAGTGGAAGCGGAGGAGTGATGGGAAAGAAGAAGAAAGAAGAAGTATCAACCATTGAAAGTAGGTCATGGAGTCGCAACCCACATTATAACCCACCAAGACCCTATCGCCAACACCCACCAAGCCCGTCAACCCCATATAATCCACCACCACCATCTTACCCGCCAAATCCCTACAATGCACCGAGCCCATATAACCCACCACCACCACCATACCCACCGACCTGTACCACATTACCATCACCCTCAAACCCAAGCTTATCCACCACCACCACCCCACGTGTGGAGAGCTCAAGCTCCGCACAATGTGTACCATACCCAAAACACATACCCAACCCCTAAACCTTACCGAAACCAGAATAGACCCAGGCCGGACGCTGATTGGAGAAACAAAGCAAGAAAGACATTCACTCCTCTCGGAGAGTCATATACCAGTCTTTTCCACAGGTTGAAAGAATTGGGGATGTTGAGGCCAATCGCACCAAAAAATCCAAACCCACCTCCGAAAAATCTTGATTCTTCTGTCAGATGTGAATACTGTTCGGGAACATTGGGCCACGATACTGAGAAGTGTTGGCAATTAAAGAATGCCATTCAAGATCTTATCGATGAGAGGAGAATTGAAGTGCAGGCTCCCGAGGCCCCAAACATTACCCATAATCCATTGCCGAATCACCACGAAACAAATATGATAGAACTGGTGCAGGGTGATGGCAATCAAAAACCATCTCATGACCGTCATGATGATAAAGTCGAGTGACAAGTTAGAGAAAGAAATTGTGAAAGAGGAAGCAATTGTTGAGAAACCAAAGCCGGTAGTGATGGGAGGTTTAAAGGTGGTAGTTCCAGGTGCAAAGACGATCGTGACTGTGAAAGGAGCAAGTGCAGAGCCAGTAATCATAAAACCAGTAGTGCAAATGCCAGTGGTGAACACCAAGACTGTGCCTTGGAACTATAACAAGGTAACAGTAGTCTACAAGGGAAAAGAGATTTCTGATGAAGTTAACGAAACGCATGGACTTACCCGATCTGGAAGGTGTTTTGCTCCAGAGGAACTGAGAAAGATGAAAACGGTAAAAGAAAGTCAACTGAAGAAGCCAGTGTCGGAAGAGAAAGCAGAAGAATTTCTTAAGAAAATGAAGTCACAAGAGTACTCGGTGGTTGAGCAGTTAAGAAAGACCCCGGCCCAAATTTCTTTGTTATCTTTGTTGATACATTCAGAGGAGCACCGGAAGGCTCTTATGAAGATTCTAAATGAGGCTCATGTTCCGGAGAAGATTTCGGTGTGTCATTTGGAGAAGATTACCAGCAAAATTTTCGAGTCCAATAGAATCACCTTCTCTGATAGGGAGTTGCCGGTGGAAGGAACTGAACACAATAAAGCATTGTACCTCGCGGTAAAGAGTGAAGAGTCAGTCGTGACTAGGGTATTGATTGACAATGGATCGAGCGCGAACATCTGCCCGCTGTCAACTCTAGGGAAGCTGAACATTAGCCCGGATAGAATCCGGAGAAACAATATCAATGTGAGAGGGTTTGACGGCGGAGGTAAGAACACGTTGGGGGATATTATTTTGGAAGTGACCATCGGTCCCGTTGATTTTACGATGGAGTTCCAGGTGCTCGACATCGCCGTATCATATAACTTGCTGTTAGGTCGACCCTGGATTCATGCGGCCAAAGCGGTACCATCTTCTCTACACCAGATGGTCAAGTTTGAATGGGAGCAGCAAGAGATTGTTGTACACGGAGAGGAAAATGCTTGTAATGTGGTAGCACCTTTTGACGGTACCGATGGGGATCGGGGTCCTTGGGTCTACCAAGTGACGGATGCTGTTGAGGTGAATAGGGTTGCTGAAGGAGAAAAGTTACCAACTCCTATGATGGCACCAACTGCTGTGATGGTGGCCAGAGAAATGCTGAGAAACGGATTTGCACGGGGAGGGGATTAGGCAAAACACTGCAGGGAGTCATTCAACCAGTTCAACTTCCGGAGAACAAAGGTACATTCGGCTTAGGGTTCAAACCCACCTTTGCCGATATCCAAAGAGCCTCTAAAGCCAAGAGAAACTGGACCTTGCCCAAACCCATACCCAAATTATCCGACATCTTTATCGGGCCTGGTACAAAATATCAACCATCTGCTGCAGCAAAGTGCATTGAGACCCAACTTGATGAAGAAATGCTTGGTTTTAAGAAAATGTTCTGGGAGGTGAATACGATTGAAGCAGGGGAAGGCACGAGCAACATGGACGTGCAATTTGTGGGGCCCAGAATCACATTGAACAATTGGGAAGCTACTCCTTTCCTTATCCGGAAGGAGTCTTGGTAGTTAGCTCAAAATTTCATTGTTTCCCCGAAAGTTGTTATTTTATAATTTCCCCATTCCCCTCATGAAAAAAAAATCAATCACCATGTATCCCGAACATTGTTCGTTTCTTTTGTTAATGAAATGCAGTTTTTCCTTTTTTCTTCATTTTTGCCTTATTTTTCTTTATTTTTCCTTTTGTACAGTTTTGCATGTGTTGATTCCAATGCCATGTCATGCGTGAAGGATTCTAGACCCAGTTCCGACAATCACGCTACTATACAAGAAATCGAGGAAGATAGTGAAATAGAATGTGAGGATGAGGAAGCCCTGGAGGAAATAAGTAAGGACATGAAACAATACGAGGAAAAACCCAAGCCGAATCTGAGTGATACGGAATCCGTAAACTTGGGGAGCGAAGATGATGTCCGAGAAACAAAGATTAGTGTGCATTTGGAGGCACCCCTCAGGGATGAATTGATAAGGTTGTTACATGAATTTAAGGACATCTTTGCCTGGTCCTATGATGACATGCCCGGGCTTAGCACGGATCTGGTGGTACACAAGTTGCCTATCTACTCGGAATGCCGGCCAGTGAAACAAAAGCTGAGGAAATTCAAAACGGACATTAGCGTGAAGATAAAGGAAGAGGTGAATAAGCAGTTTGAGGCAAAGGTCATAAGAGTTACCAAATACCCCACCTGGTTGGCAAATGTTGTGCCGGTCCCAAAGAAAGATGGCAAAACCGGAGTGTGTGTAGACTATAGAGACCTCAACAAAGCCAGTCCGAAGGACGACTTCCCATTGCCAAACATCCACATATTGATCGACAATTGCGCCAAGCATGAAATCGGTTCGTTTGTGGACTGTTATGCAGGCTATCACCAGATCCTGATGGACGAAGAAGATGCTGAGAAAACTGCCTTCATTACACCTTGGGGAACGTACTGTTATAGGGTAATGCCGTTTGGATTGAAGAATGCCGGGGCAACTTACATTAGGGCAATGACCACTATGTTTCATGATATGATGCATAGAGAAATTGAGGTATATGTGGACGATGTCATCATAAAGTCCAGAAAACAACCTGATCATGTGAAAGATTTAAGGAAGTTTTTCCAAAGACTCCGGAGGTACAATCTAAAGCTCAATCCGGCGAAGTGTGCTTTTGGAGTGCCTTCAGGGAAACTACTGGGGTTTATTGTGAGCCGGCGAGGTATTGAACTGGATCCATCAAAGATCAAGGCTATTCAAAGTCTACCTCCGCCGAAAAACAAAAAGGAGGTCATGAGCTTATTAGGAAGGTTGAATTACATTAGTCGGTTCATTGCTCAATTGGCATCAACATGCGAGCCGATCTTCAAGTTGTTAAAGAAAGATGCAGCAGTGAAAGTGGACCGACGAGTGTCAGGAAGCCTTTGACAAGATCAAAGAATATTTGGCTAATCCTCCGGTGTTAGTTCCTCCGGAACCAGGGCGTCCTCTGATTTTGTATTTGACGGTGCTAGATAATTCTTTCGGTTGTGTACTAGGTCAACATGATGAGACAGGCAGGAAAGAACAAGCTATCTACTACCTCAGCAAAAAGTTTACATCTTACGAGGTGAAGTATACCCAATTGGAGAGAACTTGTTGTGCATTGATTTGGGTGGCTCAGAAGCTAAAGCATTATTTGTCAGCATACACTACGTACTTGATATCACGATTGGATCCTCTCAAGTATATCTTTCAGAAGCCCATGCCTACGGGAAGACTGGCCAAATGGCAGATTCTGCTCACGGAATTCGACATTGTCTATGTAACTCGTACAGCAATGAAGGCACAAGCTATTGCGGACCACTTAGCCGAGAATCCGGTGGATGATGAATATGAACCACTGAAAACATACTTTCCGGATGAAGAGGCAATGCTTGTCGAGGAGACGGAGCAAGAGGAGAGATCGGGATGGAAAATGTACTTTGATGGAGCCGTCAACAGTAGGGGCGTTGGTATCGGAGCGGTACTCATTTCAAGTACGGGTCAACACTATCCCGTTACAGCTCAGCTTCGATTTTTCTGCACCAACAATATGGCCGAATATGAAGCATGCATCTTGGGATTAAGGATGGCAATCGACATGGGTATTCAAGAGATTTTGGTCATGGGTGACTCGGATCTCTTGGTACACCAAATTCAAGGGGAATGGGAGACACGAGATTTGAAATTGATACCATATCGGTATTGTTTGCACGAGTTGTCTCAAAGATTCCGGTCTATAGAATTCAAGCACATCCCAAGAATGCACAATGAGATTGCGGATGCTTTGGCCACATTGTCCTCTATGTTGCATCATCCGGACAAGACATATATAGATCCGCTCCAGATCCAAGTCCGAGATCAGAATGCTTATTGCTTCGCTGTGGAAGAAGAGTCGGATGGAGAGCCGTGGTATCATGATATTAGAGAATACTTGAAAGCCGGCAAATACCCGGAGCAAGCCACTGGAGACCAGAAGAGAGCCATCAGGCGTCTAGCCAATGGATTTTTCTTCGGTGGAGGAGTGGTATACAAAAGAACACCAGATCTGGGTTTATTGAGATGTGTGGATGCACAACAAGCAGATGAAATCATGATTGAAGTACATGTTGGAGTATGCGGACCCCACATGAGCGGATATGTTTTAGCAAAGAAGATTCTGAGAGCAGGGTACTACTGGCTCACGATGGAGCGTGATTGTATCAGGTATGTAAAGAAATGCCATCAATGCCAGGTACATGGGGATCTGATCCACTCCCCGCCTTATGAGTTGCACACAATGTCAGCACCATGGCCCTTTGTTGCTTGGGGCATGGATGTCATCGGCCCGATAGATCCAGCCGCTTCTAATGGGCACAGGTTTATCCTGGTTGCAATTGATTATTTCACCAAGTGGGTCGAAGCTAAGACATTCAAGGCGGTGACGAAGAAAGCGGTGGTGGATTTTGTGCACGAGAATATCATATGCCGATTTGGAATCCCCAAAGTGATTATCACGGACAATGGAGCCAATTTAAACAGTCATCTCATGGCGGAGGTCTGTGAAAGGTTTAAGATCACGCACCGTAATTCCACGCCTTACAGGCCAAAGGCGAATGGTGCAGTAGAAGCGGCAAATAAGAACATCAAGAAGATTCTCCGAAAAATGGTGGAGGGATCCAGGCAATGGCATGAAAAGTTACCCTTTGCTCTCATGGGTTACCGCACGACGGTACGTACTTCTATCGGAACCACACCTTATACCCTGGTGTATGGAACAGAGGCCGTTATACCCGCAGAAATAGAAATACCGTCATTGCGAATTATAGCCGAATCCGAGATAGATGACGATGAATGGGTAAAGGCCCGGTTAGAACAGTTGAATTTGATTGATGAGAAGAGGTTGGCCGCAGTCTGCCATGGGCAGTTGTATCAGCGGAGAATGGCCAGAGCATATAATAAGAAGGTACGACCTCGAAAGTTTGAAGTTGGACAACTGGTATTGAGGCGTATCTTACCACATTGGGCAGAGGCAAAAGGCAAGTTTGCACCGAATTGGCAAGGACCGTTCGTGGTATCACGGGTGTTGTCCAATGGAGCATTATACTTAACTGATGTTGAAGGAAAGTGCGTAGAGACTGCTATCAATTCAGATGCGGTCAAAAGATACTATGTATGATTCCTTTTCAATTGTATGTTTTGTATTTTTGTTGTGATTTTGGAATTGAAATGACGAAGGCATTTTATTCTCTATCCAAACACTTTATCCATTGTTAACCCCTTTGAGCCTTAATGAATGAATTCTTTCATATCCCTCTCTCGAAATCGCTCTAGTGCAATAAAATCGAAATTGCTGGAATGAAAAATGAAATGATGGAAAAATGACAAAAAAAAATGAAAAAAAGAGAAAAAGAAAAAGACAAAAATCGGGAAAAAGTCAAAAAGAAATCCATCTAACTTTTGAAGTTGGATGAACTACGTCTGACTTGATCCCGAAAGGGTACGTAGGCAGCCTCTCTGAGGTTCAGTCACAATAAAGAAAAAATCCAAAATTCCCCACATATTGAAACTGGGGCAGAAGTTATGTTTTAATAATTCCGAGAGTTGTAAATATGTTTAACCCTCGTTGAAATTTTTGAGCCTTTATATCCTTCTTTCTTAACCCGTCCAAAAGCCACGTTACAGTCCAAAGAAAGACCTTCTGATCGATTCTGAAATGATAACGAATACAACAAAGGAGGAGCGAAGTATCGGACAATACCCGTAGAACAGAAGACAAAATACAAAAAGGAAAAATGGGAAAAATAAAAAAATGAGAGAGTCTCATCAGTGAAAACCTTAGCCGGCACTGTGAGGCGATTGTGAGGTTGAGAGAAATAAAATGAGAGAGTCTCATCAGTGAAAACCTTAATCGGCACCGTGAGATGATTGTGAGGTTGAGAGAATAAATGAGAGAGTCTTATTGGTGAAAACCTTTCGAGGCACCGTAAGGCGATCGTGAGGACTATCAAAAGAGAAAAAGGCAACAAAAAGAGTATTGGTTTGGGTCAAAGGCAATTCAGAGTCAGAATAATGATTGGAACGAACTGGGTCAGAGTTTAAATACATGGCATGGTCAGCGGAATCAGCCAGCAAATACCCAGATAAGTTCTGTCATCTCTCCAAAAAATACCCTTACCTTTCTTTCATTTTTTCTGCATTTCATTGTTTACCCTTTTGAGAGCTAACTACCAGCTCCTGATAACGGAAGTTGAAATAACACTGGATCAGAAAGGATAGAAGATCGGGGAGGAGAATAAAGAAGTTTGGCAAACATGGCCAAAGAAAAAGAAAAACAAAACAAAAATGGAAAAATGAGAAAATACAAAAAGAGTCTGCAAGGGACAAGAAGTCGAAAGCCATGCAACATGAAAAAGCAAAAACAAAGGAAGCAATAAGAAGTGGGGACGGCAGATGCCAGTTGCCAGCAGTTTATATCTAATAAATTTTGTTTCATGCAGGAACAAATTGTCACTAATCACTTTAAAGTGAATATGACCAATGTGGGAAATTTAAAATACCAAAAAGAGAAAGTCTGCCGAATAAGTGGAGAAATTCACAGGCAAGAGATAAGTTGGTAAGAGAAAATACCAAAAAGAGGAGGTAACATATTTTAAAATCCACTCCCCAGTCCTCAGGCTGAGGGAATATTTTCTGCATTGCACGTTTAAATTCTGTTAGGCGCCCACCTTCAAATACGGGAATATTTTCTGCATTGCACGTTTAATTTCTGTTAGGCGCCCACCTTCAAATACGGGAATACTTTTCTGCATCGCATTGCACGTTTAATTTCTGTTAGGCGCCCACCTTCAAATACGGGAATACTTTTCTGCATCGCATTGCACGTTTAAATTCTGTTAGGCGCCCACCTTCAAATACGGGAATATTTTCTGCGCATTGCACGTTTAAATTTCTGTTAGGCGCCCACCTTCAAATACGGGAATATTTTCTGCATTTCGCATTGCACGTTTAAATTCTGTTAGGCGCCCACCTTCAAATACGGGAATATTTTCTGCATCGCATTGCACGTTTAATTTCTGTTAGGCGCCCACCTTCAAATACGGGAATATTTTCTGCATTCGCATTGCACGTTTAAATTCTGTTAGGCGCCCACCTTCAAATACGGGAATATTTTCTGCATTCGCATTGCACGTTTAATTTCTGTTAGGCGCCCACCTTCAAATACGGGAATATTTTCTGCATCGCATTGCACGTTTAAATTCTGTTAGGCGCCCACCTTCTAATACGGGAATATTTTTCTGCATCGCATTGCACGTTTATACAGTTAAAAACCCACAAAAAAAAAAAAAAAAAAAAAAAAAAAAAAAGGGTAGTTTGTTGTTTTGTTTTGAGCAGGTTCAGCTCGAGATCAAGAAAAACAAGAAAATCAACAAAAAAGAGAGTCAACAAGAAAAACAAGAAAATCAACAAAAAAGAGAGTCAACAAGAAAAACAAGAAAATCAACAAAAAAGAGAGTCATCAAGAAAAACAAGAAAATCAACAAAAAAGGAAGATTCTGCATCACCGGAAAGGGAAGAAGAGCAAAAGCTAGATTAGGAACAATTGTAATTGTAGGATCATAGCTTAGAATAGCTTCTTCATTTTACATTTTCCCCCGGTGTAATAAGGAGTAAGTCAGCAGGTCTCAACAGTGTCAATGCAACAGTGAGTCTGGTAGTTTTAAACTGCCAGACCTTCCCGAACTACACCGACCTGATTCCTGTTTAGCCCAGGATATGTAGGCAACCTCTAAAGCAGGGTGCGGTCAAAAGGTTTTCAAAAATGCTTTCACGGAATATGCCGATGTGCAAAAATCTCTCATTTCTGCTCACTTGTCTTTGCACTGAAACTCTTCGTGTTCCCGAGCAAAGAGGGGCAGCTGTGAGCACATGATTTTTGCACCAAGCAAATAATTCCAAAATTAAAATAAATATGTTTTTGAGTGCAATTACTTGCTTTGCTTGAAATTAGTTATATTTTTGTGTGTTTGAATAAGTAAGAAATTAGAAAAAATCAAAAAAATAGTAGTAATTAATTTGTTAGTTTATTTAATTAGAAAATTATTTAAATAGCTTAAGTAGTAAAAATTAGGAAAAATAGCAGAAAATTACCAAAAAAATACTAGAAAATTGGAGTAGGTAGTAAATTAGGATTTATAATTTTTCATAAAAGAAAAAGAAAAAAAAAAGTATAAAAGAAAATACATAAAAATCATTAAAATTGAAAAAAATACAAAAAATAGGTTGTATAATAAACTGGGCCAACTGAAAGTCCAAATTGGTGGCCCAGTCCATTAGCCCAAAGGTCAGGCCGGATCCGTTAATGTGAGATTCAATCTCAGCCATCCATCGCTTTAATCCAATGGCCCCAATAATTAGTTGGTTTCTTTAATTAATTAAGATGTGACGATTAATCTTGGCCGTCCGTTTTATTCAATCCAAGGGTCGAAGGTTGGGGTCTCATAAGCGACGGAACGACGGCGTTTTAGTAACGCCTGTTGCGAGCCGTTGATCTCCATCCAACAAACGGCCCAGATCTCTTCAGCCTGTCCGAGTATAAATGGCTTTTGTCTGAAGGAGACAAGCCATTACATACAACCCTAAAGACAGCCGCCTCTGTTCTTCATCTTCTTCATCTCTGCAAACTCGACGGCTATGGCGGCCACCACTCCTACGGTGGTCGCCGGCTCCTCTCACCTTTCCCCTCGTCTTCTCCTTCTACTTCATTCCATAGCACACCCAAAAACCCCAGAAAAACACACCGTTCTTCAAAGTCCCGGTCACCGGAGTTACACCGGTGACCACCCAAAGTATGAAGAACCACATGAAACTAATGCCGTTCTATTCCTCTCCACTAGATCTACCCAACCATACCACTGGCTACCCTCGAATGTCCCTCAAACTTCTCGACTATCCCGAAGAAGGTCGTCGGAACCCTAACTCCGGCGACCCCAAGTTCAAACCCCAATCAAGAATCATTCTTTACCCTCACCCAAACACCCTTCTTCAAGCCGAAATCCAAAAAGGCTCCCCCTTTTGAGCCTAAAAGAAAAATCAGAGAAAAAATCGAAGAAAAGAGAGGTCTGAAAAGAATGAAAGAAAAGGAAAACGAGAAAAGAGAATAAAGAAGAAAAGCCTGGGAAAGTCTGAGAGATTAAAGAAAAGAAAAGAAAAGAGAATAGGAAGCTCGGGGGACAGGCCCCGCAAGCTAAGTCCCTCCCCTTTTCTTGTTTTGGCTGTTTATGATTTTACTTGTGTTCTTCTTGTATGTTTTTGCTTTCTTAGATCTTGTTTCACATGATAGCTTTAGGTTTGGTCCGATTTTGATTTTATGTTCTGCTTACCCTCTGTGTTACGGTTTGGTTTTGTATATCCTCCTGTTAATCTGTTTTCTTGCTATACTGAGTAGCTTTTCTCAACATGTTTAGTCTTAGGGTTTGTCTTTGGTATTTAGTCATAAGGTTCCTTGATCTTTTCTTCCGAGCATGTTAGTGATGAGATGTTGTTTGTTTGGTTTTGATTTCATGGCTCTTAGCCTTAATTTCAGAAGTCTCATCTTTTCCCCTGACTGTTTCACTATTGGTTTTGAATCATTACAAAAGCATGGCCGTTGACCTTTGTCTTTTAGTTCTTTTATGTTCAAAGTCATAGATAATAAGTTTAAGTTACTTTGATTCATTTCCTTTTCTTCATTTTTTGCATCTGTTTGACTACTCTTGATGTTTGGCTTTAATGATCTATGAAAGAATTAGGTTTCTTTTTCATCTTGTCCATCTTCATAATTGTTTGCTACCAATCATGTTAAGTCATAAGAGTCACTTTGAATTCCCTTTGTTTCCTCATCTTGTAGATATTATAGTCTTTGGATCTGTTTAATTTTTACAGTCCAGCCTTCTCCCATTATCATGAATGCATAGTTTTGATAGTAGTTTAACTTCTCATCATTACATTAAGTTGTTTTTGAAGCACCCTGATTGAACTCTCCTGTTTTCTTCACTGGTTCTCTCTATATCCTTCTCTTCTTCATCTTCATGATTATTAAGATTAGGCTTAGTACTTGAAAAGGGATTTTGATTGCCATGCTTAGTCCATTGCTCTCCTGTTTAAAATAAGTCCTATTTTATTCCCTTGTTGACTGTTTTCTGAGAGTTTTAGTGTCTATGTGTCTATACCCATGAATGCTAAGTGTTTTGGGGTTATTTCCAGTATGTCACCTGACATGAATTGATTGTGGCTAAGCCTATTTGATCTTAATTGACACTTTGCCATGTGAGATTGAGTTTGTGAGTCTGACTGATTAAAACTCAACATTATCCATTCTCTCTTCTGAATTTTGATTAGTTGATAAACATTGTTTGGTTTCATATGGTTATGTGTATAATTATATGTTGAAATGGCTAAAACTGCAATAGTTCCATGTTAGTTGAACACTGTTAATGCTTTCATGCTTAGGTGAATTGGCTATAGCTGCTAGTGCTAGGTCTCATTAATTAGTTAATTTTTAAATAGGAATTAGCAGAAAATGAACAAAATAGGCTACAAGTTTAATAATTGGCCTAAGAATGGTCAACCTTGCAAAGGGTTGACCAATTCTGTGAGCCCTAACACACAGTCCACCTTAAAACAATGGCTGGTTGTGCAAAGGGTTATGTTTGCAAATGCAGACTAGCCCAGGCTCTATATTGAGCCCTGAACAGCATAATGGCCAAACATGTAAAGGTTTTGGGCCCAGCTGTTCAGTATATGGCTTTGGTAGCCCAAGCCAAGTCTCAACTTGAGACTGGCTAGTTCTTAAATAGGTTAACATAACAGTAAAACAGGCTATGCCTGCAATTAGCTTTAATTAGGAATAAATGGGTCTTAATTGACTGGAATTAACTTAAAAATGGCTAAATTTGAAATAGTTCTTAAAAATGAAACTGGCCAGCCCTTAAATACTAATGCTAGGGCTGGCTATTAGTTAAATAGTTCAAAACAAGCTGAAAATCTGCCCTAGGCAAGCTAGTAAATCAGCAGTGCCCTTAGGGGCATAATTGGGTATTAAAAAGGTAAAATAGTAACTAGTAAGAACTTAGGAGGGTAATAGAGACATTCATGATCCTGATTTCTGCAATTTTGCAGAGATTTAGGGGTATAATGGTCTCCTAAAAATGGGAAATCTGTAAAAATCTCAAACCCCTAAGGTCATACTAGTAAAAGGCCATAAAAGAGAATCTTTAGAACCTTCCAGCACATGCTGGAAGGGTTTCTGGTAACTGAAATATGGACTAAAGTGTAGAATGGATAATTTTGAAGGGAGGGGAAGTGGGATTAATCCCATACTTCCTCCCCAAGTATTCAGCCCTAAAGGTTAGCTATAAATATCTCTTAAAAAGAGCTGAAAAGGGGGTTCCATTGGAGAATAATCTGAAAAACACTTAAGCTGAAATTCATACAAAAGCATTGAGAGATAAAAGAGCAATAGAACAATAGGATTTTTCTGGAATTTCTCAGTAGAACTCACTGGTTTCCATTGGTTTTGTCGTGTTCTTCTGCTCGAAATTGGATTGGATTCTTCTGTTACATTGTTGATTCGTTCCTGTTGTTGCTGTGATACTTGGCTCTTTGGATCTCACTGTTGCATTGCCTTGATTGACCCTTTGCTGTTACTTACCTGCTTTACCCCCTAGAACTCATTGGTTCTTTTGTTGAATCAGGTACACACCTTGTTCAATGAAGCTGTATTGTTGAGATGCATCAATGGAATGAAGTTCTGTCTTAACTCGCCTTGTCATTTTTGTATTCTTTAATTGATAGTTTAATTGTAGTAATATGTAGTAGTTGAAGAACAGAAAAACGATACTAATGCTGTAATAATGTAGTACTAGCAGTAGTATAAGTAGTAATATAGTATAGATAGCTTGTCACTTAGTTTAATTAGGAAAACTTAAAACATAAGTCAATTAGTAATACCTGCAATATTAATAATCTAATAACGAACTCCATGAAGGAATCAGTAGTATAACTATGCATGAGTCTTTGAATCATTCACCTGTAGATATTTAAGGTCGAACCATGAAACAATCAGATTGTATAACTATTGTGAATATAGTTAGTCTAAATTCGATGATCAGAAATAAAAGCAGGCTATAGAAAAAGGTAACTGAATATTGAAGCAATTTAATTTGAACCATGTTTATAGTGTTTAGTTAGAAATGTAATAATGAATATAGTCAATTAATTAGTCCAGATTCACAGTTAATTAGGTTAGTAATTCTTCAAGTTTTCCTGTAAATCACCTTCTCAGATTCAGTATTGACCTCAAATACTAGTATAATAAGAAGCAGCATATTAGTCCTAATATATAAAAACCAGTAATTGATTTGTAATTGATATTTGATGTATTGATCTCTTTTACTGAATAAATAAAATGCCTTTTGTTTCAAATGTGTGTCTCTGCTCTTTTACTTCAATCACTGTAATTGCTATTTAGTTTAAGCCTAGTATATATGGGCCCGAATCGCTATATCAAGTTGACAAAGCCAGCAAGAAGAAGTCGAAAAGCCCGGGCTTCGAGTACCCAAACAGTTCAAATGTACAAATGAAAAGAGAACCAGGCCCAATTAAACAACAAACTACACGGGCCTGGGATTATTCTTGTGTAAATACGATTGAGGAAAGAACAAGTATAGAAAAATGTAGTCAAATACAAGTATTGAAACCTTTTAATAAAAATTGGGACGAGCCTCGCCCGAATAACACCGGGGCCCCCATTTAGTGATGATATAATACAAAAATAGATCCGGGAAAGCTAATCGTAAATTCCATAGCTTCTCCCAAAAGATTTAAAAGCCGATAGACGTTACTTTAAGGCACGATTTTAATATACCTTCCTATGAACGAGTGTGCACTTGGTGCGACTCAAATCCAAATCTCGGCAAAGCCGAAATACACCAAAAGTCATAGGCGTACTGGTTGCGGTATGACTCGAGGCGTGTTTCCGCAATGTCGCAAATTCCTAAAAAATGACATTTAACGTAAAAGCACAATATGTTGTTTAAAACTTATAATTGAGTCAAACGAAAGTCAAGAACGCCGGTGGAGCGACCGTGCTAAAACCACGGAATCCGGGAGTGCCTAACACCTTCTCCCGGGTTAACAGAGTTCCTTATCCGGACCTCTGCTTCGCAGACATTTCAAAGAGTCAAAATTCCTCGGATTCGGGATTAACCGGTGACTTGGGACACCATTGTCATTCCCAAGTGGCGACTCTGATTAATCTCTAAATATATCCCGAACCGATTGTCCTTAAATTGGAAAAACTCCTTCCCTTACGTTATTTTATCCGTCTCGGGTAATTGAGCGTCGGGGTATACCCTACAAGTGTATTTATACACCTGGCGCATGTTGGGGTGGTAAAAAGGGAGGTGTGACAGATAGCACACGTAGTATGAAACACATGTTATGGTGTTCTCACCTTATATTGGCACGTGTGTCTTATTATTTAATCATCCAACAACATAGAGATCTTGGTCTAGACACCTTCAACTATCTAACCCGGGTTTCTTACTTTAATAATCCTCAAACCATCTTTTTAGAGAAACTCGTATCTGGCTTACAAATTAAGTCATATTCGAATAGTGAAATTCGTAAGCTATCAAGAACGACCTCTACAAGTAAATATAACCCTGCATTATCCAAAGATCTATAAGGTCTCATCTCCTCATGATCCTTAACACAATAAGCGATTGCTCGTGTAAGAGAGCCAATCTCGCGACTTGTTCGACACACTTTATCAACAAAATATTCATACATACATATGAGATATAAGCGCAAATTCAAGAGTCAAATATTGATCAGTGTATTATAATACTTAAGTCATTTTACAGTACATTAATATATTCATATCCTTCACAAACCTAGAGCCATAACATATTTCTCAAACATGTCTCTAGATATCACCTTTGTAAAAGGATCAGCTATCATGCTTCGTGTAGGAATGTACTGTAAATTTATCTCTCCACTTGCTACCATGTCTCTTACAAAGTTACAATTGATGTCAATGTGTTTGGTTTTACTGTGATACTTTGGATCTTTTGTATATGCCATAGCCGCTTGACTATCACAATATAGAGTCATGGCACCTTGAGAGTTCTTTGCAATATCCAAATGCTCAAAAAATCTCTTCAACCAAACAACTTCTTGTACTGTAGACGCACAAGCTACGAACTAAGCTTCCATTATTAAAAGGGTTGTACAGGTTTGTTTCTTACTTTTCCATGATATAGCACCACCATTAAGTATGAAGGCATAATCGGACGTTGATTTTCTATCATACTGATCACCATCCCAATCAACATCTGTATATCCTCTCAAGTATAAATCGTTTTCACTATAATATAGTGAATAATCTGTAGTTCCCTTCAGGTATCTCAAAATTCTCATTATGGCGTTCCAATGATCTCTTCCAAGATTGGATTGATACCTGCTAACCAGACTTACAGAATAACAAATGTCTGGGCGAGTACATCAAAGCGTACATCAAGTTCCCGATGACGCTTGAATATGGAACTGGAGACATATCTTCTTTTTTATTTATTCAGTCTTGAAACACATTTAAAGGCTTAAAGTTTCATATCTCACTATAGCAGTATCCATGGAGTTGTAATTATTCAGGCGAAAACGCTCCAAATTTTTCTTTATATAAGTTTCTTGAGATAAACTCAACGGTCTCTTTGGATCTTAACTCCAACGATATAGTTTGTCTCGCCTATATTTTTCTTGTCAAATGACTTTGAAAGCCATGAATTGATAGTTTTCAAATACTCAAAATTATTTTTGGCCAATAAAATATCATCCACATAAAGATAAAGAATTACAAACATCCCATTGGACTTCTTTACATAAATGCAATGGTCTTCATCGATCACGGTAAAATGATATGAGATCACATCCTTGTGAAATCTCAAATACCATTGTCTTGAAGATTGCTTCATGCCATAAATAGATCTTTTCAATTTACAGACCTTCTTTTCATGGCCTTTAATGATGAAGCATACATGCTGTTCCATGTAGATTTCTTCATTTAGTTCTCCATTGAGAAAATTTGTCTTCACGTCCATTTGATGTAATTCCAAATCCAAACGTGCAACAATAGCCAAAAGTAAGCGAATTGAGTTAAACTTCTGTCACGACCCTAGTTCACCAATCGTGAACATGTCGTGATGGCACCCAGTCCCCACGACTAGGTAAGCCTAACACGTTGCGGAATATACAAGCTATGAATACTTAAATAAGAAAACAGCGAAAAAATGGGATAAAAGATATGTAATCCGTGCCGCTTGGCACATACATCCGTCAACACCATGAATAAAACACTACCAAGATCCGGAATCCCACGGTAACACAGACTAAAAGAGAATATACAACTGTGGCTCTATGTGTAAAGAGTGTCTAACAACGGAATGAAGGAAAAATGCCAACTAGTACTATTAGAATAGAAGGAAAGCCTCCGGATCCGCGGACGTAGCAGATCATACCTCGAGGTCTCCCAGAAAGCTGCGGAATCACCTAGCACGGGCCTGCTCTGATGTACCTGGATCTGCACAGCAAAAGTGTGCAGAAGAGTAGCATGAGTACACCACGGCGGTACTCGGTAAGTGCCAAGCCTAACCTCGATGGAGTAGTGACGAGGAAGGTCAGGGCCCTACCGAGAAACAATAATATAATGATAATAACAATAATAAGCAGTTTAAATGATAATAATTTCCGAAATTAACAACAATAAATGATTACCGCAATCGTCTACAATTAAGCTAACAACAAATAGTCAACTCAATAAAACCAGTCCAGGACCTGTGGGAATCGAACCCACAGTCCCATTGACAGTACCTCTGGGTCTTCGGGAATCGAACCCGCAGCCCATGTCTCAATAAATAATCAATAACTCAGGATCTCCGGGAATCGAACCCGCAGTCCCTACCGATAACTCAGGATCTCGGGAATCGAACCCGTAGTCCCTACCAATAACTCGGGATCTCGGGAATCGAACCCGTAGTCCCTACCAATATCACTCCGGGTCTCTGGGAATCGAACCCACAACCCTGGGTCTCCGGGAATCGAACCCGCAGTCCACAAGCACAGCAAATAAAGGAATACACAGAGAGAGTAAATTATGCTTAACTATAACTTCACCGAAAAATAGTGCCAATAATTATCAAAAATAAGACAATTAGGCAACTAGACAGTTAGGTACTACCTAATCATGCTTTTCTAACTACTACCGGTAAAATATCAAATTAACAGCTAAAGACAAGAATATCACTCATCGAACATTTTAAATAAAGTATGTGTTCAACAACCAGCGCATGTACACGCCCGTCACCTCGCGTACAAGGCATTTAAATTATCACATAATATCCTAGGGGTGAAAATTCCCCCACACGAGGTTAGACAAGCCACTTACCTCGATTCCGGTACAAAACCGCTAAGAAATAACCCTCTTGCCGCGAATGTCGGCCTCCACAAGTGTAGTATCCGATAAAAATCAATAGAATCACATCAAAATAGGCCAATTGGGCATTACCCAATCAAAATAACTCAAAATGCACCAAAACCCACAAGTTGCCAAAACCCGACTTTCGGTACGCTTATCGAAAAATCACGAAAATTATATATTCGGGTTTCTTATCTCAATACGAGTCTAGGCATATAAAATTTACCAAAATCGGACTCCATTTGCCCGCTCAAATCAGAGATTTTCTAACATTTAGGCCTAGGGCTCAAACCCACCTTTAATCTTCCAATTTCGGTGAAATAATCACGGATTTCATGATAAACCAACGAATTAAGGTCAAGAAACTTACCCCCGATGATTTCCCGATGATATCCCAGCGTTTCCCCTTCAAAATCCTCTCTTGGAGCTCAACAATGGCGGTTTTGGTGTGTTAGGCCGCGACCGAAATGTTCTGGACTTAAAGTCACTGCCAGGCCATTTTACTCTACGCGATCGCAGCACTGGGCTTGCGATCGCGATGCACAAAATATGGGCGGCCTAATTTTCCTCTACGAGATCGCGTGACCCTGGACGCGATCGCAGTGAACAACTCAGCAACCCTACGTTATCGCAAACGTACTAACGCGATCGCGAAGAACAAACTCGTCCGGCTCCCCAAACTACCCTACGCGATCGCATACTCCCTCACGCGATCGCACTGCTTCCGATCAATACCCTACGCGATCGCATGAAGCCTCACGCGATCGCACCGGTTCAACCTCCAGACTTACGCGATCGCAGGCTTTACTTCGCGATCGCAGAGCTCAGGATTTCTGCCTTACGCGATCGCATGGCCATCTCCGCGATCGCGGAGAGCAAAATTGCTCTGCAATTATTGCAGCAGAACAGCAATGCCTTTTGGCACAAATTGGTCCGTTTGGACCCCCGAATTCATCCCGAGGCTCCCGGGACCCCAACGAAAACCACCAACATACTCCAAAACATGATATGAACTCGTTCAAATCATAAAAACACGTCTAACAACATCAAAACCCATAATTCACATCGAATTCAAGCCTAAATTTCTTAAAACTTTCCGAATTGCACATTCGATCTAAAACTCGACCAAACGACGTCCGAATGACCCTGAAACTTTGCGGACATATCCAAATTCACATAACGAAGCTACAGAAATTGTCGGAATTCCATTCCGACCCCGGATCAAAATCTCACCTATCGTTCGGATTCGCCAAAATTTCAACCTTCGGCATTTCAAGCCTAATTGAGCTAAGGACCTCCAAAATACATTCCGAACGCGCTCCCAACCCCGAAATCACCCAACGGAGCTAATGGAACCATCGGATTTCCGTTCCGAGATCGTCTTAATACTGTTCCGGTTACGGACCATTTTCTAGCTTTAAAGCTCTCATTTAGGGACTAAGTGTCCCAAAATACTTCAAATTTCAGGGCCGACTCTCCTGGCAAACCACAATAGCAGAAATGTACTTAGGGAAACAGTTAAATTAGGGATTGGGGTGAAATTTTCTAAAACGACCGGCCGGGTCGTTACAACTTCACATCTGGTGAAAATGTTTCCTCATAATCTATTCCAGCTTCTCGAGTAAAGTCTTTTGCCACCAATCGTGCCTTTTATCTTTCTATTGACCTTTCCGCTTTGTATTTAACTTTGAGAACCCATTTGTTCCCAATGGCTTTATGCTGAGGCGGAAGATCAACTAGATCCCAGACTTTATTAGTTTTCATGGACTCTAATTCTCCTTTCATTGCTTTATCCGCTCATCCTTTCCAGGTCTCGATAAAGCCTCAGTTACAGACTTTGGCTCATCCATTTTTGTGGGAAATACCAGAAAAATATAATCTTCAATTTCAAAAGTATGTTTGGGAATATTATTCTTGGCACTCTTTCGTAGTTGAAATTCAGGTTCGTTAGAAGGATTTTGGGATTGGGAGTTTTCACTCTCATTCGGATAAAAAATGAGATCTTGATCAATTTGATTATCAACTGTGTCAGAAGACACTTGCTGAATATCTGAGTTCAACATTTCATAAAGAGGCTCTCCATTCTTTACATCTCCCTTCTTTGGAAACTCATTTCTAAAAAAGTGACATCTCTTTATTCAATCTCAGTAACACTTCCATCCTCTAATTAACCAATGAACACATATCCTTTGGAGTGTTATGAATATCTTATGAAGATACATTTCTTGCATTTTGGACCTAATTTACCAAACTTGCTAAAACAATCTTTTACATATGCAGAAAAACCACAAGGTCGTAATGTCACGACCTCAACCCGGTCATGATGGCGCCCAACACACTACTAGGAAAGCCCGACCATTTCTGATACTTAACCCAATTGATAGCCAGGGTTAGATAATTAAAACAGTGTCACCAAAACCATTTTAAGTCAATATCAAGAAATACTGATAAAACGCAGAAATTTATCAAAATACAAAATATAGCCCAACCATGGACCCGGTGTCACGAACATGAGCCTATATTTATAGAATGTCACCCTACTAAAAAGTCTATCTAACCTCCGATAACAAGGAAACAAACTATAGGGATAGAGGGGAGAAATTTAAGGCTGTGAAACACAGTGCATCTACCTCGATGCTCCCGAAGAACTAACTCTGCTCCTCTAAGAGTGGATCTACTCTGCCTGAGAAGAACCTGATATGCACACAAGGTGTAGGGATTAAAGTAAGTACTCCGACCCAGTGAGTAATAAACTTAAATACAGTCTGAAAGTAACAAAACGCAATAAATACACAAGGTAACCTATATCTAACAGTTCGGATCAGTATCAGTGTAAATATGTAAAACAATAATAAATCTACAGAAATAATGCATGATAAGATGCAACACATACACTCGTACACTGTAGTACCCACTACGGCGTGCAGCACGTTCCACATATTTAACGTCGACGACGCTCAGTGGGGGTGTGTATAGACTTCGGAGGGGCTCCTACAGCCCAAGCGCAATATCAGTCATCTCATGGCACAAACAGGCTCTTGCCCTCAATATAAATATATCATCGTTGCGGCATGCAGCACAATCCATATCAAGAAAAATCATCCTCACTATTGGGTCCTCGACGTATCTCCGTCAAAGAAGTTCACATCCACTCGGGCATGGCACACTAAAGGGATCTCACCCCTCGTATCCTTTTCATTAATATTCATGATCAAACATAGTTCTTATTTTATTTCAATTGTTGAAAGCATGACTAAGAGTATAATTTACGAAAACAAGTGAGAAAAACCAAAGAAAATCCCCTAAGGGTTCTAGAGGTTGGCACAAGGCCCCAGACATGGTAATAAGCTCAATTTACAATGTTAAGATATGCGTCTCAATCCGCCAATATAGTGGAAATAACACTCAGGATGGACCAAGTCACAATCTGCATCAGTAAATGACCCCGCACTCATCATAGAATGCGTGTCATGCCTTAATATAGTGTTACGATGTGAAAGTCCGGGGTTTCAAACCCTCAGAGCAGCATTTACATCAATTACTCACCTCAAGCCGGCCATAAGTCTAGCTCGCTATGCCTTTCCCTCACATATCAACCTCCTCGTGCGTAGAATCTGGCCAAAATCACAAGGATTACATTACAATAGACTAAGGGAACATAACGTATTCGATAAGACTCGAAAATATAAAAAATTATGAAGTTGGCAAAACCCAAGCCCCGGACCCACTTCTCGAAAAATTACGAAATTCATATTACCGGATTCCTTGTCTCGCCATGAGTCCGTACATATAAAATTTACCAAAATCGGAGTTCAAATGCCCCCTCAAATCCCAAATTTTCATTTCAAACCCCAAGCACTAGTTCTTCAATTTTTCACCCAATTTTCCTAGAATTAAAGGTTGATTCTTCAATAAAATAGCGTTTCTAGGTCATGAGACTTACCTCCAATCAATTCCCGTCAAAACCCTCTTCAATTTCTACCAAAAAGCTCTTGAGGTGGTCAACAATGGAGGAAAATAATAATTGGGTCGCGGATGAAATGTTTAATAAAACCCTTCTCCACAGACATGTTTTCTTTTATGCGAACACGAGGGACCTCTTGCGTTTGCGATGAACAAAATCCTCCACTTCCAAAATTAGCATTCACGGATGCGGTTTCACCCACGCGAAAGCGAAGGTCTGATCCCCTAACCTACGCGAACGTGTAGCTATACCACGAACGCGAAGAACACTTCACCTCTGAACCCCAGTCGTTATACGCGAACGTGAGTACCCTCACGCGAACGCGATGTTTTATCACCTTACCTTACGCGATCTCCAGGCCTCAAACGCGAACGCAAAGAACAAAAATCCTGGCCCTAAAATTCCTTCTACACGTTCACGGCTCCTTTCAGGTGAACGCTATGGGCAAAAACCTTGAACACTTCAGCTGGAAAACCTGCAACTTTTACAAGCAAGAATTGGTCTGTGTGACCATCCTTAACTCACCTGAGGCTTCCGGGACCTCACCTAAAAGCACCAACATATCCCAAAATATCATACAAACTTGTTCCAATCATCAAAACACATCAAACAACACTAACATCGTCAATTCACATCGGATTCAAGCCTAAGTTTCTTCAAAACTTCTGAAACACACATTCGATCAAAACCCAGACAACACCTCCAAATGACCTGAAATTTTACCCGCACATCTAAAATCACTTAACGGAGCTACTTCAACTCTCAAAATTCGATTTCGACCCCCGAATCAAAATCTCACCTACGAACCAAAATTCACCAAATTACTAACTTCGCCAATTCAAGCCTAATTCAACACCGGACCTCCAAAATCAATTCTGATCGCACTCATAAGTCACAAATCGGTCCTCGAAGCTAACCGAATCACCGGAATTAATATCCGAATCCTCTAGCTAAATAGTCAACTCCGTGTTGTCTTTTCCAAAAGAAGCTTTTCTTTAAAAGACTAAGTGTCTCATTTCCATCTAAAACCAATCCAATTCGACTCGATCACCTGAAACACCGATAATGAATCATATAGAAACACAATATAGGGGAAACGGGCGGTGACTCACGTGGCGACGGGCAGGGTCGTCACACGTAAGTCCTTTAAGTTTGATTTATGACCAGTCCATAGCTAATAAGGAGTGGAAGAAACTAATTTAGAAGGCACTTTATTCAATATGTTAGTTGCAGTCAATAACGCATCTCCCCAAAAGAAGAAAGGTAAATTTGCATGTGCCATCATGGACCTTATCATGTCCAGCAGTGTTCTTTTCCTCATTTCTGCTACACCATTTTTTTGGGGTGTGTATGGAATAGTTAACTATCTGGTGATTCCCTTTTTATTGCACAATCCTTCGAATTCTTTTGAAAGATATTCACACCATCTATCAGTTCTTAAGATCTTAATCATTTTATCTAATTGATTCTCAACTTCATTCATATATTTCTTAAAGCATTCAAGTGCTTCAGATTTATGAGAAATCAGATAGACGTAACCAAATCGTGTAAAATCATCAATGAACGTAATGAAATATAAAGCACCAGACCTAGCACTCACATTCATTGGACCACAGATATCAGAATGGATTAGTTGCAATGAAAAATTAGCTCTCTTAGCCTTTCAAAATGGTTTACGTATAATCTTTCTAGCAAGATAATTTTCATAAGTTGGCATTTCAATTTTAGAGAAAGGACCTAGATGTTATTCCTTAGCCAATCTATTCATTCGATCCTGCCCTATGTGACCTAATCTTGCATGCCATGTAATAACATCAACATAATTGTTACTAGAATAACATGACATAATACAACGGTCAACATAATAGTTATACGTAGAAGGATTACAATCTAACACAATAAAACCATCATAACGATATCCAAAACCATAAAAAATATTGTCTTGAGTAATTCTATGACCACAATGACTAAAGTTCAAATTGAAATCTGAATCTAGAAGAACAGACACAGATACTAAGTTTCGTCGAATCTCTGAAACATAAAGGACATCATGCAACATCAAATATCGGCTACCACGCATGTCCATTATGCAAGTGCCTATCCCTTTGACTTCAAGATTTGCATTATTTCCCACATATACATACTTTGATCCAGGTAGAACTCGATGAAACTATATAAATGCTTCTCTATCGCGGCTCACTTGGTTGGTGGCCCCTGAGTCAACAATCGACACAGGATAAGATTCAGTTAGTAAAACAATGCTAGAAATATATATAGCACTAAGAGATGCATTTTGAAATGCTACCTTTTTGGCTCAGTGCACTCACGAGCAAAATACCCTGGAACTTGGCAATTGTAACACTTTATCTTGATCTTGTCTTTCTTCTTGAAGAACAGTTTTCTTTCTTAGAATTTGGCTTGTTTCTTTTCTTGGAAGGTCCATCTCCGGTCTCTTAACCCTTTCTGCCATTTTTCTAGTTTCTTTTGCGCTTGAAGCTTGATCTCTTTATACCACTTGATTCTACCACAAAGGCATTAGGTACAGCTTTAGCAACACCAAACCGCTCGTCTTCAAGCTCCACATGACGGGAAATATCAGCAAAAGTTTTGATGCTATCATTGTGGGTCAAGCTAACCTTCAAATGTTCCCAATTATTGGGAAGACCGAATCACTCCCTGAACCTGCTGCTCATCAGGGAGAACATGGCCAGCACTTTTGAGTTAAGAAATCATCTTTGACATCACCCTTAGATGTTGCTTGACACTGTGATCGTGGCATTTTTGTAAGTATCAAATTTGATAGTCAGCTGTCTAAGGCGGGTAACAGTTGTACCCCCATATTTTTCTCTCAAATGCACCCACATGGCATTAACAGTAGGGAATTTTTCACATTCATGAATGAAATCATCCACAACTGAGCTTACAATGATTCCACGAGCAGTGGCATCTTTGTTTTCCAAGAATTGTAAGCCTCAAGATCTCTCCTATGTTGGGTAGTGTTACCCTCCTCTGGTCAAGCCATTACATGGTTAATGGCTTCAAGAGTATCATGCTCTTCTAGCATAGTCTGTTAAATGGCTTCAATAGTTTTTGATGTCATAGTCTGTTAAATGAAAAAATAATGCAAGTGTATTTATTACTCATCATTCATGCATGTGATATACACACTTAGAAAAATCAATAAATAAAATATTAATTTTACACTTAGTATAGAATCGAAAGGTTACTACGTTTCCATTCATTATCTACAACTAAATGTTCAACTAATATTTTATAAAATCATTTCTCATAGTGTGTATCTTGTCAAGATTTTTAATATCATGTCATACTTGTTTTAATTGCCACACACTAAAAAACAAACAAATAAAATAACATGTAATCTTGTAAACAAATAACAAAGTTTTATTAATTAAATAAATTACAAGTAGTTGTAGAGACAGTTCTCCCACTCAGCTTCAAATTTAAGACCATAAACCCAAAAAGGTTCACTTGGCCAAACATCATGATAAACTTCAGTTAAAATTCTATCTAAAGGTTCTCCAAATGAATCTACTAAAATTGCTAAGGTTTCCCAATCAGATAGTTCAATTTCGTTAATAGCATCAATTAGTGCATCTCGGTTAAATGGATAATTTCCAATTTGTTCAACTAGTGAAGCCCTAAGCTCTCTAAATTTCTTTTCTCTTTCCCTTCGTTCAGCCCTTCGATCCCTTAACTAATTTTGTCACACCCTTAGGACAATCCTAATGACTTCAGGCTCTGAGTCTGAATCATTATAAAAATAAGTCCTACGACAATGTACCCTTTTACATTGTCCCCTTCCTTAACTTCGAAAACTCCCACTTGGAGTAATTCTTACTTGTCCTTGTTCAGCCATATCTAAAATAGGACCAAGGAAGCAATAAGAATGGCTACAACCACTCAATATGACAATATATATCACAATTACTTGTTGAAGGATATCAATAGAGGTTCTATTAGTCATAATCCCTTGATTTATATCCTTCTACAAGTAATTGTGATATATGTTGTCACATTGAGTGGTTGTAGCCATTCTTATTATTTTCTTGGTCCTATTTCAGATATGGCTCAACAGGGACAAGTTCGAATTACTCCAAGTGGGAGTTCTCAAAGTCAAGAAAGGGGACAACGTAGAAGGGTACGTCGGAGGAGGACTTATTTGTATAATAATACATACTCGGTGCCTGAAGTCATCAGGATTGTCCCAAGGGCGAGACAAAATCAATTAAGGGATCAAAGGGCTGAACGAAGGGGAAGAGAAAAGAAATTTAGAGAGCTTAGGGCTTCACTAGCTAAACATACTAGAAATTATCAGTTTACCCGAGATGTACTAATTAATGCTATTAACGAAATTGAACTATCTGTTAGGGAAGCCTTAGAAACTTTAGTAGATTCACCTGGAGAATCTTTAGGTAGTATTTTAACTGAAGTTTATCACGAGGTTTGGCCATGTGAACCTTTTTTGATTTATGTTCTTAAATTTGAAGCTGAGTGGGAGAACCGTCTATACAACTACTTGTAATTTGTTTAATTAATGAAACTTTGTTATTTGTTTGCAAGATTATATGTCATTTTATTTGTTTTTTTAGTGTGTGGAATTTAAAACAAGTATGACTTAATATTGAAAATCTTGACAAGATACACACTATGAGAAATGATTTTATAAAACATTAGTTGAACATTTAGTTATAGATGATGAATGGAAACGTAGTAAACTTTCGATTCCATTATAAGTGTAAAATTAATATTTTATTTATTGATTTTTCTAAGTGTGTATATCACATGCATGAATGATGAGTAATAAATACACTTGCATTATTTTTTCATTTAACAGACTATGACATCAAAAACTATCATTGCTGACTTAAACAAGGATGACAAACTGAACGGTGAAAATTATGATATTTGGAGTCGTAAGATGTGGTATGTCCTGGAGGAGCAAGATGCTCTTGAAGCCATTAACCATGTCATGTTTTGCCCAGATGAGGGTAACACTACCGAGCATAGGAGAGATCTTGAGGCTTATAATTCTTGGGAAAAAAAGATGTCACTACTCGTGGAATCATTGTAAGCTCAGTTGTGGATGATTTCATTCATGAATGTGAACAATTCCCTGCTAATCCCATGTGGGCGAATTTGAGAGAAACATATGGGGGTACTATTGTAACCCGCCTTAGACAGCTGACTATCAAATTTGATACTTACAAAAAATGTCATGATCACGGTGTCAAGCAACATCTAAGGGTGATTTCAAATATGATTGCTGAACTCAAAAGTGCTGGCCAAGTTCTCTCTGATGAGCAACAGGTTTAGGCAGTGACATCAAATATGACTGCTGAACCCAAAAGTGTTGGCCATTTTCTCTCTGATGAGCAACAGGTTCAGCCAGTGATTCGGTCTCTTCCCAATAATTGGGAACATTTGAAATTTAACTTGACCCACTATGATAGCATCAAAACTTTTTCTGATGTTACCCGTTATGTGGAGCTTGAAGATGAACGGCTTGGTGCTGCTAAAGTTGTACCTAATGCCTTTGTGGAAAAATCAAAAGGTACGAAGAGATCAAGCTTCAAGCGCAATAGAAACCGGAGAAATGACGGAAAGGGTAAGAAGACTAGATAAGGACTCTCCAAGAAAACAAACAAGCCAAATTCCAAGAAAGGAAAACTGTTCTTCAAGAAGAAAGACAAGATCCATATGAAGTGTTACAATTGCCAAGTTCTAGGGTATTTTGCTCGTGAGCGCACTGAACCAAAAAAGGTAGCATTTCAAAACGCATCTCTTAGTGCTATATATGTTTCTAGCACTGTTTTACTAACTGAATCTTATCTTGTGTGGTTTGTAGACTCAGGGGCCACCGACCATGTAAGCCGCGATAGAAAAGAGTTTATAGAGTTTCGTCGAGTTCCACCTAGATCAAAGCATGATATATGGGAAATAATGCAAATCTTAAAGTCAAAGGGATAGGCATTTGCAGAATGGACATGCGTGGTGGCGGATCTTTGATGTTGCATGACGTCCTTTATGTTCTAGAGTTTCAACGAAACTTAGTATCTGCGTCTGTTCTTCTAGATTTAGATTTCAATTTGAACTTTAGTCACTGTGCTCTTAGAATTACTCAAGACAATGTTTTTTATGATTTTGGACATCGTTATGATGGTTTTATTGTGTTTGATTGTAATCCTTCTATGTATAACTATTATGTTGATTGTTGTGTTATGGCATGTTATTCTAGTAACAATTATGTTGGTGTTATTACCTGGCATGCAAGATTAGGTCACATAGGGCAGGATCGAATGAATAGATTGGCTAAGGAAGGAAATCTAGGTCCTTTATCTAAAATTAAAATGCCAACTTGTGAAATTTGTCTTGCTGAAAAGATTACACGTAAACCATTTGGAAAGGCTAAGAGGGTTGGTTTTTCATTGCAATCAATCCATTCTGATATCTGTGGTCCAATGAATGTGAGTGTTAGGTCTGGCGCTTTATATTTCATTATGTTCATTTATGATTTACATGATTTGGTTATGTCTATTTGATTTCTCATAAATCTGAAGCACTTGAATGCTTTAAGAAATATATGAATGAAGTTGAAAATCAATTAGACAAAAGGATTAAGACCTTAAGAACCGATAGAGGGTGTGAATATCTTTCAAAAAAATTTGAAGCATTGTGTAATGAAAAGGGAGTCGCCAGGCAGTTAACTATTCCATATACACCTCAACAAAATGGTGTAGCAGAAAGGAGGAAAAGAACATGAGAAAAATTCATTTGTAGCCACTAGGGTCAAACTTATATCAGCTGATAGCCACAAAATAACCACTTAGAAATAATAGACAAAAAAAAATTACAAATTATATCAAACGAAAAAAGCTGAAAGTTATACCATTCAACGGAAATCAAAAGGAAAGAAGGAGAAAACGATTTTCTATCCTAAATTCACGGTTTCAGTATGAGATCTTCAACCTCCAAACACTATAAAAGCCACCCAATTATTCTTTTTCTGAAAAAATTTCTAGGGTTTATGAAGTTTAAACCCAGAGAAAGCTACCAAACATTCACGCTGAAATTCAATTTTTTTGCACAATTGTTGCCTACAATCAGCTTGATACAGTTGAGATTTCGTTCTTAAATTGTGAAATTTATACAAAATCGACAAAATCAACAAATGTCTATGGAGATTGTGACTGGTAGAACTACCGTTCCAGCTATGATTCCAATTTTACTTCAACACAGTGGTGAATGGGTAAGTGAGAGTAAATTTGTTAATTTCCTTGTTAATGGCGTGTTAATCAATTCGGATTGTAGCTATGATTATTTTGTTGATGAGATATACAAACAATTGGGTAGAGATCCAATTACAAGTGCAATGGAGATAAAATATACAATAAAGGATGGCTATATACCAATTCCAATATTCAATGATATGAGCGTGCGCTTGTATATGGAGATGAAAAAGAAAAACCTGGATATCACTGAATATCCATTATGCATAGCATTGAAAACTGTATATTCAAGTCCTGAATGCTCATATTCAAGTTCATACTTGGGTGGCAACTTACTTGAAACAACTTCGGCTGGAAACTTAGTCGCAACAACTTCAGTTGGTTTACAATGTCAGAACGTAGAAGAAGTACACGGAACTAATATTGTTGAGATGATGGATAATCATGTAAAGGAAGACAAAATTGAGATATTGAAGGGAAATTGTATAATAGACAATCCACAACATGAAGAAATTGCAGAAGGTCAGTTGTATTGGGACAAAGATACACTCATTAGTGTAATGAAGCACTATGCAATCCGAGAAAAATGTCAATTTATAGTGGATAGATCATCTACAACAAGGTATGATTTCTACTTATGAGATTGCACTTCTCTATAATTTTATGCATACGGTTTTGTATAAAAATTGTATAATTGATGTATAGTGTAATTTTATGCATACGGTTTTGTATAAAAATTATATAATTAGTGTATCTATGCATACAGATGTGTATAAAAAATGTATAATTTTTGTATAGTGTAATTTTATGCATACATTTTTGTAAAGAAAATGTATAATTTTTGTATTTATGCGTACAGATGTGTATATAAATTGTATAATTTTTGTATAGTGTAATTCTATGCATACAATTTTGTATAAAAAAATATATAATTATTGTATAGTGAGATTTCATATGTATACTGGTTGTTTATTTGAGACAAGAGTGTAAAAAGCTGAAGAAATGAATTATCATAACACTATATTTTAATAGGTATTGTCTTACATGCATGGATGAAAGTTGCAAATGGAGTCTTAGATCTTCAAGTCTACACAAATCAAATGTATTCAAGGTTAGACTGTTCAATGATGTTCACACTTGCCCAGAGATGACTAGAATGTCTTCACAATGTCATGTTACTTCGTCGGCCATTGCAAAAATGATTTGCAACAAATATGCCAATCCAAAAACAATATACACTCCGGTGGACATCATGAGTGACATGAAACAACAGTATGGGATTAATATGAGTTATGTAAAAGCTTATAGAACAAAAGAAAAGGCGTTTGAACTACTAAGAGGGATACCACGTGAATCTTATAAAAAACTGCCGGGTCACTTGTATATGATAAATTTGACAAATCCTAGTTCTTTCACGAGGTTACATAAATCAGAGGACGGGCGATTCATGTATGTGTTTGTCACTCTAAATGCGTCAATCATAGGATGGAAATATTGTTATCCTATTGTAGTAGTAGATGGGATATTCCTCAAATCATCACACAGAGGAACAATGTTAACAACTAGTGCACAAGATGCAGCAGCTGAATATGTTGCAGACTCGTATAATAAATCTTATCTGTGTATAACAAAAATAACATATGGATGCTTTCTTATTTGCTTAACCAGGTAAAATTTTTCCACTAGCATACGCTGTTGTAGATTCTGAAAATGATGCTTCCTGGGAATGGTTTTTCGAAATGTTTAGACAAGCTTTTGGGGAAAGGGAAAGGATGTGCATCGTATCAGATCGTCATGCAAGCATATTGAGGGGTGTTTCGATTGTGTATCCAGAGGTATCTCACTGTGTATGCATCTATCATCTTTGGAATAACATAAAGAAGCAGTTCAAGAAGAACCATGACCGGCTGAGGGAAGTATTTTTTGCAATGGCCAGAGCATACAAAATTGAAGATTTCAATCGCCTCATGCAAGATATGGACAGCATTGATAAGAGGGTAAGGGGTTACCTATTCGAAGTTGGTTATGAAAAGTGGTCTATAGCGCATTCCACCGTGAATAGATCCATGGTGATGACTTCAAATATTGTCGAATCACTCAATGCACGGAACAGAGAGTCGAGAGAGCTACCAATCATGAGTTTTCTAGATTACATGATGAATTTGGTTATGGAATGGAATAATACAAATAGAATGACTGCATTGAGTACATTTATTGGCGTAGGAAAAAAATATCATGAAGTACTGAAGGAAACTAGCTATTTGTCACAGAAGATGACGGTAAATATTCTTTTATCATCTCTTACTTCATATGCCGGAGTAACATTCTTTGACAAAAATACATTAATACTTATCATATCCGTGTTTTAGTTTTACTAATGATATCTATTAAAATTTAGGTGAGGCCTTCAACCGATTATGTATATGTAGTAATGGATGCTGAGCAAAGGCGGAACATAGTCTGCATGCAAAAAAGAGAATGCTCGTGCAAACGATTTCAAGTGGATGAGATTTCTTGTCCTCATGCTATGGCAGTATGGGACTACACACACATGGAAGCACACAAATATTGTTCTGTCTATTACACCAAGGAATACTTCAAAAAGACATATGAAGTGCCCGTTAATCCACTTCCGGATGAAACTTCATGGGACCTTCCAGCAGAGGTGTTAGATAATGTGGTCCTGCCACCGATAGTAAAGGGCAAACCAGGAAGACCGACAAAGTCGCGACGCAAGGGACTTTATGCATATCTGTATATTGAAACTGTTAAATGTGGATTGTGTGGAAAACAAGGACATAACAAAAGAACATGTAGGAATCCTCAAGATAACTAGTAGATGTTGCTATAGTGATTTAGTATTTTCTAATAATTTTTCTTCTGAATATTACAATTGGAAAAATAATGAGATTTGGAATCAGATTCTCTATTATGTATGAATTAAGATGCTACTTTTTGTCATATGAAAGTATTGGTGGAAGTTTTATTCCAAATACTATTATGGTTGTCACTGTACAAAAAAAATATACAAAATAGATGACAATGTTCAAAAAAGACTGCTACTATACAAAAATATATAGTTTATATACAGTTTATATGCAGGTAGCTGCCACCAAGTAGAAATTGTATATTTATATAATTTACATACAATAGACTGTGACTATCCAAAATATACAGATATATATCACTATACAAAATAGACTATCGCTATACATTTTATATACAGTTTATATACAGTTTATATACATTTTATATACAGTTTATACAAAATAGACTAACGCTATACATTTTATATACAGTTTATATACAGTTAGCTGCCACAAAAAATCATTCACAAAACTTCCTGTAGCAACTTAGCATCACCAGCTAATTTTGCAAAATCTGTGGAAAAGGCAAAAGCTGTCGATAGTAAACTGTATAAATTACAAAACTAAAATTGTAGAAAAGTTAAAACTACACAAAATCTGAAATTTTTATAATTTCACTATTAACTGAAAACTACACAACAAGTCGCAGTTAAAAGTAATATTCAACATTAGCATTTCAAACATATTGTTCAAACACATCCCAAACAAAAAGCATAATAAGTATGCAATTGTATCCAACCATAGACAATATCTGAACCAAACTACTTCCATCTTAAAACTACATGTTAATTTTCTTTTAAACCATTACAAACTACTTCAACTAGCCCTTCGACTTGCCCTTTTTCTTGATATCCTTCAAAGACTTGTCATCACCAACATCATGCAACTTGCCCTTTTTCTTGTCATCCTTCAAACACGGGTCATCAACAACGGACTATGACTTGCTCTTTTTCTTGTTATCCTTTCTTGTATGATCTTTCAATCTACCAGTAGACTCATCATCACTAGCTAGATGTCCTCTTTGTTTCTTCACTCCATAATCCCATAGCAATATGCCATATCGATTTCGTATCCCATCAATATCAATAGCAGCAGGAATACTATTGCCGTGAATGATGTACTCAGCAAATGCAGCAACATAAACACCACAATCACTACAAATAAGGTAGCACATAAAAATTGAATAAAAGTTAGGATAATATACAAATAGGAATTCATGTATAAAAAATGAATAAGAATCAGAAATATTCAATAATAATTTACGTGTTATCTTGCGTTGGCAACCCATCAACAAAATGAATCTCAAAAGGATCATAGGCGGGGATTCCAAGGGATTCTCCTTTGTGTCCCAAAAACCAATACGATGAAGGAAATATGGGAGTAACACTGAGTGTGGCTCAACTGATCTCTGAACTGCACTCTTCTGTTGCGGGCCACTCATGGAATCATATACATAAATGCGCAGATCTTTAAGTGACAATCTCGCCAATATCCAGTGCCACTTATCATACATATTTATTGGGAAAAGGACTTCATCAACAATAGACCAAGGAACATTACATCTTAGAAAATACCCAAGTATATACTCGGCAATTTGATGTGTTTCAGTAATAAGATTCATGTCTCTGTTTTTCTCCAAAAACTCCTTGTACAAATTTGAAAGCAGGCAGTTAAACCAACAATCAGTAGTTGTGAATCTTACTGGAACATCAACATTGTACTTCCCTTTCTTTCTCAAATAATAAAAAATTACATCAATATGCTGAAAATGAAGAATATACAAACATAGTCAGAAAATTACAGTATGAGAAAACTAAAAACGTATATCAGCGCAGTTTGTATTTTACAGTTAAAGTGATGACTTACTGAATCACACAAGGGTAGGTCGGGATATGCAAATGTGAAGAACCATTTTTTTCTCCAATATCATCAACTCCAAATTCAAAGATTTTCTTTAGTTTATTGCTAGCCTCTGTATAAACACCGTCCCTAATGAACCATGATAAAAAGATATGGTTCATACCACAAAAATAAACAAGAAAAAGAAAAGAAAAAGAAATAATTGAAACACAAAACTTACGGCGCATTAGTCCTTAAGCCTTTATTGATGAAAGTATTCCACTTGCACAATACTTTGAAATCAACAGGATTGTCAACATTTCCCTGAAAAGGATACTTAATAGTCGAGATGCGCTTCTTTGACTTAGTTGGCTTATTTTCAACAGCCTGGATGGTGCTACCAGAGTCAAATGTGTTCAATAATGGTGACTTCATGACCACTGCTGGGTTTCCTTTCTCTAGGGTGTACTTCAGGTGTGTCATGAACATCAATTATACGATCTTCTTGCATATTAGCAATACTTATCTCCACTCCTAAATCACCATGTTCAATATTTTGATTGAAATACTTTTGGGTGATTGCAGTTATTTGAGCCTCAGCATCACTACTCCAGCTATTATCTTCACGAACTTCCTCACAACTATTTTTACCAAGTTGTACAGAATCATCCACCAAACTCCCCATATTAGAAGTATTTTTGTTATAAAACTGCTGGGTGATTGCAGTGATTTCAGGCTCAGCATCCTCAATCCAGTCTTCATAACCAACTCCTTCACTACTTTTACCATTTTGTACAGAATCCTTCACAACGCCCTCCATCATATCAACATTTTCCTCTAGACTTAACTCACTGTCAACAATTTTCTTTGCAACTTCTTCAATGCCAATATTTTTATCCATAACTTCGTCACTACCAAAGTTATTCTCTGAAACTTTCTTATCATGAAGGTTGTCATCTTTTTTATTACACTGTTCAGAAAAAATATACAGCAAGTTATAAAAATATAGTAAAAGATAAAAATAACAAATATGCATAGTCATGAGAATACCTTTGAAGCATTGCCTTCACTTAAAGCTTTAAAAACCTTTTCAAATGAAGAAATCATTAAATTCTCCAAAGAGGAAACCTTGTCGTTTACTTATAAAAGGAAGGAAAAGTGAACCGAATATTACTTAAGTTGTTAAAACTGTTGAAAGACAAAATAGAATTGTACCTTTTTGATTTCACTTCTCAGAAGTTTAAGCTCTATCTCGATGGAATTCAAGTTAGTAGGGTGTGCATCCAGATTCTCATTGTTGATAGATTCTGATTGTGGCTTTTTTTTTAGTGCTTCTTAGCATTTGTTTTAACTTCACCCACGACTCTAGATTCAATATGAATTTCATTTTTGTCTTCAGAAACCGGAACAAAGTCATGCAATTGAAACCTTGATTGTTCATCACTTGTTGGGAAATGTTATCAAACACCAACTACAAATAAATAAATAAATAAAATGTATCAGAAATGCATAGTTAATGTATCATAAATGTATCAGAAATGTATCAAAAATGTATCATAAATTATAAAAAATGTATAAGAAATGTAGCAGAAATGCATAATAATATAAGAAATGTATAATTTATGTATCAGTAAGGTATTTTTTTACCTGATCTTGACTTAAAACAAAAAACTCTTTCCTCAAACGCTTAAACGTAACCTTCTTCTTTACTTGCCAGTTAAGTATGCGTGGCACAAACTCTCCAACCCGGTAAGCGAGGGTTTTGTGACTGTACGGGCAGCATTCGTAAAACCAATATTGGAATGCCAAAGGCAATCCACCATAACGGTACATCTCTCGCCTGCTACGAAGCTTATCCTTCATTGACTCCAACGTAGCATTGAAAACCACTTTTCCCTAAGGGAAAGTCTCAAAATCACCAGATTCAACCAACAGAAAATCATTCTTTGTAATCAAATCATCACTCGTACTAGAAAATAGAAAAGTGTGAATGAAATACAATACTGCAATCTTTAATGCATCCTCGTCAGATATCCACATCTTTTGTAAGAAACATTCAGTTAACAATTTCTTAGACACTTTCGACATGCTTGGAAAGTACAATTCCATTAACCGACTAGACTGCACAGATTTATAATCCTTATTAGGATCACCATTACAATTCAAACCTGTGACAATACAAAACTCTGGAAGTCCAAAGCGCAACTTGGTGCTATTCACTTTAATCCATAACTCATTATCTTTAGGTGACACTACTTCCCTAAGCAATAGTGAATGGATAAGTTGGTTCTGTATAAAAAATTCTGGCAAGTCCACAAAATAACCAAAACATGTTCTTCTAAACATCTCAATCTGGTGATCATCCAAATTATCTTCCAAATGTTTCACCACACTGCAGTTTGTATGCACACTAATACGGGTACAATAATGATCACCCAAAGGAACATAGTAATCCCAAAGCTGCAAACAAAAAAAAAAATATAAATATATATAAGCTTCATAACAATCACAAGTACGCACTTTATATATTACTTATACAATATGTGGATAGATGTTACAATTTATATACAAAGTTGCACATTACTTATTGACTTGATACACATTATATACAATATGAAAAAATGATACATTTTATATACAAATTTGAAACATAACTGCTATAATGGTTATCTCAAATTTTGACATATTAAAATAAACTAATCGCACACAAGTCAAACTTATGTATTAGAATACCTTCAAATCAGATGAACTAAGACCTTTTTGACCAGCATGAACTTTTCTCTTTTTGGATGGAACATCATCCCCATCACTTTTAGCCTTCCTTTTAGAACTTTTGCCTTTATCCTTCACAGTATCCTTTCCCACTTTTTTAATCTTTCTTTTTGAACTTGTGCCTTTTTCAACAACTACATGCTGAGAAGTGTGTGACCTCGTTACTCTATCGCTGGGAGTCGCGCTATGAGAACGAGTCCTTCTATCAACAGGGGTAGTTTGCTCACCTTCACTAGGGGTATACTGCTTACCTTCACTAGGGGTATTTTGCCTACCTTGACCAGGGGTATTTTGCATTGATTCAACAGAGTTATGAGTTGCATGGCCCGAATCGCACCCAAATTCTGGTAAATCTTCAAAATCGTCATCATCATTCCTAATGAAATTAGGGTCATATTTCACTAATTGACCGGCTAATTTCAGACAATTTGGAGATGCCTTCATCTTCCTTCTTTTCTTCTTCACCAAAGACTTCTTTTCCCCCATTATAGAGACGAATATAACAAAAAATTGAAAAACCTAGAGTCGACTATGAAGGAAAATCGGAAAACCAACTGCAATTTTGAGATAAAGTGAAACAAGGAGTAAAAATGCAGAAGGTGTGTTTGAGAGGAAGCGTATTTTTGAAAGAGTAAAGTGATGGGTTAACGGTTACTAAAAGGCGTGGGTCGTGGGGGCTAGAAAGTGTAATAAGTTTGGGCCGGATGGACATTTCAAGGTCCAAGTAAAAAACATTGGGCTATTATAATTTTGAATGGCTAGGCAGCGTCATTTTTCCAAAGAACATTGCTGGACATGATACGGTCCATGATGGCGCAGGCAAATTCCTATCTCCTTTTGGGGAGATGCGTTATTGACTTCAACTTACATATTGAGTAAAGTACCTTCTAAATCCGTTTTTTCCACTCCTTATGAGCTATGGACTAGTCATAAATCAAACTTAAAGGATTTATGACCTTGGGGTTGTGCTGCATATGTAAAAGATTTTTTTATCAAATTTGGAAAATTAGGTCCTAAAGGCAAGAAATATATCTTCATAAGATATTCAGAACACTCCAAAGGATATGTGTTCATTGGTGAATTAAATGATAGAAGTGTTATTGATATTGAATCACGAGATGTCACTTTTTTGTAAAATGACTTTCCAAAGAAGGGCGAGGCAAAGAATGGAGAGCTTCTTTATGAAATGTTGAACTCAGATGGTCAGCAAGTGTCTTCTGACATAGTTAATAATCAAATTGATCAAGATCTCATTCTTGATCCGAGTGGGAGTGGGAGTGCAAACTCCCAATCCCAAAATACTTCTCATGATCCTGAATTTCAACTATGAAAGAGTGCCAGGAAAAATATACTCAAACATACTTATGAAATAGAAAATTATATATTCATGGTATCTCCCACATAAATGGATGAGCCAAAGTCTGTAATTGAGGCTTTATCGAGCCATGGAAAAGATGAGTGAATGAGAGCAATGAAAGAAGAATTAGAGTCCATGAAAATTAATAAAGTCTGGGATCTAGTTGATCTTCCGCCTCGGCATAGATCCATTGGGAAAAAATGGGTTCTCAAAGTTAAATACAAAGCGGAAAGGTCAATAGAAAGATAAAAGGCACGATTGGTGGCAAAAGACTTTACTCAAGAAGCTGGAATAGATTATGAGGAAACATTTTCACTAGTTGTGAAGTTTACCTCAATTCGCTTACTTTTGGCTGTTGTTGCACATTTGGATTTGGAATTACATCAAATGGACGTGAAGAAAACTTTTCTCAATGGATAACTAAACAAAGAAATCTACATAGAACAACGTATATGATTCATCATTAAAGGCCAAGTTAAGAAGGTTTGTTAATTGGAAAGATCTATTTATGGCCTAAAGCAATCTTCAAGGCAATGGTATTTGAAATTTCACTAGGAGGTGATCTCATATGATTTCACCATGATCAATGAAGAACATTGAATTTATATAAAGAAGTCCAATGGGATGTTTGTAATTTTTTCTCTTTATGTGGACGATATTTTTTTAGCCAAAAATAATTTGAAGTATTTGAAAACTATCAAGTCATGTCTTTCAAATCCATTTGATATGAAAGATATGGGCGAGGCAGACTATATCCTTAGAGTTAAGATCCAAAGAGACCATTCCAAAAAGTTATTGAGTTAATCACAAGAAACTTATATAAAGAAAATTTTGGAGCATTTTTGCATGAATAATTGTAAATCTATGGATACTCCTGTAGCGAGAGGTGAAACTTTAAGCCTTGCAATGTGTCTCAGGACTTAAAATAAAAAGGAAGACATGTCTCGAGTTCCATATTCAAGTGTTGTCGAGAGCTAGATGTACGCTATGATGTGTACTCGCCTAGACATTTGTTATGTCATAGGTCTGGTTAGTAGGTATCAATTCAACCCTGGAAGAGATTGTTAGAAAGTTTTGAAGAGAATTTTTAGATATCTTAAGGGAACTGCAGACAATTCACAATGTTATAGTGGAAATGATTTATACTTGAGAGGATATACAAATGTTGATTGGGCTGGTGATCGGACTAATAGAAAATTAACATCCGGTTATGCATTCTTACTTAATGGTGGTGCTATATCATGGAAAAGTAAGAAACAAACCTGTACAGCCCTTTCAACAATGGAAGCTGAGTTCATAGCTTGTGCGTCTGCAGTACAAGAAGTTCTTTGGTTGAAGAGATTCTTTGAGCATTTCGATATTGCAAAGAACTCTCAAGGTGCCATGACTCTATATTGTGATACTCAAGCGGCTATTGCATATACAAAAGATCCAAAGTATCACAGCAAGACCAAACACATTGACATCAAGTATAACTTTTTAAGACACATGGTAGCAAGTGGAGAGATAAATTTACAGTATATTCCTACGTGAAACATGATAGTTGATCATTTTACAAAGGAGATATCTAGAGACCTGTTTGAGAATCATGTTATGGCTCTAGGTTTGCGAAGGATATGAATATGTTAATGTATTGTAAAACGACTTAAGTATTATAATACACTAATCAATATTTGACACTTGAATTTGTGCTTATATCTCGTATGCATGTGATGAATATTTTGTTGATTAAGTGTGTCGAACAGGTCGAGACTGGCTCTCTCACAGGAGAAATTGCCTCTTGCATTAAGGATTGTGAAGAGATAAGAACTTATAGAACCCTGGATAATGCGGGGTTATATTTACTTGTGGAGTTCGTTCTTGATAGCTTAAGAATTTTACTATTCGATTATTACTTGTTTTGTAAGCCATATGTGAGTTTCTCTAAGAAGATGGTATGAGGATTATTGAAATAAGAAACTCGGGTTAGACACTTGAAGGTGTCTAGACCAAGATCTGTATGGTGTTGGATGACTAAAATAATAAGTCACACACACCAATATAAGGTAAGAACACCGTAACATGTATTTCATACCACGTGTGCTATCGACCATGGGATAATGAAAGAATGAACCCCTACTTCTTTATTGTGTTAGATCCCAAAGAAGTTAGAGTAACTTTTATTGTAATACCCTTTTGACCTTTAGCTGTCTCTTGAAGTGCCAATCAGTTTTGCTATTTTGGCATATTACTAATAGCCATGAGTGATTCGGCAATGCAGTGCATGTCTAGGAAAGCAGTTGATTTGAAATGGAAAGATTCGAGTAGAAAGAGAAGACGACTAAAAATTAGTAATTTAACTTGTATTCATAGGTCGATCATTACACTTACCATGAGGGTATTGGGTGTAATTATGGATACAATGTTATATGAGAACTCGAGTTTGCCTCTTTTGAGGATGAAGGATCAAATGAGTAGCTACTGCAATAGCAAATGATATATGGGGTATTGCGAGTAATAATATATTCAAGCTAGTAGTGAATCCTTTCCATATGTGATTGGATTTCTACATAGAGCTTTAGTACAACCTTTAATTGGTTTTGGAATTTTACAGCTCTTTGTGCTCGCAGGTCGCACCAACTATTTTCCAGTATGAAAAGTGTGTCAAAGACATCGGTCTAGCCCACTATGAGTGAAGTGGGAGATATTGGATTATGGGATGGGTCGCTCTATGTGGGCTGACCCGACCCGGTTAGGAGAGATAAGGGAGAGAGGTTAAAGAGAAATTACCACTAGAGTATAAACACCCACTAAATTGAACGTGCAAAAGGGGTAAGTGATGGGTTATCTTCCGCTATTACTCTTCCTATTTATCCGAAGGAGATAATACAGAACAAAGCACCGTAAGTTTTTTTTTCTAATTCAATAATTTTCTTTGACTCTCTTCTTCTCCCAACGATGAACACACACAAGTAAGGGCATCTACTTGGTGGAAGATTAACTTTGTTTCCTAGTGATTCAAAGTTCGATCTAGGGCAATTGTTTTGGTGGTAAGTTCAACAATTCTTCCGTTGCGTTGATAGGTACGTTAACATTGTTCTCACCCCGCGATAATTAAACTAACAACATGTTGGATTATGGGCCATGGGTCGCTCTAAACTAACAGTGAATAGTTCAACCTTTGAAATTGCTAACACAGTTCAGACAGATATATATGTACAAGAGGTGCAAAGATTATGCGAGGATAGCATATAATTGTTTTCTCACTGTTTAATGATTAAAACAGAAGACGTGCAATGAATGACTAGAAATTGGTAGTCAATTCCGTCTATCTTGCCAACTACTCCTAGCTAGTATCATTTGAATATATATAGCAAACCAGGCCAGTAGAATATTCAAACCTTATCGTAGTTCTATAAATAAGCCTTATTCTGTCCTTTCACAAGTAACTAAATACGAACAAATCCATACAAAAGACAATGAAAATTGAAGTTAATGTTAGACGATTCATAGTACCTTTTCTTTTTGTTGCATTGTCAACAAGCTTCTTCTTCCTCGTAAAAGCTCAAAATATTTCTGAACCGGTACTCGACGTTTCCGGTAAAGCTATGCGTAAAGGAGCGAATTATTTGATCGTCCCAGCGGGTCAGGGCAGCCCCGGTGGACTTGATGTCTCATCCATTAGGAACACAACCAATCCTCTCGTTGTAAGCCAAAATACTCAAAATTCCAGCGGCACTTACCTTCAATTTTCACCAGTAAATCCGAAAGAAAATACCATCAGAGCATCGACTGATCTGAACATCAAGTATACGTCTATGATAATATCCGATTCATCTACGGTATGGAGAATCAACACCGAATTAATTCCGCAACGTAATTTGGTGACACTTGGTGGGGTAGAAGGAAATCCAGGTCGTGAAACATTGAGTAACTGGTTCAAGATTGACAAGTACAAGGATGCCTATAAACTTGTGTATTGTCCTGGAGTTTGTGAGACATGCAGACCATTCTGTGGAGACATTGGAATACTTGTCGAAGGTAGCAAAAGGGTTTTGTTTGTCGGTTCAAATCAACCTTTGAAAGTCAACTTTGAATATATAAACTCGGATGATCCGTGGGTTACAATTAATCCAAGTTCTAATCCTAGCATCGCAGATAAACTGTCAATCTTGAACCATTCGATTGTATTGTGTATAATTGTTATTTGTCACTTGATAAAGGTGGCGTAGAATTAGAACAAACTAGGTAAAGTGGTCATCAATTAATACATCTATCTATTTATGTATGTATTGTAGGTTGGTTTGACTAGGTATGTATATGTCATTGTAATTGAATAGGAGTGGGTGTCTCATTGTTTATCTCATTGAAATCGGTATTTATAAATAACAACGCACAAAAAAAAAAAAAAAGTGTGCAGATGATTATGAATACTACAGTCCTGTCTCTCTCTTGCCAATATAATCTAATTTTTTTTCTAAGACAAATCCAACGTATAAACAGTACAAATAACAAAAGTCGTTTATTTTACTGACTAGCTATATGCAGATTACAGTAGAAAAACTGCCTACGCAATGATAATAATAAAGAGATTATCATACAATAAATAATATGCAGAGATTGTTATGCAGTAACTAAATATACATAAATTATTATGTAGAGAACGATTGTTTAGTATTAGGGAATTTTCATGTTGAGATACTCTCATACACTTATTGTTAATACATGAATTTTATCTCACATCCTATCTTACGTAAATAATGCTAAATTTCGTATAAGTTATACCAAAATAAGTAAAACAATATTTGATTTTTCGTGTTAAATTCTGCATTACTTAGCAAGATTAGCAATTTGCGTCTGGTAAATCATTTAAAAGTCACATTTATTAATACTACAACAACAATAACTACCCAATAAAATCTCACATAGTGGGGTTTGGGGAAACTAATGTGTACTCAGACCTTACCCCTATTCCAATAGGACAAAGAGGCTATTTCTGATAGACCATCGGCTCAGAAAGACGGAAATAAAAAACAAGAAAAGAGAATTCATTAGTAACTCCAGTAGAAACCGTAATAGTAACAAAAGCATAAAAACTAAAAGATGAATAACATGCAATACCAGTAACCAGAGTCTAAGGCCCGGGACTAAGATAAACAACAAGAATGGTGTGGGTTCAACATAAACTACAATTCATCTAAGATCAATCCTAATCCAACCCCACCTCACCCCCGATATGAAGTAAGGAAAGCTTTACTATCCCTATCCGTCAACCCTAATCCTTGACCGCCGGGCCTTACTATCAAGGGTCGTGTCCTCAGAAATCTGCACGCGTACCATGTTCTGCCTCATCACCTCTCCCTAGTACTTCTTAGGTCTCCCTCTACCTCTTCTAGTACCCATCACGGCCAACCGCTCACACCTCATCACCGTTGCATCAAGGCTTCTCCTCTGCACGTGCCCGAACCATCTGAGCCTCAATTCCCGCATTTTGTCATCCACAGAGGTGACGCCCACTTTCTTCCGAATATCTTCATTCATAATTTTGTCTATCTTGGCGTGCCCGCAACCACCTCAGCATTCACATCTCTTCTACTTTCATCCTCGGGATATGGGAGGTCTTAACCGGCCAATACTCTGCCCATAAAACATGATCGGTCTAACTACAGCTTTATAAAATTTATCTTTGAGTATCGATGTAACTTTATTGTTACACGGGACTCCAGATGCAAGCCTCAATTTCATCCAACCCGACCCTATGCGGTGAGTGACGTCCTCGTCGATCTCTTTGTCCCCTTGAATCATCGACCCAAGGTACTTGAAGATATCTCTCTTGGGGATGACCTGTGACCCAAGCCTTACGTCCCTGCCTACTTCCCTCGATTCGGCTCTAAACGTGCACTCCAAGTATTATATCTTAGACCTGCTCAATTTGAAACCCTTAGACTCGAGAGTCTGCCTCCAAACCTCCAAATCTCGTTAACACCGGCCCTCGTCTCGTCAATTAGAACTATGTCATCGGTAAATAACATACACCATGGCACCTCCCCTTGAATATGGTGTGTCAAAGCATCCATCACCAAGGAAAATAAGAATGGGCTAAGCGCAGAGCCTCGGTGTAATCCCATAATAACCAAGAAATGCTCTGAGTCTCCTCCTACAGTCCTAACCATAGTCTTAGCTCGATCGTATATGTCCTTGATCATTCTTATGTAGGCTACTAGCACGCCCTTCGCCTCGAGACATCTCCGGCTCACCTCTCTAGGAGCCTTGTCATATGCTTTCTCTAAGTGAATAAATACCATGTGCAGATCATTCTTCTTATCCTTGTACTGTTCCACCAACCTCCTAATAAGGTGGATAGCTTCCGTAGTGGAACAGCTGGCATCAACCCAAACTGATTGTCGGATATAGACATGGTCTTCCTCACCCTCACCTCCACCACCCTCTCCGAGACTTTCATAGTATAGCTAAGTAACTTAATACCCCTATAATTGTTACAACACTCGATATCACCTTTTTTTTTTGAACAACGGTACCATTGTACTCGGCCTCTATTTCTCCAGCATCCTCTTTGTCCTAAAAATTACATTGAACTACCTAGTTAGCTATTCCAATTCTTCTCTACCCACACACTTCTAAAACTCAACTGGGATTTCATCTAGCCCGGTCTCTCTACCCTGACTCATCTTATGCAAAGCCCCCACAACCACTTAAATCACGCGGACTCTTCGAATGCCCCAATTCCCCTAGTGCTATATCCCGATACCCCTCCTCTTGTAGAAGAACATAAAGTACGTCTGCCATATCTGCTTAATCTGGGACTCTCCCACTAATACTCTACTATTCTCGTCCTTGATGTACCTTACTTGGTCTAGATCCCAGGCCTTCTTCTCCCTCGCTTTAGCCAGCTGAAACAATTTCATGTCTCCGCCTTTCTTCCCTAATTCCTCGTATAGATGCCTAAATGCTGCATTCTTAGCCTCCATGACCTCTAGTTTTTCCTTTTTCCTAGCCACTTTGTACCTCTCTCTATTCGATCTCCTGTCCTTCTCGCTTGTGCTCCCTACCAACTTTGTGTATGATATCTTCTTCGTCTCTACTTTACCTTGGACTATGTCATTCCACCACCAATCTCATTGGTGCCTACTAGAAAAACCCATCGATACACCTAGCACCTCTCTCGTAGCCTCCCTCACATAGTTCGTCGTTGTTGACCACATAGTGTTCGCGTCCACTACTCCCCCAAGCTCCCATAGCGGATAACCTCCCCTCCAACTCCTGGGCTTTATCTTTGGTTAAAGATTCCCATATAATCCTCGATCGGCTACGAGAATACTTGTTCTTCCTCTTCATCATAATGTCGATGTCCATCACTAAGAGCCTATGCTAAGTTTGGAGGTTCTCTCCCGGGATAACCTTGTAATCCTTGCACAACCCTCTATTACACCTTCTGAAGAGAAGGTAATCGATTTGAATCTTCACCGCCGAACTTCAGAAAATAACCAGATGCTCCTCCCTATTCGAAAAAGTCGAGTTTGCGATCACCATGCTCAAAAGCCTTAGCGAATCTAATAGCGAAGTACATCTTCCGTTCCCATCCACAAGGCCAAAACCACCATGCACCTCGCCATAACTACCAACAGCTGCCCCAATATGGCCATTAAAATCCCCTCCAATAAATAACCTTTAATTAGGTAGAATAGTACGCACAATCTCGTCCAAGCCCTCCCAAAAGTGCCTCTTAAACTCCTCATCCAAGCCCGCTTGCGGCACGTAAGTGATAACTACATTGAGGGTGAACTAACCAATCACCAACTTAATGAACATTAGCCTATCAGTCACTCGCCTAACCTCAACCACAGTCTCTCTAAGATCCCTACCCACCAAGATACCCATTCCATTCTTACCCCTCATGACTCTAGAGTACCACAACTTATGCCCGTCTGCATTCCTCGCCTTTGACTTTACCCACCTAGTCTCCTAGACATAAGCTACATTAACTATTTACTTATGGAGAATCTCTGCCAACTCAATAGACTTAGCCATCAGTGTTCATATGTTCCACAACCCGATCCTCAATCTACAAGCTCCATATTTCCCCTTACCCTCCTTTCCTCTGGTCCCAACCACTAACCCCCTTCTCACCCCCCACACCCTTCGAGGACATGACCTTACTCTACCATCCCACACTACAACCACTATACCTATGGCAAACTTCGGAAAACACTAACACAGTCCCAAACTAGAAAATAACCAGTTGCAACTACAAGAATTCTAATAATATACTTAAAGTGATGCTAACTAAATATCCACACATTAACTAACATTGAGAAAGAGACAAGAAAACAAGAGGTACCAACTCCCTATGGAAAGAACGTAGAAATATGACTTGATGTACTCGGTAACGCTCCGCTCTACTCGCCCGTATGCCTCGCGCTTGCCTGGGTAGCCGCAGTAATTTCCATGAATATAACCTGGGTTATTTGGAACCCGACGTATAGCCCTTTCTGACTGCCGAATGGCCTGCTCTTCTACTCTTGTCTGTGCACCTCCCACATATCACCAAACAGCTACCAAAAGTGCTACCTGAAACACACACAATAAACCACGGGACAACGAAAAGGAGAGGACTATCACTAGAATGGTTGCCAAAAATAATGTCGGTCTGAGAAACAGTGATGCGACGAGGAAAGGCTCGAAAAAAGGGAAACAAAGAGGAGGGTGTTATGGTTGGGCCGAAAAAGTAGAAGAAAGAAGAGATGGTGTTGGTGGGTCATCGGTCACCGGCCTAGCTGGTGCTATGGTTAAAAGAAAAGAGGGAGAAAGAGAGAGATGCGGGGACAAAGAAAGGAGAGAGAAAGAGAGGGACAAGTTCTTACCAAGTTTACTTGGACGAGTGCACTGAGGATTTGCCGGTGGAGATGTTACGGTTAGGCTTATCAAAGAGAGAGAGAAGGAGGAAAGAGAGAGAGACTAGAAGAGTATTCAAAATTCTCACATTTGTTAATACTGAAGAAGAAATTTTGCTTGTGTTAGAATGAAGATGAACAAAGAAGAATCCATGAATTTCTTTGAAATAAAACCTTAATCTAGTGTTCTAGAGAGAACCAAAATAAAGAAAATGAAATCTATGTATATTGAATAATATCTCATGTACAATTTAACCCGTATTGGTCTATTTATACAAAACAATAAAACAATGGCTATCTATTACGTTTGTGGCTATATATGTAATAACATTACAAAGCTTATAAATATGTCAAGTGCATGGGTCTAGGTTTACTTGATCTTCAGATACGTTTAGGCATGTATAAGTTAGGCTTGTTAATCTAACACCTCCCCCCCCCCCTCGAGATGGAGGGTGAAAAACACTCACAGCTTGGATAAGAGAACCTGATGCTGAAAGCTCGTGAGTGGTTTGGTAAAAATGTCTGCCAGTTGAGATGTAGTCTGAATGCAATGCAAAGATATGAGGCCACCAGCAAGTTTTTCCCGGATAAAATGACAATCAAGATCACTATGCTTGGTCCTTTCATAAGAAATAGGATTTTTGACAATGTTAATGGTTGGCCTATTATCACGATACAAAGGAATTGGAGCAAAATAAAAAGTCCTAAGTCTGGCGACAGCCTAATAAGTCAATTAAGCTCAGCAACAGTTTTTCTAAGACCCTTGAATTCAGCTTTTGCTGAAGACAATGATACTGTAGGTTGTTTCTTAGACTTCCAAGCAACAGTACTGCCCCCAAGAGTGACATAATAACTAATCATAGACTTCCTAGAAGAAGGACACCCTGCCTAGTCAGAGTCTGAATAAGCAATGACAGAAAAAATCCTAATTGTTGTCAAGAAGAATTCCCCAAGCTGGATCCTCAACCAAATACCTCAAAACATGGAGTCATGCTTCCATATGAGAAGTTGTACAAGCATTAACGAATTGACTTAGGTGTTGAACAGAGAAACAGATGTCAGGCCTTGTGTGTTGAAGAAAGTTCAGCTTGCCTATGAGCCTTCTATAAGGGGAAGCATCAGGAATGGATCACCAGAAGTAGGAGTGAGCTTAATATACATATCCAATGGTGTAATAATAGGAGAAGCAGACTAACAATGAAACTTAGTAAGAAGTTTCTTGTGATACTTGTGTTGATTGATCAACAACTTGGAGCATATGAGGAACCTCAAGTTCCAAAAAATAATCAATAGAACCCAAATCCTTTATCTTTATCTTGAATTGGTTGTCTAAAAATGATTTGATAGAGTCCAATTCAGAGGTATCATTACCAACTAACACTATATCATCCGCATAAATAGCAATAAAAACCATGGAAGAGGGAGTGATGTTAGAGAATAATGGGTAGTCATTAAGGCTGGAGGAATATCCCATTGAAGTAAGAGCATTAGATAATTTAGTGTCACGACCCAAATCCGGTCGTGATGGCGCCCAACAATCAAGCTAGGCCAGCCAAACACACAATTTAATTATAACACAATACCGGTCCCAAATGGACAACCCAAGAAGAATATATGAGTTTAAGAACTCCAATAATAATAATAATGAACAAAAGTATCGACACTCCCAAAGATCCGGAGTCACAAGTCTAGAGCCTCTAACAAAACCCAACGAGAATAGAGAGTACTGTATAGAAATACTCAAATCTGAATACAAAATACAAAATATCAACTGGAAATGAGAGGAGAAGCTAGGTTACGCGAACGTAGGCAGCTACCTCGACAACTCGATATGACACCGCAACCGCGGGAAATGCCTGTCTCCTGCTCCCTGAGTACCCGAGTCCGCACACAAAAGGTGCGGGGAGTAGGGGTGAGTACTAAGTACTCGGTGAGTAACAAATATATATAAGTAGCTGACAGTAAGAAATCCACAAAATACCACGATATGAAGCTACACTACAGTCCGAATCTCCTACGAACTAGCAACAACAATACAATACGGCTACCACAGAGTAATTCAACAAATACGGATGCAATGCAATGCACATAACTGCTACGGCGTGTAGCCCGATCCCATTTAACGTCGACGGCGCTCACTGGGGGTGTGTACAGACTCCGGAGGGGCTCCTGCAGCCCAAGCGCAATATTGCTGCGGCGTGCAGCCCGATCCTCACATCAACCACTGCGGCGTGCAGCCCGATCCCATACTCAGTCCACAATAAGCAATTAAGTCACAAAACAATTCATTTTTCCTTAATTCCAGTTCTCAATTCATAATTTATGAAAAACACTTTAACTTTATTAAATTTGTAAAAGCCGATGACTTAGCATTTCAAAAGTGTGATTTCAATTTCCAGGACTGAGATCAGTGATTTAAGCAATTATAGCAATCACATAAATATTGTCCTCTAAGGACGCTACAGATCGGCACAAGGCCCCAAACAAGGCTTACAGCCGACAAATATATCAAATACGGTGTATTTCCAACACTAACAACATATTATTCATTTTCGGGATGGACCAAGTCTCAATCCCCAGTCACAATCAATCCCGCACCTGCCACGGTGTGCGAGCCACGCCCTACTAGCGTCACAATGTGCTAAGCCGGGGTTTCGAACCCTCAAGCTACCATATACACAAACTACTCACCTCTAGCCGGTCGTAGACTCGTCCGCGATGCCTTTTCCTTTGAATTTAGCTCCCTCGTGCGTAGAATCTAGTCAAACCACAATAATTATATCAAATACGGGTCAAAGAATCATAACCCATTACAATTTACATGAAATTCGCGTAAATACACCAAGTTGGTAAAACCCGACCCCGGGCCCACTGCTCGAAAAATTTCGAAATTAGTACCAATGCGACCCTCATCTCGCCACGAGTCCGTGCATATAAAATTTATCAAAATCGGAGTTCAAATGGCCTTCCAAATCCAAATATCCCGTTTTCAATACTTAGGCCACATTTCTTCAAGATTTCTACCCAATTTCATGAAGATTGATGTTAATACTACCATAAAATGATGTTTTTGAGTCAAGAATCTTACCTCCGACGAATACCCGATGATTCCTCAGTGATTTCCTCGAGTTTTCTTCTCTCTAGGGCTCAAAATTGAGTTTTGGGTTAATGAACCCGTAACCCCTCTGTTCTGTGATTAAATTCTCTGCCAGACCCATTTACCTTACGCGATCGCGACTCGCCTCACGCGATCGCTATGTTCAAAAATCCAGACTCACGCGATCGCGACTCGCCTCACGCGATCGCGATGTTCAAACATCCGGCTTCACGCGATCGTGTCTCTCTTCCTGCGATCGCGTAGCACAAATTTCCCTGGACCCCATTTCTCTTCTACGCGATCGCGCAGATGCCCATGCGATCGCGGTGACCACCCGGTTAACTCTACGCGATCGCGACTGGTGCTTCTGCGATCGCGATGGCCTAGCCCCCAACCCTACGCGATCGCGTCCCCCTCCCCGCGATCGCGGAGAGCAAAATCCTGCTGCATTTATGACAGCAACCAGCCTTCTCATTTTTCCCAAAAATGGTCCGTTTGGACCCCCGGATTCATCCCGAGACCCCCGGGACCCTAACGAAAACCACCCACATACTCCAAAACATGATACGGACTTGTTCCAATCATAAAAACACCATACTAAACATCAAAATCACCATTTATTCACGAATTCAAGCCTAAGTTTCTTCAAAACTTTCAAAACTAACATTCAATCCAAAACCCGATCAAACGATGTCCGAATGACTTGAAAATTTGCAGACAAATCCAAAATCACATAACGAAGCTACAGAAATTGTCGGAATTCCATTCCGACCCCCGGATCAAAATATCATCTACCATCCGGTTTTCGCCAAAATTCAACCTTCGCCAATTCAAGCCTAAAACTACACCGGACCTCCGAATTCAATTCCGATTGTTCTCCTAAGTCATAAATGATCCCCCGGAACTAGTCGAATCATCAGAATCCGGTTCCGAGCACTTTAACTCAATAGTCAACTCTTGGTTGACTTCTCATATTCAAGCTTTCTTCAAACATGCTATTTGTTTCATTTTCATTCCAAATCACTCCTAACTCACCCGATATACTCTAATACTGTTATAAAAGCATAAGATATGCAAATGCAAGGTAACGGGGTGGTAATTCCCGTAACGACGGGCCGGGTCGTTACATTCTCTCCAACTTAAACAAACGCTCATCCGCGAGCGGGTTAAGAAACATACCTGGAGTATCAAACAAGTGTGGATATCTACTTCGCATCTCATGCTCGGTCTCCCAAGTTGCTTCCTCTACGGGACGACCTCTCCACTGCACTTTCACTGAAGCTATATCCTTGGATCTCAGCTTACGAACCTGTCGACCTAAAATGGCTACTGGTTCCACATCATAAGTCAAATCCTCATCTAGATGTATCGTGCTGAAGTCCAACACATGAGACGGGTCTCCGACATACTTCCGGAGCATAGATACATGGAACACCGGGTGAACTCCCGACAAAGTGGGTGGCAAAGCAAGCATATAAGCCACCTCCCCAACTTTCCTAAGCACCTCAAAAGGTCCAATAAACCTTGGGCTCAACTTCCCTTTCTTTCCAAACCTCATAACATCCTTCATAGGCGAAACCTTCAGCAACACCTTCTCACCTACTGAATAAGACACATCTCGGACCTTCCGGTCCGCATAACTCTTCTGACGCGACTGAGCTGTGCGAAGTCTCTCCTGAATCACCTTCACCTTGTCTAAGGCATCTTGGACTAACTTTGTCCCCAACAACCTAGCCTCGCCGGGCTCGAACCAACCAATTGGAGACCTACACCGTCTCCCATATAAAGCTTCATACGGTGCCATTTGAATGCTGGACTGATAGCTATTATTATAAGCAAACTCCGCCAAAGGCAAATAATCAACCCACGAACCACCGAAATCAATGACACAAGCACGCAACATGTCCTCCAATATCTGAATAGTACGCTCAGACTGTCCATCCGTCTGTGGATGAAATGTTGTGCTCAACTCTACCTGTGAACCCAACTCTCGCTGAAATGTCCTCCAGAACTGAGAAGTGAACTGGGTACCTCTGTCCGATATAATAGAAATAGGAACTCCATGCAATCTCACTATCTCACGGATGAATATCTCTGCCAACCGCTTTGAGGTATAGGTAGTACACACTGGGATGAAGTGAGCTGACTTGGTCAACCTATCCACCACCACCCAAACTGAATCAAACTTCCTCGCTGTCCGAGGGAGTCCACTAACAAAGTCCATAGTTATTCTTTCCCACTTCCACTCCGGAATATCAATACGCTGGAATACACCACCAGGTCTCTGATGCTCATACTTGACCTGCTGACGGTTTAGACACCGAGCCACATGGCTCACAATATCTTTCTTCATCTTTCTCCACCAGTAATGCTGCTTCAAATCCCTGATACATCTTCGCGGCTCCTGGATGAATAGAATACCGCGAGCTATGGGCTTCCTCCAATATCAATTCACGAAGGCCGTCAATATTGGGCACGCATATCCGGCCCTGCATCCGCAATACACCATCACTATCAATAGTGACATCCCTGGCATCATCATGCTGAACTCTGTCCTTAAGGACAAGTAAGTGTGGATCATCATACTGGCGCTCTCGAATACGATCATATAAAGAAGAACGAGCTACTACACAAGCCATCACCCGGCTGGGCTCAGAAATATCCAGCCTCACCATCTGATTAGCTAACGCCTGAACATCAACTGCTAGGGGTCTCTCCCCAACTGGAATATACGCCAAGCTGCCCATACTAATAGCCTTCCGGCTCAATGCATCAGCCACTACATTGGCTTTCCCGGGATGATACAAGATAGTAATATCATAGTCTTTAAGCAATTCAAGCCATCTCCGCTGCCTCAAATTTAGATCTTTCTGCTTAAACAAATGCTGAAGGCTGCGGTGGTCTATATATACATCACAAAATACACCATATAGGTAATGCCTCCAAATCTTCAAGGAATGAACAATAGCAGCTAACTCCAAATCATGAACAGGGTAGTTCTTCTCGTGGGGCTTTAGCTGACGAGAAGCATATGCAATAACTCTACCCTCCTATATCAACACACAACCGAGTCCAACTCTAGAAGCATCACAATACACCGTATATGACCCTGAGGCTGATGGCAACACAAGTACTGGAGCGGTGGTCAAAGCCTCCTTGAGCTTCTGAAAGCTCTCCTCACATTCATCAGACCACACAAATGGAGCATTCTTCTGTGTCAACTTAGTCAACGGTGAAGCAATAGATGAGAAATCCTGAACAAACCGGCGATAATAGCATGCCAAGCCGAGAAAACTCCAAATCTCTGTAGCTGAGGAAGGTCTGGGCCAATTCTGTACTGCCTCGACCTTCTGTGGATCAACCCGAATACTATCACTGGACACTATATGTCCCAGAAAACCGACAGTATCAAGCCAGAACTCACACTTAGTGAATTTTGCATAAAGCTTCTCTTCTCTCAACCTCCGTAATACCACCCTCAAGTGCTGTGCATGCTTCTCCTGGCTGCATGAATACACCAAAATATCATCAATAAACACAATCACAAAAGAATCAAGGTACGGCCGAAATACACTATTCATCAAGTGCATGAATGCAGCTGGGGCATTAGTCAACCCGAAAGACATCACCAGGAACTTGTATTGCCCATATCGCGTCCTGAACGCTATTTTCATAATATTCGAGTCCCTGATCTTGAACTGATGATAGCCCGATCGAAGATCAATCTTAGAAAATACACTAGCTCACTGGAGCTGATCAAATAGGTCCTCAATACGAGGCAATGGGTACTTATTCTTCACTGTTACCTTGTTCAGCTGCCTGTAATCAATGCACATTCTCATTGTGCCATCTTTCTTCTTCACGAACAACACCGGTGCACCCCAAGGTGACACACTCGGACGAATGAAACCCTTATCTAAGAGTTCCTAAAGTTGTTCTTTCAATTCTTTTAACTCTGCTGGTGCCATGCGATAGGGAGGAATAGAAAAGGGCTGAGTGCCCGGCACCAAGTCAATACCGAAATCGATATCTCGGTCAGGCGGCATGCCTGGTAGGTCTGCTGGAAATACATCCGGAAACTCCCTCGCAATGGGGACCGAATCAAGACTGGGTGTCTCAGCCTCAACATTTCTAATGAAGGCCAAATAAGATAAACAGCCCTTGCCAATCATTCGTTGAGCCTTTATATAAGAAATCACCTTGTCGGACACATAATCAGTTAAGCCACGCCACTCGATCCTCGGATTACCTGGAATAGCTAGTGTGACTGTCTTGGCATGACAGTCCAGAATCGCATGGTAAGGAGATTGCCAATCCATGCCTAGAATTACATCGAAATCTACCATGCCCAGTAGTAATAGATCAACTCGGGTCTCCAGACCCCCAATAGTAATAATACAGGATCGATATACCTGATCCACAACAACAGTATCCCCCACTGGGGTAGACACATGTACGGGCAAAGCAAGAATACCACGGATCATACCCAAATAATGTGTAAAATAAGTAGAGACATAAAAATAGGTGGATCCGGGATCAAATAAGACAGAAGCATCCCTGTGGCAGACTAAGATAATACCTGAAATGACCGCATCTGAAGCACTAGTATCCTTCCTATCCGGGCGACCTCTGGATACCTGGCCACCAGTCCTAGCTGACTGTGCTGGCGCTGAAGAAACAGGAGTAGAAGACGACGGCTGATCCCTCCGCTGAGACCGCTTACGAAGCCACTGAGGACACTCTCTCCTGATATGGCCCAAATCACCGCACTCAAAACAACGGCCTGAAGATGGAAGAAGGGGCTGCTGAGGACCCCTCGCTACAGACGAACCTTGTGCTGAGGAAACAGGAGCAGAGCTCTGAGCTGGAAGAGCACTCAGTGCAGGCTGACTCTGCTGACGGCTCTGCTGACCCTGATAACCCTGATTGCCCTGACGACCACGATCTGCTGAAACCCCACTGGACTCTGCACGTCCAGACTGATGAGACCTGAAAGAATGACCCCTGCTATACTGGGTTTGGCCCCTAGACGGAGCACCACTGAAACTGCTAGAACCACGAGGCTTCTTAGCCTCTCTCTCCTCCCGCTCTCTGCGGCGATCCGTCTCAATAGGACGGGCAGCATCAACCACCTCCTCAAAGGTAACTACCGAAACTCTCTCCCTGGTCATCAATATACTGCTGCGGCGTGCAGCCCGATCCTCATATCAACCACTGCGGCGTGCAGCCCGATCCCATGCTCAGTCCACAATAAGCAATTAAGTCACAAAACAATTCATTTTCCTTAATTCCGGTTCTCAATTCATAATTTATGAAAAATACTTTAACTTTATTAAATTTGTAAAAGCCGGTGACTTAGCATTTCAAAAGTGTGATTTGAATTTCCAGGACTGAGATCAGTGATTTAAGCAATTATAGCTATCACATAAATATTGTCCTCTAAGGACGCTACAGATCGGCACAAGGTCCCAAACAAGGCTTACAGCCCACAAATATATCAAATACAGTGTATTTCCAACACTAACAACCTTTTCCTTTGAATTTAGCTCCCTCGTGCGTAGAATCTAGTCAAACCACAATAATTATATCAAATACGGGTTAAAGAATCATAACCCATTACAATTTACATGAAATTCGCATAAATACACCAAGTTGGTAAAACCCGACCCCGGGCCCACTACTCGGAAAATTTCGAAATTAGTACCAACGTAACCCTCATCTCGCCACGAGTCCGTGCATATAAAATTTATCGAAATCGGAGTTCAAATGGCCTTCCAAATCCAAAAATCCCGTTTTCAATACTTAGGCCACATTTCTTCAAGATTTCTACCCAATTTCATGAAGATTGATGTTAATACTACCATAAAATGATGTTTTTGAGTCAAGAATCTTACCTCCGACGAATACCCGATGATTCCTCGGTGATTTCCTCGAGTTTTCTTCTCTCTAGGGCTCAAAATTGAGTTTTGGGTTAATGAACCCGTAACCCCTCTATTCTGTGATTAAATTCTCTGCCAGACCCATTTGCTCTACGCGATCGCGACTCTACTCACGCGATCGCGATATTCAAAAATTTCGGCCTCACGCGATCGCGACTCGCCTCACGCGATCGCGATGTTAAAAAATCCGGCTTCACGCGATCGCGTCTCTCTTCCTGCGATCACGTAGCACAAATTTCCCTGGACCCCATTTCTCTTCTACACGATCGCGTAGATGCTTATGCGATCGCGGTGACCACCCGGTTAACTCTACGCGATCGCGACTGGTGCTCCTGCGATCGCGATGGTCTAGCCCCAACCCTACGCAATCGCGTCCCCCTCCCCGCGATCGCGGAGAGCAAAATCCTGCTGCATTTATGACAGCAACCAGCCCTCTCATTTTTCCCTAAAATGGTCCGTTTGGACACCCGGATTCATCCCGAGACCCCCGGGACCCCAACGAAAACCACCCACATACTCCAAAACATGATACGGACTTGTTCCAATCATAAAAACACCATACTAAACATCAAAATCACCATTTATTCACGAATTCAAGCCTAAGTTTCTTCAAAACTTTCAAAACTAACATTCAATCCAAAACCCGATCAAACAATATCCGAATGACCTGAAAATTTGCAGACATATCCAAAATCACATAACGAAGCTACAAAAATTGTCGGAATTCCATTCCGACCCCCGGATCAAAATATCACCTACCATCCGGGTTTCGCCAAAATTCAACCTTCGCCAATTCAAGCCTAAAACTACACCGGACCTCCGAATTCAATTCCGATTGTTCTCCTAAGTCATAAATGATCCCCCGGAACTAGTCGAATCATCGGAATCCGGTTCCGAGCACTCTAACTCAATAGTCAACTCTTGGTTGACTTCTCATATTCAAGCTTTCTTCAAACATGCTATTTGTTTCATTTTCAATCCAAATCACTCCTAACTCACCCGATATACTCTAATACTGTTATAAAAGCATAAGATATGCAAATGCAAGGTAACGGGGTGGTAATTCCCGTAACAACGGGCCGGGTCGTTACATTTAGCAAACCATTGTCTTGATGCATGTTTGTGACCATAAAATGACTTCTTGAGTTTGTATACCAAATGAGGATCAAAAGAAGAAGAATAGACAGTAAGGCCAAGAGGAACTTTCTTGTACACCTCCTCGGAAAGTTCCCCATGCAAAAATGCATTGTATACATCAAGCTTGTGTATAGACCAAGAGAATTTGGAAGTCAAAGCAAGCAAACATTTAATGATAGTGAACTTAACCACTGGGAGAAAGTTTCAAAATAATCAACACCAGCATGTTGAGTGTCCCCCTAATTACCAATCCGGATTTGTATCTCTCAATGCTACCATCAGAACTTTGCTTAATTTTTTACACCCATTTGTAAGGAATGTCCTTCTTGCCAGGTGGTAAAGGAACAATATACAAAGTTTGATTGGATTCCAAGGCCTAGAATTCTTTCAACATTGCCTCTTGTCAGGCAGGATTACAGGCAGCTTGATGGTAAAAAGAAGGTTCAAGTAAAAAGGTAGGTGAAGTAGACTGAGATGAAGAGGAAGAACTAGCAGAAAAAGTGGGAGGTATAGCATCGCAAATATAGTCCTTATAGTGATTAGGAGTGATTGTAGACCTAGAGGATATTCTCAAAGGAAGAGAATAAGAAGGATGAGAAGGAGGAATTTTTATGTGGTGTGTAATATTGGTTAAAGGAACAGAACCAGGTTCAGAAAAAGGAAGAGAATAATGAAAGGGTGAAGAAAAAGCAGTAGCATGATCATAAGAATGAAAAGGTGAAGAAGGGGTAGAAGCCGAATGAGAAGAGTAAAATGGTGAAGAGATAAGAGTATGAACACTATTAGGAGTGATGTGATAAAAATGAGGAAGTAGAAGAAGGAAAGAAACCAGAAGGTGTAGAACTAGATGGGAAGATATGTTCAACAAATATCACAATACCTGAATAGAATATGGACTTGGTTCCTGAATTCGGCAACTTTGTAACTCTTTTTATTAAAATCAAAACCTAGAAAGATAGAAGGAATAACTCTATATTGGAGTTTATCCTTAGAAGGATGGGGTACAACTACATATGCTAGGCATCCAAATGATCTGAGGTGGTCATAGTTAGAAGGATGAGCAAGTAATACTTCATATGATGTTTTGTTAGAAAGAACAGTTGAGGGAAATTTGTTGATTAGGTAAGTTGCAGTAAGGACAGACTCCCCCGAATATTTAGTAGGTAGTTTGGATTGAAAAGAAGTGACATAGCAGTCTCTAACAAATGTTTATGCTTCCTTTCTACTACTTCATTTTGTTGAGGAGTGCGTGGGCAAGAACTTTGGTGTGAAATGCAAAAGAAGCAAGATATGAAGCGTGTGAATGTGCAGATATTAATTCAAAAGCATTATCAATTTTTATAGTTTTAATGGAAGTATGAAATTGTGTAGACACCATGGCAATAAAGGATTTGATAACGGAAAATACATTGCCTTTACAGGAAAGAAGATGTGTCAAGGTGACCCTACTGTAGTCATCTACAATGGTTAGAAAATTTCTGAATCCATTGTATGTAGGAGTGTGGTAAGGCTCACGTAGATCAATGTAGATCAATGTGTACAAGTTGAAAGGGTCTGTTAGAATGTGATGTGCTTTTAGTGAATGTTAGCCTTTGTTGTCTAGCCATTGGGTATATAGTACGTATGAAAGATTGTCTAGGAGATAATTTACCGGAAAAATGAGGAATAGAAACCATTTTTACAAAAGGAATATATCATATTCTTTGATACCAAAGTGCGTCATTTTGATTTATAGAACTAGAATTACAAGAAACTGGAACAAAATTAGAACTATCAACTAGAGAATCATGAACATGAAAAACAAGGATTGAATCAGACTTAGGAAAAGAAGAGATTGAACAGCCATTTGCTTGAGAAGGATCAACTACAACAATACCATGAGATGACAATCTCAGAATGTATAGTTCATACTCAACCTTACCAATTCCCAATGGCCTCTTCAGAGAAGGTCCCTGTAACCAACATGAAATATTAGTAAGGAGTGCACAGCATTTGAGTTGAGAAATAAGTTGGTGTATAGAAATTATGTTGTAATGAAAAGAAGGTAGGTGTTTAGAAGTTGGTGTATATAAATTAGTTTATATCCATTTGGTAAAGTAACAAGAGAAAGAGAGATTAAAGGTTGTATATCATGAAGTAGGTGTTTATGAGGTGTCATATTATTGGTTTCTCCCGAGTCTAGGATCCAAAAGCTAAAATTATTATGACAAGCACGACATAAAAGATAACCATGTAGCCTATTAACTGGATTGTCATGCCAACCTACAAAACTTGCACAGATTGGAGAGTCTTGGGATGTAAACTGCTGATTTGAAGAAGATATCTGCATTTGATGGAATAGAGACATAAAATGAGCATATTATTCTTTAGAAAATTCATGTGGAATGTCTTTAGTTTGAGGTGAACCAGGCATGGGTGAAGTCTGTTTTATTGACTCAATCTAGACACATGCAACAACCATTTTCCCCTTGGTGAACTTGAATTTTTGTGGGAATCCATGTAGCTTCACTACAAAAAAAATTTAGCTACGAACGTCGTCGCTAATCTGTTGCTATAACGCTCGTAGCTAGAAAAATTTCTTGATAATTCGTTGCTAATTCATCGTTAAACGATATTTGCAATGGATTCTTTCATTTAGCAATAGAATTTGTCCGTCGCTAAACCTGATTTTTTTAGTAGTGCTTGTACCACTTGTCTACAGTGTGAATAGGCGTCTTGCAGTACTTGCAAGATATTATGTCTCTCCTAGGTTCCAAGCTCACCCTCTAAGTAAAATTTATGGTGGTTTTTGGTTGATTGGGACCAGAACTGGAATTGGAGTTAACTATGAAAGAAGTGGAATCAAATAAAAAAAGTTGGGAGCCAGAACTAATTTTCATTTGCTTCTCATCTCTGATCATAATGGAATATGTTTTCTCCACACTTGGGGCAGGACTCGTCATTAAAATGTTGCTCTTAATAGTGGAGTAAGTCTCATTTAACCCTGATAGGAGTTGAATGAGTTTATGTACCCCACTAAATTCATGCATAGCACCACATGTACAAGACCTTCCTAAAGATATTGTATATATTTCATCACATTATCCCTTGAGTTTAGTGTAATAGGTGAAAATATCATATGATCCTTGGGATGCATAAGAAATAGATTGATGAAGGCTATAATATTAGAAAATGTAGGTAAACACCATATCTTTTTATAAAATTGTTCCAGACTTCTCTAGCAGTTTTATAATAGAGGATTGTTTTGGCTATGTCCTTAGAAAGCAACCCGATCATTACATTGCTGCCAATGAGGATATAATGGAGAATTAGTTCTAGGTTGAACTATAGATCTATCAATTAATTGGATCTTGTTCTTTGTAGACAAAGAATGAGCATCCCTTCCTTCCAATCCCTAAATCATGTTCCAGCAAAGGGCACTGATACTAATATGGTTCCCGGAGTATTAGAAGGGTGAAGATAAAGATGATGAAAGGGATCGAGGACTGGTGTTGTTGAAACACCAGAATGCTCAGGTGGATCATTATGTAGAGACATAATTTCTATAATTAAATATCTAAACTAATCAACTAGATAAACTCAAAGAGAAAGGTTTTGAAGAATGTCACCACATGGGAAGATTAATGATAATAGAAAACCCTAGTTTCCGAGTTGATTTTCATAAAGCAATTATCTATGAAATCAGTCAGTGAGAATGACTCAGAATCTCCCTAAGAGTCATTGTTGAATGAGAGATTTGAATAGAAAAAACCCAGACGAACACTCCAAATTGAAAATAACGAGAAAACCCTTCGAAATCGTCGGAACCAGAAAACTCGAATATTTTCGATGGTCTATCCGATGAACACTCAAATTAGAGAAATAATCACCAGGATTCGCTCTGATACCATGTTAGAATGAAGATGAACGAAGAAGAATCCATGAATTTCTTTGACAGAAAACCCTAATCGAGTGTTCTAGAGAGAACCAAACTACAGAAAATGAAATCTGTGTATATTGAATAACATATCATGTACAATTTAATCCTTACTGGTCTATTTATACTAAACAATAAAAGGATGGCTATCTATTATATTTGTGGCTATATATACAATAACATTACAAATCCTATAAATCTGTCAAGTGCTTGGGCATGGGTCTATTTCATTTTCAGATATGTTTGGGCATGTATGAGTTGGGCATGTCAATCTAATAGTTTGTTCACTATTTAAAAAGTTATTTTTAAGTTACAAAATTAAATAGATAAATTGTATAACAGTTGAGACATTAATCATGTTAATAAGTAGAAATAACTTATACGAATATTTTTATAAGTATACATTTTATTAAGTATATTTTATCCTTTAAAACGTTAAAATCAACATCTACTTATGCTTCAAAGGAAATAAAGCTATTTTTTCAGCTTGTATAGCTGTAGTTGATCATTCTATTAAGCGGATTAAAGTAGTTCTAAATATTTATTAGCACATAATATTTCTATTAGATCAAAAGATGCATTGTATTTGAGCGTGCACTTTTTTTACTCACTAATTCACTAGGCTGCCTAATTGATTTGTCAAGAGATCCTATCCTGATTACGTCTCTATATATGTAAGCCTACAAGCATATACGTCTATTACTACTCCGTCAATTTGTGAATCGAGAATAAGGTAGAATAACCTATTTGGTATTTGTACTTGTGTCACTTTATCATCTCGTTCCCCAAACTTAATGAAGTTTCATCTAGACACCTCTACTCGTTCAAAAGTAATATTGTAAACCCTTCTGACCATGTGCGTTCCTCAATCGTCTCACTGTATTATCCATGTCAGATAAAAATATTCAATGTCATTATTTTTATTGACAAAAACTATTTTTGGAAAAGAAAAAGTTGAATCTTAAATTTTTCTCTCACAAATACATTCATGTCTTTCTCTCTCTCAAAATCAGCCATTGGCAAGGAATGCGTTTCATTGATTCAAGAAATGCAAGTGAAAAATTGAAATTTGAAATCTGAAATATGCCATGTTTTGTAGTATGGCTTCTTTTGCAGTATTTTCACCAATATACCCTGTTATTTATCAAGCCAAACTGAACCCTAACTGTAAATCATCTCTTTTTTCTTCTTATAAACCCACTTTAAGCTCTACGGAATCTTCATTTTTATAGTATGGTTCAGTTTTCCAATCTTTAATTTTTTTGGGTCTTCATTACAGTCTAAGGTTATGGGCAAAATATCTGCTAGAGCTGCATCTGAGAAAACTATTTATGATTTCATTGTGAAGGATATTGATGGTAAAGATGTTCCAATTAGCATATTTAAGGAAAAGGTTCTTCTAATTGTCAATGTTACTTCCAGATGTGGCTTGACGACATCAAATTACACGGAGCTCTCTCAGGTGTATGAGAAGTATAAACTAAAGGACTTGAGATTCTTGCTTTTCCATATTATCAATTTGGGGCTCAAGAACCAGGATCGAATTTAGAGATTAAACAGCTTGCACACGGCACCAGTTTACCAGTTCCTAAAATCAAGTGCAGGAGGATTTTTAGGTGATCTAGTTAAGTGAAATTTTGAGAAGTTTCTCGTGGACAAAAATGGTAAAGATGTTGAAAGGTATCCACCAACAACGTCGTCTACCCAAATAGAGAAGGATATTTAGAAACTTTTGGCAGCATAACTTGTATGGAGACTGAACAATAACCGAAAATTTCTTTAATCTACTGCAAGTATAGGCTTTCTCACAGTGGGTTCTGTTAGTAATGGTTTTCACACATAACATGGTCTGGGCGTTAAACCCCCTTTGGAATGAAAACGGGAGATTGGAAGAGCTTGAATGCTTCTGGGCGTTACCCCCCCCCCCCCTTCTTGTTTTGATATTTATGATTAGAATCATAAACTTTTACTCTATTCTTAGGGTGCGTAGTCATGTATTTTATCCAACTCAGCAAAGCAAATGTCACATAGGCTTTATCAATGATCAAAGGGCTTACAATATTACTTTTGAACGAGTAGAGGTGTCTAAAAGAAACTTCATTAAGTTTGAAGTTCGGGCTGACAAATTGGCACAAGTACAAGTGTCATTTAGGCTATTCTGCCCGAGAATAATACAATTTTATTGTGAAATAATTTAACTTAAACTTTTTATATTTTTATTAATTAAAAATTTTTATAATCATACAAATATTACGATATATTTAATATCACAAGTTTTAACGTCTTATCGATACATGTGTTATGACATGTTTGACACTATAAATTTTAAAAGACTTTTCTTTGATTCTAATTAAAGCGGATGGAGTAGTGCGTTTTTAACAGGACCAAACGGCTGCAGGAAATTCATAATCAATATTATCGGGAAGAAAAAATCATCGTAGAGAATGCTAAATTTCAAACTAGTAGAAGATTCAAATGACATCATAAATGAAAATCTTATCTTGCAAATCAGGAGAATATTCAAACCTTCATATATATGCAGTTCTATATAAATAGCGCAGCTCTGGTTCGGTATTAATCTCCGCACGTATTCCTTTTCACTTTTCCAAGATAGACTTTATAACGAAATAGTTTTACGTGTTGTGTCTCAAAAGCGTAAGAGAGATAGTTTGACTAGGTATGAAATTTAAAAAAAAAATTAAAATGTGTAATCTTAAAAACTTAAAAGATATTGGGGTCATGATATTTATATGGTTATAAAAGCTTTTCATTAAAAGTAAAATAAGAAGTTTGAAGTTAAATTATTTTCGATTATAGAAATGTGTCATCTTTTTTTGAATTGGCTAATAAGGAAAGTGAGTCATCTAAATTGAAACAGAAAAAATAGTTTTTTTTGAAATATTATATTTTTCTTAAAAAATTTATTGAATATATATAAATTATTAATATTTATAGTTCATATAATTCCACATTTGAAAAGCTGAGTGCAGAATTCAAATATGTAGAAGAAGTTCAATTTGGATTATAGGAGGATACTCTTATTTCTTTGGCTAAGCTTTTCCCACTGTGTAATGTGGAAAATGTAAGACATGCCTAGGTTATTAAGAAATGATAAACCATACTACGGCTTTATAAAAGACTAAACGGCTAGAAAAGTTGATAGTCAATTCCATCGATCTGAAAAAGAAAAATCTTTGAACTGAATGATAATTTTCAAACTACTCCATTCAATACGAAACCTTTATCCAGTTCTATAAATAGCGATGTTTCTCTAAGTTTATTTTATCCATTCACAAGTTAGTTTAATAATGGAAATTATTAACGTTACACGATTCATGGTACCTTTTCTTCTTGTTACATTATCAACAAGCTTTTTGTTCCTCGTAAAAACTCAAGATGTTCCTGAACCGGTGCTCGACGTTTCCGGTAACCCTGTCCGGACCGGAGCAAATTATTATATCCTTCCGGCGGGTCGGGGAAACGGTGGTGGACTTCAGGTGGCATCCATTAGGAACTGAACCAACCCATTAGTCGTAAGCCAACATGCCGATGAATCTTCGATCGGCGGTTACCTTCAATTTTCACCTGTGAACCCTAACGAAAACATCATCGGAATATCAACTGATCTGAACGTGAAATTTACGTCTATTCATATCTCTGATTCGTCCACAGTATGGAGAATTAACAATAAATTAATTCCGGAACGTTATTTGGTGACTGTTGGTGGAGTAGAAGGAAATCCAGGGCGTGAAACATTGAGCAATTGGTTTAGAATTGACAAGCACGAGGATGCTTACAAACTTGTGTATTGTCCTGGAGTTTGTAACACATGCAGACCTTTCTGTGGAGACATAGGTATACTTCTTGAAGGTAGTAAAAGGGTTTTGTTTGTTCGATCTGATCAACCTTTGAAAGTTACATTTCATAAGAGCTAGAAATATTACTATGTAAATGTAGTACTTAGTATTGGTGTGATTTTCGCTCTATATAGTTTGTATCAGTGAAGAAATTAATAAGGAAGAGTATGGTCATCCAGTATGTAATGTTGATAATTAATAAAGTAAGGTTGTTATTATTTTTATTTGTGAAAAAGATATATACTACTACATGTTTCTTTAAATGATTTATATGAAGTGCAATATAATAAAGGGTGCGGCTGCATCTCTAAAATTCATCTCTAATAATTGCAAATGTTAACAGGATAAAGAATAAAGATATTGTATTCAATTTCAGAAACAGAGAAGAAAGCAACTTGCTGAACAAAGACGAAAATACAGTCGACTCATCTGTGGGTCAAATGCTTTGTTTGGGCTATTATTAATTGACACAACGCTACAGCCTGTCAGTATATTTATTTTCTGTTAAGCGTGTTAAACATAAATTGGTATTTTTCTCGTTCGTACCACTGCTTCGTGATTTATACTTCCTCCGTTTCAAATTAAATAAGATAGTTTGATTCGGCACCAAATTTAATAAAAAAAGACACTTTTGAAATTTATAAACTTAAAAGCTGGGATAAAACTTTGTGGAGTCATGACTTTTGTGTGGTTATAAAAGCTTTCATATTAAGGGTATAATAGATAAAATAAGTTTAAAGTTCAATTATTTCCAAATTTAGAAACGTGTTATTTATTTTAGAACATATTAAAAGGAAAGTACTCACTTTAATATTATTTCTTTTGAGTAACTGAATTTTGGCGTTAATATGACACCTCTTTTATTTAGCACTGTTTGAACGAAATAAAAATAGTTTTTAAGAACGTAGTTTGAGAAAATATAATATAATACTCCCTCCGGTCCAAAATAAGTAATTTTTTATTTTTTTCTTATGGTAAAAAATAAGTGATTTTTAAAAATTTCAAGAATAAATTAATTATTTTTTTTACATTGTCCTTGGAATAAATAGTGTTGGAATATGTGTTATGAGTGGTTATGTGAGATAGTAAAGATTAATATAGTCAATTTCATTATTAATTAATGCTAAAAGATATATTTCTTAATATGTGAAAAAACATCCAAAAAGTTATTTATTTTGGACCGAAAGGTATATCAATTATATGAACTGAACATTTATAATTTACCAAAGTTTTACCCTAAATTATTTCGATTAGAGACGTCTAAAAATGATATAATGTGAACCCTTTGGGACACGTACGTGAAGCATTATTTTCCTCATACTTTTCAAGTCAATACTGCCGAGTCAAAATAGTCATGCTTCTGCCATAAATAATTACCCCTATAATTAATTGCAATTGTGATTGTTCCGATCTATAAAACTCAATAACTTAGCTCGTAATCCTATATATATGCTAAGAAATCTACTAAATTTCAAAATCTACAAAATTCAAAATCCATATCCTGAATTCTCATGGACAAGCATAGATTATATGCTATTAGTTCAACATTTAATAAGGAAAAAAAAACTACAGATTTACGAATCCTCTTTAAAATCCTAAAAATTCTACTGTCTAATCTAGTTTGACATGGAAATGGCCTTTTGTAAGTTGAAGAAAGCTTTTTCGTATCGTACAAAGCCCATGAACCAAAATTCAAAATTATCTTCAGTTACTATCTCGATGTACTTTTGAGATGGTTTGTTCTCGTTCACACTTGCATATGCTCTTTTAATTTTCTTCACTGGAATAACCACCTGCACAAATCATAATTTCCACAATATTTGAGAAATATTTGACACAACACAAAAATTTACTAATTAACTATCTTTTGTGCTTTATACAATTGAAATTATTGCAAATAGAGGCGGATTCAGGATTTCAGTAGGATGGGTGCACCATTATCCGACCCATCGTTTGATTTGATTTTCTAAAACTTACCTTAGAGAACTATCAATAATAGCATCATTATTTATAGTTACAAGTGTTAAACTCAATATTTCATTCAAGTATATATCAAAGGGTGAACCAAAAAAGAGAAGAATGCATGAAAAAAAAAAGAAAAAAAGAAAGACAGGGCATGAGATTTGAACAGGACATAAAAGAACGAAAAAGAGAAATAGGAATAAAAAAATATCTTAAAGATGGAAGATATGCGAGTGGATTTGAATACTAGATGTGGGGTCAATGGTGCACAAAACTATCAATGCACTAAATACTCTTTTGACCATGGGTTCACACGTGAAAAATTAAGTACTTTATCTGAAAAATATCCCCGTAGTACACACACTAAGGAGAGGAGCATGGGTGCACGTGCCTCATGCCTTTCCTAGTGAATCCGCCTCTGATTGCAAATGAGGCCTTAATTAGGCCAACAACAACCCAATATAATTTATAATTCCACTTAATTAGTAGGATCTAGATATGATAGTGTGTACGCAAACATTACCTCAACCCTAGAGTAAAGAGGTTGTTTGAAAGAGAAACCCGGTATCCTTCCCTCTAAGAATTTCTCACCTTACTTTTGGGGAGACTCGAACTCATAACCTTATGGTTAGAATTGGAGGTTGCTTACTATCAAAGCAACCCCTATTGTCCTGAGGCCTTAATTAGTAATGTTGCAAAATCAAAAAAATTGAGATCCTCAGAACCCCTGACCCCTGACTCATATATATATATATATATATATATATATATATATATATATATATATATATATATATTTTTTTTTTTTTTTTTTTTTTTTTTTTATGGTGCGACACCTAGAGGAATAACAATAGTGCATGTTAAATAGTGACTATGTAGATAAACAAGTACGCTGTGGTCTGAGGGAATAATTGAAAGCCGTGTGGGGACGAATCTGTGAGTTAATTATTCTATTGAGATGGAGTATAAAATTTAGCGTAGGTGAACTGTACCCAATTATTAAAAGGAAAAAAAATACAGCCTGCATTTTCCTCCTAAAATCATTCAACTAATATCCCCCCTTGCCTTTTTTTTTTTTTACCTAACTCTAGACGCCGCCGAAACAGTCTCTTGCAAAAATACAGGTTAAGATCGCGTAGAATAAATTTTTATAATTACCGTCTGTTTTCGAACCCCGCATATAAGTAGAGTTTAATATACCGGGTTAGCCTTTTTTACGCATTCCAAATTTCAATGGGAAGCCTTGGCGCCATGTAACTAGAGGTACTTGTTCTAAACAATGAAAAAAAATCTTTTACAAAAATAAAATATAATGTTCTCGGAAAAAGAACAAAAATTAAAGTCAATTGAAAAGTGTTGCACACGTTTATTTATGTCCCATCTATATTTACGCAATTTTTACCTACTCATATAACCTAACAAATTTTGGACAAAGTCTAGCTGCTTAACTCAAGTAATCAAACTCAAAACTACCCGGTACACAACGCATCTTATATTTATGTTGTAACATTTCAAGAATTGTAACATAGACAATATAACCTAATACCGTCACATAAACACAACTTTATTACTGTCCTAATGCTCCTCTTCAATTCAAGCACTCAATCTATTTCATTTTATTTAGAATAAAAATATACAAGAAAAAACAGAAAACCCTCCCAAATTTAATTTGGCTTTACACTTCCATTAATTTAACATAATTAATGTAATGTAACTAACCTTGTAAGGTGTTCTAAGAATTCCTCCAGAGGGGAAAGGAACAGCAATGGGTCTTTCACTGCAAAAAGCAATTTTGTGTGTAGATATGAATAGAATCCCAGCAATTGGACCCGCTGTTGTGTACAAATAACACTGTGATGCCTTTAGCAACTTTTCTCCTTCGTTTACATTAAACATATTCCTAAATATATTCCTTCTTCCTCCTTCTTTCACTATTTTCAGCTTCCCTTTCACCGTTTCTGAAAACTTTGGCCCCAATTTCACTGCAAAATTAACATCAAAATAGAAAAATATTTTTATTGTTTTCTTAAAGAAGGAAATTAAAATGAAAATAATAAATTAGATGTAAATAGATACCTACCATGCTCACGAATTCTATAAGCATAACTTTTTGCCTTCTTTCCCAACTTCCTCTTCTGCATAATTATAGCAGAATCATCTTGACCTGTAATTATATATCAATGTAAAAAAAAAAGTTAGAAAAATGAGTTTTGTTTCATCTTCCTTTATTAATTAATTTCCTATTTTTCATAAATATTCTGAACATACTTGGAGTTACTCTGGGAGAGTAATTATCAGAAGAAGAAGGACTGTGAAGAGAGCTGACAGTTTCAGAATCTTGAGAAAAAGAAGAATGCCTTTCTGGAGTACTTGTCCCAAAGGAGGAGCTCATGGCTGAAGAGCTACCACAATAATTTTGTTGATCTTCAAATTGGTAATGATTTTCCTTCATTTTTGAGTTCAGAGAATAATGTGAAAGTATTTGAAAAGTAGGAATACTAAGTGATTTGCATGTGAAAGTAGGAGGAAAGTGGTAAGGAATGAGCGTATTTAAATGGCTGGTCGGCGACACAGTACTCAGTGTAGATAAGAATCTTAACTGCCCCCACCGTTTATTTATCTCAACTTGGACTAATCCAGCCAAAAATTAACTCTTGTTTTTCGAAGATTCTTTTTATTTACTCTTTTTTCTTTTTTCAAGTTGGGGCCGTCTTCTCGAAATTATACACATTGCTTTACTTAAATCTTATTAATTATTACTCTATATACGTAATAATCTTTGGCTTAATTACGAGCTCTTATTTACGCCTTCACTATTTCACCACATATATTTATCTCCTATTAATATTGTAAAATTTTCTTCTCTTTTCGTTGTCCTCCGATCATTTCTTACGAATTTTGAAATATAATTATGACTGCTCAAATGTGTACTGGAGGTCAAACTGCATGTCTGCAATCTTAGGGAAAAGATAAAATAATTTGAATTTTATAGCAACAATAACAACAACAACTACCCAGCATAGTCCCATAGGGTAGGGTCTGGGAAGGTAATATATACGCAGGCCTTATCCCTACCCGATAGGGCAAAGAGGCTGTTTCCAATCGACCATCGGCGAAAGATCGAGAAAAGTAAAAAACAAAAACAAAACAAAAAGGAAGAGTATTAGTGACTCCATAATAAACCACAAAAAAACTGACATATAAAAGGGCAAAGTAAACAAAGCAATAGTGACTCCAGAATAAACCACAAAAAACTGACATATAAAAGGGCAAAGTAAACAAAGCAACAGCATGAACAAAAGGCATTAGTAATTCTAGGAGTACTCACAGAGATATTAACCTATCAGGAACCCTACCCCCTCGACCCATCCCTATCCCGCGAAATAATAGGAGCCCCTAACCTACAACCTTGATACTAGACTTCCAGACTTTCCTATCAAGATATATGTCCTCGAAAACCCGCATAATAGTCATGTCTCGCCTAATCACCTCCTCCCAATACCTCTTGGGCCTCCCTCTGCCCCGACTCGCGCCAACTATCGACAGCCGCTCGCAACTCCTCACCGGTGCATCGAGGCTTCTCCTCCGCACATGTCCGAACCACCTGAGTGTCGCTTCTCGCAGTTTCTCATCCATTGGGGTTACCCCTACCATTTCCTGAATAACTTCATTCCTGATCCTATCCAACGTGGTGTGCCCACACATCCACCTGAGATCCTCATCTCCGCTACCTTTATTCTCTGGATATGGGAGTTCTTCACTGGCCAGCACTTCGCCCCGTACAGCATTGCTAGTCTAACCACAACTCTATAAAATTTTCCCTTAAGATACTGTGGCATTTTCTTGCCACACAAGACTCCCAAGCGAGGAATTTCCCGGAAAATCCCTATATTTATGTGTTTTCTCTTGATTTGGCACCATGTATGTATTGTTGTCATGGTATGAGACTTTTTTTTTTTTTTACCTTATATGTTTGACTGTAGTTTTATGGTTATGTATCCATGTATACAGTTGTAACTTTTGTTAGTTTGTATTCTTGCATATAATGCTGTATTTTTATATTTCACTTTGATTGCATTTATTGCGCGAACAAATATAATTATTAGTTGTACGAACAAATACAATTAATATGTACAATATTCGTTGTGCGAAGGAACAATATACTAATCACAAACACACTTTGCTTAATAAACAGTGCATGTGTTATTAAAATTTTAGGCACTTTGCCGTTAAATAACTGTAATATGGACGAGAGCGAAAAAATCATCTTTGTCCAAAGAAAAGTGAAAAAAGAAAGTCGACGAAAAGGCGAAGAATATAATCCTAGTATATAACAAAAGAAAAATAAAGAACTACACTATCAAGTATCAACATAGTAAGAGAGATACATATGTCACATCAAAGGAAACAAAAAATTGATAGGACCAGCTGAAATTGTTACGTTAGCAGCCACCAACTTGGAAAATACTAAAATTGTGGAAAATCCTAACGCAAAATGCATATCTAAAATTCTAGAAAGACCACAAAATTGACTTGATTTCTTTCAAATTTCGTGTAATTGCTACCAAAAAATCATACTTCAGTCACAGTTGGCTTTTGTTCTCGTATGGCTTGACGAGCTCACCAGCCATTTTTCTCTCTTTGGCAGCTCTCCAAATTAATCGGTCGATGGTATCATCACGAACAGTAGCGAAGATAGAAATTTCTCCATAATTGTTTAAATTTTAGAAAAAATGAATAAAATTTCCGACAAAGAATGTTCAATATATCCCAATAAAATTTAAGATTCTGGGTTCTTGTGGAATTTTATTTTTTATTATTGTCCGTTTAACTGGTAAGTCATTTGATCTAGGCAATTTCGTTCTTATGTGTTTATGATTAGCACATTTCTACTTCTGAAATCCATGACTTAATGTGTTTCTGGACTACGCTTGGGTGCAACTCTGTTGGCTTTACGGTCGTTTTAAGTCAAACTAGCATTTAATCTAACATAATGTTGCCTGTTGTGATATATGCTTATGCTTAATTTGGATAATTTGGACTATCCTAAGTCCATCTAGTCAATGTGCTCTGGGTTACTTCTGTGCGTGGCCTTGTCAGATTTACACTTGTTTTGAACCCCTTTAGTGTTTAATTCCACCTAATAGCTCGCAATTTGATATATGTTACTTGCACATGCTTCACCTGAATAATTTAGACTCTCTTCTGTTCGTATCAGTCTATTGTGATGATGTCTGGATGTCTATATTTGATATTTGACATGAGCCTGCTTTGTCATGAATCTTTGTAATGAATATCTCACATATGTAAAATATAACATATGTGTCACTCAGCATGTATTTGGCTCACTTGGTTCCATATCCCTTTAGTGATAACTTGAGATTTTATAACACTTATCTCAACTTGTGTTTTCCCTACCATGTTTGAACTGTTTTGTTTCATGATATTATGATGAATACCTAGCATAACTAGGACTACTAGCCAATACCTGAATGCCCTACATTTTTCATTTGACAATAATTTACTTTCCCACTCTGTTCCGAATATCTGCAATGATTATCTTGCATATGTAATGTGTTCTAATCTATATTAAGACCTTTTTCATCAACTATGATCTTGCTTCCCTGCTAATATGTCCCTCAGCATGACTTTGACTCACTTGATTCTCCGTTACTTCAGTGATTACTTTACATGTCATAATTTGTGTTCCCCTATCATGTCTGAATGTTGTTTTCTTTCCTGATGATAGTTAACATGCATGTCTTATGATGTTGGTTTAGCATAATTTGGACCTTTTAGGTTTCAATTTATTTTGTATTGTGCATATGCGTTTGCTAATCTTTGTTAATCCTACAAACTAGTTTCTCCCTTAACTCTTTCAATATGTGACTGCCTATGTGTTATCTGGCTAAGTGTTGAAGTTGATTCTTAGTCTTGCTGAACCTGCTTGATTAGTTTCTCTGTGTTCCCAAATTTTCTATGTCTACTTTAAAATATAAGTGCATTTCCTTAACTTATGTCCCTTTATCATTGTCCACTCTCTCTCATTTGTTGCCTATGTTATTCTGAACCTATCATTCTTGGTCGGCTGAAAGCCAAGTCCACCAAGGCTATTACTACTGACCTCCCTAGTGTGAGCATTGCTCGGAGTAGATTTGAGACCCTTGTGAACTCTAACACACTAGAATTTGGGGTCCCTTAGCCACTGCCTGCACTACTGAGACCTGAACTATTCCTGACACTCAACTATTTCTTTATATTGTCTGCTGAATATGTAAAGTGGTTGGTCAATCTATGGTTGTGTGATCTATCTAGCTTAAGTTCTTCTATGTATTCCGGGTTGTGCTGATGAACATGGTTCTTGGGTATGCTACGTGAGAATTGTTGAAGGCCCAACAATGATGGGTATTTGTTTTTGGAGCAAATATCATTTTTAGCCCATCGGGCCAAAAATATATCATTCGGTAGCCACTAATTGACCCATACAATTCATAGCCTAAAAACAATAACAACTTGTAGCAATCGCCTCCCATCCCTATCTTTCTTCCTTACTATTTTTCTTCTTCTCTCTCACGCCAACAACCCATGGATGCGAGGCCATAGACGCTTCTCTCTCTCTCTCTCTCTCTCTCTCTCTCTCTCTCTCTCTCTCTCTCTCTCTCTCTCTCTCTCTCTCTCTCTTTAAAAAGCCTCTTTGGTTTCTCTCGTCTCCCTTTTCTTATATTTCGTTGATTGGATCCTTTATTCGGTTCTGGAAAATCTGAAAGCCATTGTAATTTTCATCTTATATTTTAATTCTTGTTTACAATTCATGATTTTGGGCTATATCTGGGTTTTGAATATAAATATACTATGATCCCAATTTATTGCCATCGCAAACTTATGATCCCAGATCTATTATAAGCAGGCATCGTGTTGTGGACCACACATTTTAAATGTTGATGAGCTATGAGAATGTTGTATTTTGCAGAATACTATGTTAGATCTCATGATCGGGGCTTTTTTTTTCAATTTCAATTTTGTGCTGGTTTTTCTAAATCTCCATTAGTTTGTGTTTTGTGACATAATTAATTGATTGATTCACAATTTTACTATTTTTATAATATTGTGGTTATTATATTTGGTGATTGTGAGGCCATGGACGCCAGTGTCCTCGTCGTTGAAGAAGCAACTCCGACAACCACGACTCTCATGGCCTTGTCTTCTTTCTCTGATTTTCTCTTATAGTTTATGTGAATATGAAGTTAATATTTTGAAGATCTTTACTTTGAACTTTAAAACACGACGATCTTGTTACCATTTTCGGCAACTGTGAGGTCACGGATGCCGGTGGGTGGTCTTTTAGTGAGAGGAATATGAGAGGAGATAATTATGCATAAAGTTGAAATATATACAAAATATACTATCATTATAGAAAAATTATATAAAATAGAGTATCATTATATAACTTATATACAATAGATATACAAAAATAGACTGTCATTATACAGAAAATATACATAATAAACTATCACTATACAAAATATATACGTAATAGATTGTCACTATACAAAAATATACAAAATAGACTGTTACTATACAAAAAATATATATAATTTACTATGCAAAAATATACAAAATAGACTGTCACTATACAAAATAGACTGTTACTATACAAAAAAAAAATATATATAAAATAGACTGTTACGATACAAAATATATACAAAATAGACATTTCATATATAACATGCATTACATGTTTCATTCAATTCTTAGCTAATACTTATTATATCCAGAAGTACAAAATACAATTTAAAAAGGCAAAAAAAAAAATTGCTCTATCGCGCCAGGTAGGGGTCGAACATGCGACCTTCATCTTGCAAATAGATGCTTTATCCACTAAGCTACATGCGCTTGTGTTGTCATGCTCATTCCTTTCGGCTACTATATGCAATATATTTGGCCGAATGACCAATTATGTAAGTGGGACAAACATGGGCTATTAAAAATTTTAAGAGCTATACAGGGTAATTTTATCTTTTTTGGGGCCTACTGTCATTATTTATGTATTATATTTATCATTGGGTCTGTAATAACTTTGTAAATAACAATTGGGGTGTTAGTAAATGGGGAATGGGTAGATTATGATATTTGTGTGCAAAGGTAGAAAGTATGCCTATACGATTAAATGGTTTACTTGTTATATATGTCGTTCAATCTCTATGTGCGTTGTAGAGATCATGTCATTAGGAGAAGGACACACTCACCCTACTCCTCTTCTAGCAAAACATGAGTTCAAATGCTTCCACTAATCCTATTGTTACATGTTACTAGAAAACAGGAAACAAATATCACTGAACTTTCTTTCAATTCGCACAACTGCAGCACATCCACTAGAAATCATGTCTATAAGATTTTAATTATTTTATCTGCAATTGTATCATAATGCTCACTTAGAAAATATGTCTATATGGTGCTAAGCATAATAAAATTGGTTCCAATCGCCTATTGTTAGAGATCCTGCCTATAGGGTATTATTGCTCGCCTTGAAAATATTAATGTTGAACCTCTCAAACACTATTTACTGCTTATTTATGCCGATGTCAACAAGCATAAGTAATTATGGGCTTTTTCCAATAGTTTTCGTTACTCCTTACTGTATAGGTCACCTAGACACAACGGGTTTAATAACCAGAAGCATGTAATTTCAATAATCGGCCTGTAATAACTGTGTAATCCTTCCCATGAGTGACATCTTGCATCTAAAACTGCATGTATGTTTTAATTCAAAGTTACATAGAAATCATGTCTATAGGGCTTAAGGTTCTTAATTCTGAATGTGTCCAATATGAAAACATGTTTGTCTGTTTGTTTTTTAAGTGTGGAGGCTAACTTGAGCCCTTAATTGCCTATATTTAAACTCCAATATATTTTTTGTATGTCGCCTAGTATTGACATTTCTGAGCAGCCCAAGTAAGGTCTAGAACCATTCAAATAGAGGTCCAATAACTCATGTACCGTAGGTATGAGACGGATAGTGCACGCATAGAGTACGACTTAGAATTGAATTAGTGTGCTTCAAGTATTCAATTCTAACATAGTAATCGAGCAGCGAGAAATGATAGTCTGTGCCCGCTTAACAATATGAGTAATTCCCTATCTCAAGGGAGTTGCGAAGTATTATTTATGTTGTATGTGGTGATCCTTTAGGCCAAAAAACTTAGTCTCCCCCCCACCCCCCACCCCCACCCTTACCCCGTTTATTATTTGCTATTAGATATAAATAATTACATTTGTATTAAGAACCATACTAATCCTGGGGTATTGAAATTATTTGAACTTTATATTCCCTTTGTTTATTTGATTACCAATTAGCCTAATTGAAATCCACATAATCTTAAATTCGGTCGGGATCCACAGGTGTAGACGTCGAGGAGTGTCTAACACCTTCTCTTCGAGGTAATTTGATCCCTTATCCGATCTTTGATGGCGTTGACTACTCAAGCAGAGTTATCTACAAAATCAGTGCCCTAACGCACCTTAAAATTGTTAGGTGACGACTCTTCTCCTTTTGATACTCTATCTCCCATCCAAAGGAGTTGTCATGACGTCGAAACCCGTTTTTGCGAGAAAATGTGCCCTTTATAAAGAGAAGAATCTATTAATTCCAACAGACTTCTAGAGGTATTGTAAATGCCCATATCATTTTCAAAGCGAAAGATATTTGAAATTTTTCATCTCTTTCTCTCCTACTTATTTTTTATAACTCGCAATATATTGTTCTTGTGGAAAATTTTGAGTTAATTATTGAATCTCGAATTTCAAATGCTTTGTATATTCCTAAAAAAAATCTATTATTTTCCCGATAACAACAAAACGGAAAAGCTTAAATTCGTTGAGCATAATGAGTAGACTACTATATTGGGGAAAATTTTTTATGATGTGGCAAGACACGTGGAATATGCGCAAGGTTAATATTCTGAAGGAAGGTGAACGAAAGACACAAAAGAATAAAATAGACACGGGACGCAATACGACTGCGAAACCCGTGCCTATTTGGAGCGGGCTAGAACGTGATTTCATAAGACAAAGGAAGTAGATACGAGCATTGTATCTTTTCAAAATACCCAAAAGCAATGGGTCAAAAAGCATTTAAAGCATGGATCTGAAGGCAGAAAGGAGTCTAAATTCAATCATTAAACATCCTATACGTTAAAGGATCGGCATTTATTGAAAATGATTGTGTGACGACCTATTTAATGTCATTTATTGCTCATTAAAACTTACGTTTTATTCCTGCATCTAGAGTCAGCTATAAAAGGAGGAAGTTATACCCATTGTAACACACAACAGTCACTGGAATACAACCTTTTTTACTGTCTATTCTGATTATTGAAAGCCTGCTATATTTTTTGGTCTCTTGATTATTAGTAATCCGATTTCTCTATTATTTTCTAGCTTTAATTGAAGTTCAATATTTTGGTTAAACAAATTGGTTCTGTTGCCGGGAATCTGATAATCGATTCTTTCTGGAACTTATATGTTTCATTTGTTGAGAACGTCATGTCGAACATCAACAACAACAACAACGATGTTGAAAACCAGGTCCATCACGATCAAGGGGACTTGAACAATGATAATTTAGTTATGCCCCTTCCAGCCTCTCCACATCAATCTCGAGAAGGCACTCCCATACCTACTTCTAATGAACAGGAGCAACCGGAACATCTTGAAGGGGTTGAACAAACTCTTCAACGCATAATCGACGCACGAGTCAGTCAAGCCCTCCAAACTTTGGTTGATCGGTTACCATCGTCCTAACCTGCCCCTACTCCTAATAACAACACTCTCGAGAATCTTCGCTCTGGTCTTGATAACATGAATGTTGGATCTCCCATCGTACCACATGAAGTGGATACAGGTAATGCAAACAATTCTTATTTACAAAACACGATACTAACCCTGCAGGCACAACTCAAGGAACAAAGCGAACGGATCGAACAAATTCCGGGAGTTCCCCCAGTAATTAAGGGGATTGACGATGATAAATATTCTCAGCAACCGTGGAAGCCAAGTGCAGACCCTCTTCCTATTCCAAAGAAGTACAAAATGCCAGATATTTCAAAATATGACGGTACAACCGACCCTCGAGATCATGTGACGGCATTTACCACAGGCGTTAAGGGGAACGATTTAACCAAGCAGGAAATCGAATCTGTCTTGGTTAAGAAATTTGGAGAAACACTCACAAAGGGAGCCCTAACCTGGTACTCACTCTTACCTAAAAATTTTATTAACTCTTTTGTTGAGCTTGTAGATACTTTTATAAAAGCACACTTAGGAGCTCAAAAGGTTGAAAAGGGGATGGAGGACATCTTCAAGATTAAACAAGCGGATACGAAATTACTCAGAGATTTTGTTGATAGGTTTCAACGGGAACAGATGACTTTGCCACGGGTACCAGATAATTGGGCTGCCATAGCTTTCATAGGCAACCTGAATGAGAAAGGTTCTGAGGCTACGAGAAAGCTGAAGGAAAGCCTTCGTGAATTTTATACTACTACGTGGAACAACGTTTATAACAGGTACAACACAAAGCTCAGAATTAAAGAAGATACCGTGTATTCCCATGATAAAATGAGCCGGTCCCTGTCACGACCCGGATTTTCCCCCAACATCGGGATCGTGATGGCGCCTACTCGTGGTAGCTAGGCAAGCCACTGTATTCATACTATCCTGTTTTTAACACAATTTCAATTAAATAAATGCGGAATAACAAATCACACGGTGAAAATCATACTGAAATCCTCTACCCAAGACGTGGAGTCACCAACTCACAAACTACTATGGAATACTACACATAAAAGTCCGAAGGAAATATAACATAATTCTGTTAGTCTCGGAACAATGAGACTACAGCTATTAACATAAATAAAGAAAGAGACGCCGGGCCTGCGGACGTCCGCAAGCTACCTCGGTCTCAAATGTGATCAACTCCCACGCAATCTATTTACTGCTGCTGCTGCTCCTGATCGTAACCTGGACCTGTGCAAAAACGCACAGAAGTGTAGCATCAGCACAACCGACCCCATGTGCTGGTAAGTGCCTGGCCTATCCCGGCGAGTAGTGACAAGCCTAGGACCAGACACCCACATAAACCTGTACAATTCAATATATATATATGTGTACCACAAAATAACAAGAAATAATCAAGTATTAACACAATAAGGAATATCTTAAAGAATTCAACAATTAACCACGGTTAATAATTTCACAAGGAAAAACAAAGTGTAATGTAAACACAAGTAATATCAATTGAAGAAATAGCAGACAGTTGCACGGCATCACCCTTCGTGCTTTTACTCTCATCCTCACCAAATAAGCAAATAAAGTACACGGCATCACCCTTCGTGCTTTTACTCTCATCCTCACATCCATGGTACGGCATGATCCTTCGTACATGGTTCAATAATAGGGCACGGCATGATCCTTCGTGCATAAATAAATAAATAAACATGGCACGGCATCACCCTTCGTGCATTATCACTCTTCCTCACCCAAATAACAATCAAATAAGTTCACAAGGAAAACAAGGTATAATGGAAACACAAGTAATATCCAGTCAAGAAATGGCAAACAATTGCACGACATCACCCAAATAAAATATAATGGAAAAACAAGTAATATCAAGTCAAGGAATAGCAAACAATTGCACGGCATCACCCCTTCGTGCTTTTACTCTCATCCTCACCAAATAAACAAATAAAGTACACGGCATCACCCTTCGTGCTTTTACTCTCACCCTCACATCCATAGTACGGCATGATCCTTCGTACATGGTTCAATAACAGGCACGTCATGATCCTTCGTGCATAATCAATAAAACATGGCACGGCATTAAGCTTCGTGCATAAATAAATAAACATGGCACGGCATCACCCTTCGTGCATTATCACTCTTCCTCACCCAAATAACAATCACAGTTAAGGGCAGAGAAAGAAACAACAATTCATAAATCGTCCCATCAAGGGCAATCAATAATTATCTTCACAACAAGTCCCAACAAGGGAGAACAATAACAATTCACTTGTAATATATCTCAAAATATCATTTTCCAACGACTCACGGTCATACTAGACGCCAGTGTATGGATGCTCGTCACCACAGCCCATACACCGCACTCGATCACATAACACATAGCACATAATCCTATTCCCTCAAGCTAGGATAGAACAAACACTTACCTCGAATACTTATGAACAATCCAATTCGTGGAAATGTCTTTTCTTTCAATTTGGCTCCAATCCAACCGTATCTATACACAATTGATTTAATATCATCAATTCTACTCCACAAACTAATTCTTAATACCAAATAACACTTTTACAACATTATGCCATGAATAGTAAATTTCAACCCCGGGCCCACATGGTCGGAATTCGGGGTTAGGACCAAAATCCGGTTACCCATCCCCCCACGAGTTCATATATATAATTTGTTTCAAAATCGGACCTCAATTCGAGGTCCAATTCCCAATTTATGAAAAACCCTATTTTCTAACAAAAACAAGAATTTTACCATGAAAACATTTGATTTCTAATGAAAAACATGTTTAATGATGTTAGGAATTGAAAGAATTAAGTAAAAAGTGACTTACAATCGATTTGATGAAGAAGAAATCCTTGAAGAATCGCAAATGGGTGTTTTGGTTTTGTAAAAATGTGAAGAAATGGCTGAAATCCGTGTTTTTCAGGTCTCGTGTTCGCATTTGCGAACATGGGTTCGCAATTGCGAACCCCGACCAATTTCTGGAGTTTGAAAAATAAGCTAAGGGTGTAAAGTTCGCATTTGCGAACATTTGTTCGCATTTGCGAACAGTTCGCATTTGCGAACTATTGTTCGCATTTGCGAACACATGCTGTATAGGCAGTGTTCGCATTTGCGAACAATGGTTCGCATTTGCGAACCAAGGCAGTGTTGGGGAAAGTTCGCATTTGCGAACCAAGGCAGCACTGGGGACCTTCGCAAATGCGAACAATTGTTCGCATTTGCGAACAAGGCTGGCTTCGCATTTGCGATCAATTGTTCGCATTTGCGAGCCTTGCCTTACACTGTCCCCTTCGCAATTGCGAGAAATTCTTCGCAATTGCGAAGCCAACAGCTGGGTGAAAAACCAGCAGTTCAAAATTCAGAATTTCATCCAACGGCCTATCAAATCTTTAACCGAGCCCTCCGGGCTCCAAACCAAACATGTACACAACCTCAAAAACACATTATGGACTTGTTCGTGCGATCATATCGCCAATATCACTTCGTTTTAATCAAATCGAGCCTCAAACTCATGATTTTCATACTTTTGATTTTCATAACTTCTTAACTTGGAACTCAAGGTCAAAAACATCTCAAACGACATCCAAATGTCACCAAACTTTAACAGAAATCACATATATAATATTTAAGACTTGTACCGGGCGTCGGAACCAAAATACGAGCCCGATACCAATGTCTATCAATTTATTTCCTTTAATAATTGCATCAAAAACAATTTCACATAAAAATTCATAACTTGGGCTCTAGGCCTCAGAATTCGACTTCGGACACATGTCCAAGTCCCATATTTTTCTACGGACCTCTCGGGACCATCCAATCTCGGGTCCGGATCCGTTTACCAAAAATGTTGACCGAAGTCAACCATATCAATATTAATATCATTTTTATCCAAATTTCTCATAGAATTCATATTTTCTATCACAAAATCTTTCCGGCTACATGCTCGGATCGTGCACGTAAATCGAGGCAACATATAAGGAGGTTTTCAAGGCCTCAGAAGCTCGAAATTATTAATAAAATAAGTGAGGACCCTTTGGGTCGTCACAATCTCCACCTCTAAAACAAACGTTCGTCCTCGAACGGACAAAAGAAGGAAGTACCTGAGTCGGGAAACAAGTGTGGGTAACGGCTTTGCATATCAGACTCGGACTCCCAGGTCGATGCCTCAGGAGGCTGACCTATCCACTGAACACGCACAGAAGGATAACTCTTCGACCTCAGCTGTCGAACCTGCCGGTCTAGAATGGCTACCGGCTCCTCCTCGTAAGATAGATCATTGTCCAGTTGGACAGTACTGTAGTCTAACACATGTGTGGGATCACCGTGGTATCTCCGAAGCATAGATACATGAAAAACTGGATGCACGGCTGATAAGCTAGGCGGCAAAGCTAATCTGTAAGCCACCCCTCCCACTCTGTCTAAAATCTCAAATGGGCCAATATACCTAGGGCTGAGCTTGCCCTTCTTCCCGAACCTCATCACGCCCTTCATAGGCGACACTCAGAGCAACACTCGCTCACCAACCATGAAATCTACATCTCGAACCTTACGATCCGCATAAGTCTTCTGTCTGGACTGAGCTGAACGCAATCTCTCCTGGATAGTCTTGACCTTATCCAAGGCCTCTCGAACTAAGTCTGTACCCAACAACCGAGCCTCTCCAGCTCAAACCATCCGACTGGAGATCGACATCGCCTACCATACAACGCCTCATACGGGGCCATCTGGATGCTAGATTGGTAACTATTATTGTAGGCGAACTCTGCTAATGGCAGAAACTGGTCCCACGAGCCTCCGAAATCAATAACACAGGCTCGAAGCATGTCTTCGAGAATCTGAATAGTCCTCTCTGACTGGCCATCCGTCTGAGGATGAAATGCTGTACTTAGTTGAACCTGGGTGCCTAACTCCTGCTGAACCGCTCTCCAGAACCGCGAGGTAAACTGCGTACCCCGATCAGAGATAATAGATACTGGCACCCCGTGGAGACGAACAATCTCCCTAATGTAAATCTCCGCTAACCTCTCCGACGAGTAGGAGACAGATACTGGAATAAAGTGTGCTGATTTGGTCAGTCTATCAACAATGACCCAAATAGCATCAAGTTTTCTCCGAGTCAAAGGAAGTCCAGTAACGAAGTCCATAGTGATCCGCTCCCATTTCCACTCGGGAATTTCAATTCTCTGGAATACACCACCAGGTCTCCGGTGCTCATAGTTTCACCTGCCGACAATTTAGACACCAAGCGACATACGCAACGATATCTTTCTTCATTCTGCGCCACCAATAGTGCTGCCGTAAGTCCTGGTACATCTTCACGAGCGCCTGGGTGAATAGAATACCGCGAACTGTGGGCCTCTGCTAAGATCAACTCTCGAATTCCTTCGACATTGGGCACACAAACTCGACCATGCAATTTCAATACCCCATCATCATCTAGATTTACCTGTGTGGCACCTCCCCGCTGTACTGTATCTCTCAACTCACGCAAATGAGGATCATCAAATTGCCTCTCACGGATACGCTCTAATAATGAAGAACGAGCGACCGTGCAGGCTAACACTCTGCTAGGCTCAAAAATGTCTAATCTCACGAACCGGTTGGCTAAGGCCTGGACATCTAGAGCTAATGGTCTCCGATTGACCGGAATATATGCAAGACTACCCATGCTGGCATACTTTCTACTCAATGCATCGGCCACCACATTGGCCTTACCTGGGTGATATAAAATAGTAACGTCATAGTCTTTTAGCAACTCTAACCATCTCCGCTGTCGTAGATTCAACTCCTTTTGCTTGAACAAGTATTGTAGGCTTTTGTGATCAGTGTACACCTCACATGTCACACCATATAGATAATGCCTCCAGATCTTCAATGCGTGAATAATCGCCGCAAATTCTAGATCATGCATTGGGTAATTCTTTTCATGCATCTTCAACTGCCTCGAAGCATAGGCAATAACCTTGCCATCCTGCATTAACACTGCACCAAGCCCAATACGGAAAGCATCACAATAATCAGTATAAGGTCCCGCACTTGTGGGTAAAATCAATACTGGTGTTGTAGTCATGGCTGTCTTGAGCTTTTGAAAGCTCGCCTCACATTCATCTGACTATTCAAATTGAACACCTTTCTGTGTCAATCTGGTCAGTGGGGTTGCAATAGATGAAAACCCCTCGCCGATAATAACCCGCTAATCCCAAGAAACTCCAAATCTCTGTGGCTGATGTTAGTCTAGGTCAGTCCTTGACTGCCTCAATCTTCTTCGGATCAACCTAAATACCTGCTGCCGTCACAATATGACCCAGGAATGCAACTGAACTTAGCCAAAATTCACACTTCAAAATTTTTTTTTTTGCATATAGTTGGCTATCTTTCAGAGTCTGCAAAGTCACTCTGAGATGTTGCGCATGCTCCTCATGACTGCAGGAGTATGTCAATATGGAAACAATGAAGACTACAACGAACAAGTCTAATTAAGGCACGAACACACTCATGCGTATGCACATATCCATGACTCTGAAGTCTGGCCATAAGAGTTATTCTTAAATTACAACATTGTCAATTAACCCTGTTATCAAATACCTTATTCTACAAATCCCACTTTACTCAGAATGAGGTATGGTGACCTCGTGATTATTTTCCCGAATTAATGCGTCATATTTATCCTTACCCGGTGCTCGTCTCAAAGGCTAAGCTCAACGGTTTCAAAATAGAAATGGCTAATATGAATAGAAACTATACAAGAATTGTCAAATAGTCCTAACGGACATGACTCTTATTTACGAATGCGATACGAAAGTATTAATTTCATAAAAGAAGAATTTTAAACACATAAACTCTTACTACCAGGACCCAGTCCTCATATGATATCCACCGCAACTTGAAGCTCGGCTTAGAAATATTTCACATTATGCCAAAAATTGGAGGATCTCATCCTCAACTCTGAATCACAGTGCTTGCACATCATATAATCTGAAATTTTTCATTTCATTTCTTTCTTCCTTTCAATAATTGTCCGTCAAAGATAATCATGACACAAAATGAACCCTCATACTGATAGGGCACACAATTAACGATTAAAATTAGTTATCCCGAAAATTATATCAAAACCCACTGTAATAAGTAATATAAAGTCACTTTTAGCCTCATGGATATTTTAGTGACTAACACCTAATAATAGGGATGTCTATCCTCATGTAATATCTCAACGTGAGTATTTCCCTAAGTAGGTTTGATGATTACGATGCTCGCTCATGAATGGAGCATGTTAAAAGGACTCGCCTAAATTTTCTTTCAAAAACCAAATTAAATTAAGGAAAAAATTATTCTGTCTATAACAATCTGAATTATACGTGTGATGACCACATTTGGTGTAGTGACCTCCCTCATATCATAAAAATTATATCAATGGTCGGGTCTCCACCTCTAGGATTTTCACCTCCACCTCTAACATCATAACCTCTACATCTGGCTGGCCATGTAGGATAATTATTAACTGCAATGGAGCATGTAGCCTGAGTGCTTTCCTAAAATTGTATTTCTCCAATATTCCACATTCACAGCAGCAATTCCTTTAAGGATCAGTTAACTTATTGCTCACGGCAATATATATTTGGACACAGTCATTGTGACCTGGTACAACCGTTCATATCGCACATATCACATATTGCAGAGAATCTCGGGGTGACGTCTTCATAACATTTTCTAAAAATAGAGTTTAGTAGATAGCGTTGCATTGGCTGGCTTGCCCTCTTGGTAATCTTGTCACGAACATTGATGGCCAATTTCCTCTTTTGCTATGTTGGCTTAACACTGTTGAGCTACCCCGTTTACTCATATACTCTTCGTCATTCTCTGGGGGCGATCCTTAGCCCATGAAAAGAACCAACCTTAAATATGTATAAATTATTTGGAGGACATTTCCATACCATATATATATACATTCCAATAACTCATCATATTTGTCCTTCACAACTCCAACACATCGACCGGACGTCAAGGTCCGTTGAAACCCAACACGATTTATTAGGTGATCTCCTGATATAATTGCGTCTTCCGTTGGGACCATAACTTGTGTGGTAAATACATTATCTTCCCACTACTTCTGTGTGCCTTCCGTAGCACAATAAAATGAACTCCTCGCATTCGACTATTCCCACGTTCTGTAATTCCTCATAAGAACTGTCAAGCACAATCTCGTGGGTTCTCAAAAGATGCACCGCCTGAAGGTGGCAGCGAAGACTTTGGTGAAACTTGTCCTCTGTAAAACTTTTGAAGGCATAGTTGATCTATCACCAGCCTGTGCCATTGTTCGGCTGGATAAGCGGTACGTGACTACGCCATTCATGGGAAGGCAAGAGTGGAAATTTAACTTAACACTTTGAAGAACAATTTCGCACGATAAGAAAGAACAATTGAGAGACTCTTTCCTAACTCAATAGACTCTGGAGGACAAGTACGGACGTCTCCGTACCTACCTCTCAAACTCTACTAAGCTTGTTCGTGAGTGGTGAGACCTATGTAACCTAGAGCTTTGATACCAACTTGTCACGACCCGGATTTTCCCCCAACATCGGGATCGTGATGGCGCCTACTCGTGGTAGCTAGGCAAGCCACTTTATTCATACTATCCTGTTTTTAACACAATTTCAATTAAATAAATGCGGAATAACAAATCACACGGTGAAAATCATACTCGAAATCCTCTACCCAAGACGTGGAGTCACCAACTCACAAACTACTATGGAATACTACACATAAAAGTCCGAAGGAAATATAACATAATTACTGTTAGTCTCGGAACAATGAGACTACGGCTATTAACATAAATAAAGAAAGAGACGCCGGGCACTGCGGACGTCTGCAAGCTACCTCGGTCTCAAATGTGATCAACTCCCACGCAATCTATTCATTGCTGCTGCTCGCTCGATCGTAACCTGGACTCGTGCAAAAACGCACGAAGTGTAGTATCACTACAACCGACCCCATGTACTTTGGTAAGTGCCGGCCTATCCCGTAAGTAGTGACAAGCCTAGGACCGGTATACCACATAAAACTGTACAATTCAATATATATATATGTGTACCACAAAATAACAAGAAATAATCAAGTATTAACACGATAAGGAATATCTTAAAGAATTCAACAATTAACCACAGAGTTAATAATTTCACAAGGAAAAACAAAGTGTAATGTAAACACAAGTAATATCAATTGAAGAAATAGCAGACAGGTGCACGGCATCACCCTTCGTGCTTTTACTCTCATCCTCACCAAATAAGCAAATAAAGTACACGGCATCACCCTTCGTGCTTTTACTCTCATCCTCACATCCATGGTACGGCATGATCCTTCGTACATGGTTCGATAATAGGGCACGGCATGATCCTTCGTGCATAAATAAATAAATAAACATGGCACGGCATCACCCTTCGTGCATTATCACTCTTCCTCACCCAAATAACAATCAAATAAGTTCACAAGGAAAACAAGGTATAATGGAAACACAAGTAATATCCAGTCAAGAAATGGCAAACAATTGCACGGCATCACCCAAATAAAATATAATGGAAAAACAAGTAATATCAAGTCAAGGAATAGCAAACAATTGCACGGCATCACCCTTCGTGCTTTTACTCTCATCCTCACCAAATAAACAAATAAAGTACACGGCATCACCGTTCGTGCTTTTACTCTCATCCTCACATCCATAGTACGGCATGATCCTTCGTACATGGTTCAATAACAGGGCACGACATGATCCTTCGTGCATAATCAATAAATAAACATGGCACGGCATTAACCTCCGTGCATAAATAAATAAACATGGCACGGCATCACCCTTCATGCATTATCACTCTTCCTCACCCAAATAACAATCACAGTTAAGGGCAAAGAAAGAAACAACAATTCATAAATCGTCCCATCAAGGGCAATCAATAATTATCTTCACAACAAATCCCAACAAGGGAGAACAATAACAATTCACCTGTAATATATCTCAAAATATCATTTTCCAACGACTCACGGTCATACTAGACGCTAGTGTATGGATGCTCGTCACCACAGCCCATACACCGCACTCGATCACATAACACATAGCACATAATCCTATTCCCTCAAGCTAGGATAGAACAAACACTTACCTCGAATACTTATGAACAATCCAATTCGTGGAAATGTCTTTTCTTTCAATTTGGCTCCAATCCAACCGTATCTATACACAATTGATTTAATATCATCAATTCTACTCAACAAACTAATTCTTAATACCAAATACCACTTTTACAACATTCTGCCATAAATAGTAAATTTCAACCCCGGGCCCACATGGTCGGAATTCGGGGTTAGGACTAAAATCCGGTTACCCATTCCCCCACGAGTTCATATATATAATTTGTTTCAAAATCGGACCTCAATTCGAGGTCCAATTCCCAATTTATGAAAAACCCTATTTTCTAACAAAAACAAGAATTTTACCATGAAAACATTTGATTTCTAATGAAAAACATGTTTAATGATGTTAGGAATTGAAAGAATTAAGTAAAAAGTGACTTACAATCGATTTGATGAAGAAGAAATCCTTGAAGAATCGCAAATGGGTGTTTTGGTTTTGTAAAAATGTGAAGAAATGAGTGAAATCCGTGTTTTTCAGGTCTCTGTGTTCGCATTTGCGAACATGGGTTCGCAATTGCGAACCCCGACCAATTTCTGGAGTTTGAAAAATAAGCTAAGGGTGGGAAGTTCGCATTTGCGAACATTTGTTCGCATTTGCGAACAGTTCGCATTTGCGAACTAATGTTCGCATTTGCGAACACATGTTGTATAGGCAGTGTTCGCATTTGCGAACAATGGTTCGCATTTGCGAACCAAGGCAGTGTTGGGGAATGTTCGCATTTGCGAACTTTTGTTCGCATTTGCGAACATAGGCTGGCACTGGGGACCTTCGCAAATGCGAACACTTGTTCGCATTTGCGAACAAGGCTGGCTTCGCATTTGCGATCAAGGTTCGCATTTGCGAGCCTTGCCTTACAGTGTCCCTTCGCAATTGCGAGAAATTCTTCGCAATTGCGAAGCCAACAGCTGGGTGAAAAAACCAGCAGTTCAAAATTCAGAATTTCATCCAACGGCCTATCAAATCTTTACCCGAGCCCTCCGGGCTCCAAACCAAACATGTACACAACCTCAAAAACACATTATGGACTTGTTCGTGCGATCATATCGCCAATATCACTTCGTTTTAATCAAATCGAGCCTCAAACTCATGATTTTCATACTTTTGATTTTCATAACTTCTTAACTTGGAACTCAAGGTCCAAAACATCTCAAACGACATCCAAATGTCACCAAACTTTACAGAAATCACATATATAATATTTAAGACTTGTACCGGGCGTCGGAACCAAAATACGAGCCCGATACCAATGTCTATCAATTTATTTCCTTTAATAATTGCATCAAAAACAATTTCACATAAAAATTCATAACTTGGGCTCTAGGCCTCAGAATTCGACTCCGGACGCATGTCCAAGTCCCATATTTTTCTACGGACCTCTCGGGACCATCCAATCTCGAGTCCGGATCCGTTTACCAAAAATGTTGACCGAAGTCAACCATATCAATATTAATATCATTTTTATCCAAATTTCTCATAGAATTCATATTTTCTATCACAAAATCTTTCCGGCTACATGCTCGGATCGTGCACGTAAATCGAGGCAACATATAATGAGGTTTTCAAGGCCTCAGAAGCTCGAAATTATTAAGAAGATGCCGTGCATTCCCGTGATGAAAGGAGCCGGTCCCGGAGGTCCGAAACCGAAAAAAGAACAAGTAGGAGCAGGTACGATCCATATCCGGGCCCTGCAGGAAGAGATTCAAGAACAAAGCAAGAAAGTCAGCGATATGATCAAAAATCAAGGGGTAGAGACTCAGGTTCCTCTTCTAGACCATATATTAAAGAAACAGGCAGGACCCATATGATGATGACGGGAGTTCAAAAGCAAAGTTCGGTGGATATAATTTCAACATTACCACCTCAGAGCTCGTAGTTGTTTTACGAGGCATGGGAGATAAAGTACGGTGGCCTAAAGAGATGCGTTCAAATCTAAATAAATGAAATCCAGACCATTGGTGTGAATTTCATAATGATCATGGTCATAAAACGTCGGAATGCCGGGTTCTACAAAGTGAAGTAGACCATCTATTGAAGTAGGGTTATCTCACTGAATTATTTAGTGAGAAAGGAAAGCAGTCTTACATGAAAAATAGACAAGAAACGCCGAAACCCCCGTCACCTAAGAGAACCCGTGAATGTCATAAATGGGGGAGAAGGTACATATGAGGTGACGTATCCATCTTCCAACAAAGTCTTCAAACTCTCAACTATGCCCGAGAAACGTGAACGCCAGCCGAGGGAAGGAGAAATTATTGCTTACGACGATGCAGACATGGAAGGAGTCATCTCCCCTCACAACGACGCACTGGTAATATCTTTACTCATACATGATATTAAAATAAAAAGAGTCTTGATCTATCCAGGAAGTTCAGCAAACATCATCCTACTAAAGGTGTTACGAGAGATGCAAATGGAGGGCAAGATGATCCCAAAGGCGCATACTTTATCAGGATTCAATAACTCCAGCATAGTAACTAAAGGAGAGGTAAATTTAATAACTTTTATAGAAGGTATAGAAAAAGATTGGTTTTCATTCAAAACAGAGTTAAAGGAGACTTCTAGGGAGGCACGGGATTCTTCCAAGGCACGTGCCTTATTAGAGGAAGCTTGCAAATCGGCCTGAGCCTGAGATAGGGTTTGCACTAGCTCTCCCGCATACTTTTATTTCTTGTTAAAGAGAACCTTAAGCTCCCTAATCTCCTCGCTGGACCTAGACAATTTTTCAGAAAAAGAACATTTTTGACATTCTTTTTCTTTCTCCACCTCGCCGAGGGAAGCCTTAACCACGTCCAACTCAGAAGCCAAAGTTCGATTTTGTTTCTCTAAGTTATGGCTGTGCTCCTGTAAATCCGTAGCCTTCTTCTGAGAATCTCTCAACTGTTCTCGCCAATTAGCTGCTTTGGCATCCGCTTCCCTAGCCTTCCTTTCAGCTTCAGAAATAGCTCGGTCAACTTCACGAGCTTTCCTCTCCAAAATGGAAATTCTCCCCATAAGCTCCGTACCTATAAGGTTGGCCTATATAACAAATGTGTATGAGTGGAAATCAAGAGAAAAGCTTTTTCTTAAAAAAAAGATAAAAAACATACCTTCAAAGTATTGTGAACTATGTCGCATTTTCCCTTTCTCAATATCCCCAATCAGGGGCTTAAGCCAGGCATCTGCCCCGCCTGACTTTCTTAAGAGGCTCCTGTCTGCCGGAACCTCAAGTGTAACACTCCTCATAGCCATGCTCCTACTGCTAGAACCCTCTTCCACGCAGCTGACGGAAGGAGCTGAGGTACGGTAGAGGAGGTAAAGACGGCGGTATTTGCAAAATTCGGAACAAGCACGGGAGCAGAAGTTGGAAAAGAAGTGGGAGTGGGAATGGTAGCTGTGTGGTTATTTGAAGTGACAAAAGAGACAAGTGGAATAGAAACGGAAGTTGAAAGGGGGATTTCCCCCAAAACTGGGCCAAAATCACCACCCCGAAGCCTTCGAGGAAAAAGCGTTGAGTAGACTCGGGAGTGTCATTTGGAACAGTTTCTCCATCAAATATAATAGTGATGGGTTCAGAGGTACGAACAGGAGGAACTTCAATAGCAGGAGGAGCTTCGGCTTCATCTTCTGAAAGTATCACTCGTCTCCTAGACCCGGGACGAGCTACCAAGGGTGTATCTTCATCTTCTTCCACGTCAGAATCTTCCTAAAAATTTTCCTCTTTATTAAAATATCTCGTGCCCTCCTTGAAGTTGAAGAAGTCTAGGAAGAAGTTCTAAGAGCAAGAGTCGCTTCAGCTGTCATACCTCGATTGGGAAATCCTGACAAAAAGAAGGATATAAGATCGGATATGCAAAAGTTTTTATTCTAAGCAAAGGAAACATCAAGTGAATATCATGAGTTCTGACCCTCCAGCCACGCCTAGCAGAGATTGACCTCCAAGTACGTGCCTCCATGGGTACAGCCTTCATAAGATCATCGACCCAAGCACGAAAATCAGGGACGAGTTCCACATCTCCCATGATAGCTATTCCAAAAAGTGAAACAAAAGTGCGTTAATAATAGAAGAATGGAATGTCAAAAAAAAATAGACACGACAAAAAATAAAACACTTACGAGTCACGTTCCACTTCTCCGGAAAAGGCATGTTGGATTCACCAACCAGATCAACTGTGGGAACACTTACAAACCGTACATACCAACCACGGTCATTAACATCTTCAGGGTTTATCAAAACCCTCTTTCCTCTAGCAGACAACGAAAAGACTCCGTTGCGAAAAAGTTTGGGGTGGTAAAAGTGAATCAAGTGAGGAAAGGTGAAATTTACATCTGCCTTAATTGAAATAAACCTTAAGCATGCTACTGTTCTCCAAACCAAAGGACCGACTTGGGCTAAACAGATTTTGAAGAAGCGACAAAATTCGAGAATCACTGGGTCAATAGCAGGAGAAAATCCCAGAGTAAATGGGTAAGTATAAAGACAAGAAAAAGTAGGGTTGTAAGAAGAAATACTCCGGTTAGGGTTAGGAATAACTATGGGGGTACTAGCTCTCCAATGACAATCCTCCCGAATTAAAGGAACCATTGGTTCAGTAATTATAGAGGGATAATTATCAACCTTCTCCAACCTGAGCATTTACTCGCAAAGAACCTCCTTATCATGCTCAAAGGACAAGTCTGATGGTACAACTTCGTTTACCGTCGGTTCATGAAGAGGTTCCGCAGATTCTTTTCCCTTGGAAGAAGGTTTGTTAGATAAAGATCCCTTGGAAGAAGTGCTAGAAAGGATAGCAGAACCAGATACGCCGCCCCGTATTAATCTCATGCCACGAGGAGCACTAGTTCCGCTCCTTTGATGCCGTGCGGGAGCATTGGGGAATTGGTCAAAGATTGGAACTTTTCTAGGGTTAGAAGATGCCATGGCTCAACATGTTTTTACAAAAGAAGAGTAGAAGGAAGAAGCAAAGAGTTACTCAGTGAAAAGGATAAAGAAGAAGAAATCGAAGGAGTATACGAAAAGCGATCGGTAAACCAGGAAAAGTAATGATGAAACGCCAATAATAAAGGTAACCATCACTTCATGAATAAAGTAAAGAAAAGGCTGCAAACTCACAGAACTAGTGGAGAAGTGACACGTATATGGTACATTAAATGGAAAGGACAACTGAAGCGTCAACACTGACATAGCATTTATTGTGACAAAAATTCCTTTTTTTTAAGCATCCACTTCTCATATATTTATTTGAGTCTAGAGGAGGTGAGGGTGTATTGGGGAAATTTTTTTATAATGTGGCAAGACACGTGGAATATGCGCAAGGTTAGTATTCCGAAGGAAGGTGAACGAAAGACACAAAAGAATAAAATAGACACGGGACGCAATACGACTGCGAAACCCGTGCCTATTTGGAGCGGGCTAGAACGTGATTTCAGAAGACAAAGGAAGTAGATACGAGCACCGTATCTTTTCAAAACACCCAGAAGCAACGGGTCAAAAAGCATTTAAAGCGTGGATCTAAAGGCATAAAGGAGTCTAAATTCTATCATTAAACATCTTATACGTTAAAGGATCAACATTTATTGAAAATGATTGTGTAACGACCTATTTAATGTCATTTATTGCTCATTAAAACTTACGTTTTATTCCTCCATCTAGAGTCAGTTATAAAAGGAGGAAGTTATACCCATTGTAACACACAACAGTCACTGGAATACAACATTTTTTATTATCTATTCTAATTATTGAAAGCCTACTATATTTTTTGGTCTCTTGATTATCAGTAACCCGATTTCTCTATTATTTTCTAGCTTTAATCGAAATTCAATATTTTGGTTAAACAACTACCAAACCACATTACTTCATTCCATTATTTTTCTAACAAAACTTTGGTCCGACCGACGAATATTATGTTCCTGTCATCACATGCCAAGACCTGTCGTCAAAGAAACACGTTTTTGGGTTCTCATTATCAATATATAAATTAAACGGAAGGTTGTCGGTTGTGATATTATTTAAATCGTATCCTTTAAGTGTATAGGATTAGTTAAGCAAACAACAAATAAGATTGAACAAGCTCCGAATTACCAAGGAATGATTCAGAGGAAATTAGGTCCTATTCGTTTTCACGTAATAAAATAAGAATAATATTACTCTTCGAGCTTTCATTTGATTTGAGATTACTCTTATGATCCGTAAAGATCTAGCACTTCCCTCGTACAAGTAATGTCATCATATTTAAAAGATGATAATGGCTGCAAGTTCTAGGAAAGAAAGTAGCCATGAGGTTACAAAGGTCGTGATTGAGTCTTAGTTAATTACGTGAAACATTTATTCCGTCAAACAAGAATCGCATCCTTGCGACCGCCCAATGTATTAATTATTTCTCGAAAAAAAATTGATTAGACAACGATCAAACGACTTAAAATTATTTCACTCTACTGTTTAGCCATCTAAGTTGAGTCTTAAGACTGTGACGCCTCGTTGTGTTTTGCAGACCCATGCAAAAGATGATCAAGGATGTGGTCTACAAGTTACTGCTAGTATTATTTAACGTACTAGTATAATATTCCGTCGACTAGAAATAAATTAATTGAGAAAGACGGAGTTAAACTTCATGAGTTTGAATTGAAATTTTACCACAATACATTTAATCTAATTTAATTAATAAGTTCAAAATTAATTATTTATACTTATGTAAGTGAATATATATATATATATATCAAAGATAGTGGATATCTCTCGCAACAAATATTGGATGCATCATCTCTTAGGTAATTTAACTCCTTTCAGCTTATTTAAATGAATGCATCATCTCTTAGGCAAGCAAGAGGTTAAAAGAATATTAAATTAGGCAACAAACTAACTAGATCCATGGATTGATATATAGCCGTATTTCTTTGAAGTTCACCCACAGAAATTCCAAAAAAAAAAAAAAGGGTCTATCGATTGATTTTCGTCTTCGTTTCTTCTTCACGTGTTTGTGGAGCTTATCTAAAGTACGTGCTTGTATACAATAAGCTTCTCGCATTATGGATCGTTGAATATTTTGGGTCAAAATTGTAAGATCCTTAATATAATCTGAGAGTGGCGTGTACCTTTAGTTTCTGTTCATATTAATCATTGCAAAGGAGCGTCCTCATATTATGTAGATGGTTCTGTGAGACCTATATTCTGATAACTGCTTTCGAGGTTGTTCCTATATGATTATAGAATTTAAGTTATATACATCGCTAATAAAAATTGCTGTCAAAGTTTAACACATTAACAATTTTAAAATTCGTAAAAGTTGAATAGAGTAGTACTTGTATATTACATTGTTGTTCTTGCCATAGTGGCCAGACTCAGCATCAATGTTCAAAGGGCAGATTGGAAGTTTGAAATTTTTAATCTGACCTGGAATTAAAATTACAAAGAACAGTGTAAAATAGAGTGTGTTATAAAAATTTGTGTTAAATTACCGCTATTATCCTCGACCCTGTGGTGCGTGCTAAATTATTTACCCTAAAAACGGATAACAATTAAATTTATAAGTGATTTTAAGGATACGTAAATTAATTCAATACAAATAATAAATAATATTATATTGAAAAGATAAAGAACATAATAAATTGCCAAACCAATTAAGGGGAGTGACCCCGACTAAGTAACAGCTTACTGAAATGCCTGCCCCCGATCCTGGGGTCACATTAATGAGGAGTTGATGAACAAAAATAAGAACATTGAATAACAGAGAAAATAAGAGTATATTGCCTTAATATACGCGTTACAAAGTGTCCTCATAAATAATTAGACTCTCATTTATAGTAGATTAGTTTTACCCTAAGTATAACCCATATATAATTAGTAATGTCACTTTTACAAAAAACAAATTTTGATTGAATTTGGCGACCTTCAATCCAAGATCCCCGCCTCTATCTATTGATCATAATGTTAGTAGCAAATAACGATTATACCTTTCTCTTCTTACTGCTAACATATAACAATCCATAGGATTAGCATTATATTTGAGCATTTGATATTTTGTACTTCAATATCACATCTTGATTTGCATGGTGTTCAATTTTTCGTATGCATATATTATAAAAGGACATGGTTATTCTACATTCCTTATACTACAAGTACGTAATAGTAAATGCATAAAGTAAAGAATGTACACAAATATTTTTACGTAGAAAACACCTGTAACAGAAGATAAAAAAATTACGACCTACTTCCTAATAGGATTTTCACAACACTCCACTAAATCACTAAGTCAAAAATAATATTTATAAAACTCTTGTAAACCTAAGGGTTACCTCTAATCCTTTGTGGCAATCAGCCTTAGGCTGTTGCGACAACTTCAAGTTAACTCACTCTTGAACAATACTCTTAGACAGTGGCGAAGCTAGGAATTTCTACAAGGGTGTTCAAATTTAAAAGAAGTGAAAAAAAAAAATTCTAATAAAGGGTATTCAATATATGTTATATACCTCTAAAATGTAATATTTTACCTATGTAAACAATGTAATTTTTCGAAGAAGAATGGTCAGTTGACCACCCTTATCAATATGTGGCTTCGCCACTGCTCTTAGAGCATGTTTGGAAAGTCACATAGGAATTGGATTTGGGTGTAATTAGGGGTGTGCATTCGATTTATCGATTCGATTTTGACTCTTATCGATAATTACTTATTGATTATCGATTTGTACATATGCTTATCGTTATCGTTTCAATAAGGTTTCGATTTTTTCGATTTCGATTTATTAATTTTTGGGGCTTATCGATTCGGTTATCGATTACACCAATAAGAAAATTTGCGGGATTCCACGGAAAGTATATCGCTATAAACACGCCTAACTAATATGGACAAAAAGAAGTTAAAATAAGACGAACATTGTTTATAACATAAAAATTGTGTCAATAGACATATGCAACGAAACTAAAGTAAGGGATCAAATATATGCCACCAACACTCCAACGGTATTAAAAAAAAAAAAAATATCATTACTGCTAATTCTATTTTCCATTAATTTGAATTTCATTCTCTTCCGCTTTAAATATGATCATTCCTTAAATGTGGTAGATGAAATAATTAGGGGTGTGCATTCGATTTATCGATTCGATTTTGATCCTTATCGATAATTGCTTATCGATTATCGATTTGTACAACTGCTTATCATTATCGTTTCAATAAGGTTTCGATTTTTTTGATTTCATTTATCGATGAACCGATAACAATAATCGATTCGATTTATCGATAAACCGATTCGAATGCACACTCCTAGGTGTAATTGGGTATAATTACACAGTTTGGCATGTTTGTTTGGCCAAGTAATTACTTGGTCAGCATGGAATTGGGTGTAATTGGAGGGGTGTAATTACACTCTCCAATTCTCAAGGGGGTGTGAGAATTGATGGTAATTACACTGTGTAATTACAAGGTTAATTTTTATTTTCGTTCCTTTTTATTTTATTTTAATTTATTTTCTTTATAACTTTTTATTTCTATTATTTTAATTTTTAACTTATTTTTACTTTTTAATTCTTTTAAAATTATAAAATATTTTTTTTGTACATTATTTATCTTCCTTTATTTCTTGTTATTTCATGTAATTGATTATATTTTATTTTTATTTATTTTATTATTCTATTTTTTGAAACTTCACCTCCTAATATTATAAATAACGAGTCATTTACAAACTTATCATATAATGAGTGATGTAATTAAAGTGGAATTTCATTGTTGAATGTGATTATAAACTTATTATGTTTCATAATCTAAATTATAGTAGAACTTACTATTATTATGTTGGAATTTGACATATGCTAAATAATTTTTTTTTTAAAATTTTGAAATTGTATTACATTCATGGTTCTAATTTACTTGTTTTAGTAGTATTGGCTCACTCGCATGTTGTTCATTTTTTTTGTTAAAATTGATAGATCAGTTTTGTCAAACATTTGAATAATGTTATGACATTATATTTATAAATATTAATTTATTTTATCAAATATGAATTCCATAATGCTTACAAAATAACATATATTTTTAATTTTTGTACGTATCTAAACTAAATATTATTAATTAAAATATATAGATAAATTTTTATAATATTAGTTTATATATGATTACTTATTAATGTATATTCATGAAAAATATACATCTTAAATATCAAATATAATATTATTTATACTTATAAAAATTTATAAGCATATATTTAGTATAGTAACTTTTAAGTTTTGATAATTTCTTAATTTAAAATTTAATCTAACTGTGTAATTACACTTGTACAACCAAACAGTAAACTTGTAATTACACTGTAATTACACTCTGACAAACAAACAGGTCGTTGTAATTACACAACTGAGTAATTACTAGGATGTGTAATTACTACCCTAGTAATTACACCAATTCCAATTACATGGTGGCTTTCCAAACAGCAGACTCCTAGAGTACATGGTACAAATACTTCTAGAGAAAAATAAAAGGTACAACTCAAAATCCTACTACAGTGAAGCTAGAATAAAAGATAGACACTTGGAACTCGTTCTTCTATCTGGTTCATTTGTAGCTTCAGGTTCACACACTTGAACACACACAAGAATTGCTTGCAAAATGCCTTGCTATTTTGCTCTCAACTCTTGTTTAACTTTAGCGGTAGTGCGTACCTATAAAAGAGAACGTCCTGAAATATATAGAGTTAGTAGAATAGAATCAACTAGAGTTTTAATATAATATTCTTCCATGGTGGAAAAGTTATCTTCAACTTCTAACTCAACTATTGTCTAGTCAAGAGTTCTCTTCAAATAAGGAGTCCTGCTCCTTATCAATTATACAACTTATCCTCTTCACGTGCATTCCTTGTGTTTGAATCTGCGATCGTACATTATGTATATTATGTATGAACTTGATTCATGCATACGTTTTTTTGTCAATTATCAAAACAAACTTGCTCAGGCCAGCAAATAAGCTTGCAAGATTAAACGAGCTCCGAATTACCAAAGAAAGACTAAAAGAAAGGTCTCATTTGTTTTTACTCAGTATATAAGAAAAAATTTATGGTCTTTTGTGTTGTATCATAAGACACGATCAAACGCGCGACTTATAATAATTTCATACTACTGTTTAGCCATCTAATTATAAGTTGAATGTTAAGACTGGAACACCTCGTTGTCCTTTTTAGACCCATACATATGTAAAGATGATCAATGATACGGTCCACAAGTTATTATATTTCGTCGACTACAAGTAAATAAAAGACGAATTCGAACATCATATTCAGAAATTTACTACTAATTCATTTGATTTAAAATCATTTATTGTATCTTCTTAGTAAATTTTGATATATATATATATATATATATATATATATATATATATAAAATTAAAATGAAAATTACTGAGTTTGGATGAATCTGTAACATATCCTCTATGTCCGGCCACCTTACACTTTAATGAAATTATTCTTCTCTTCTTTTCAATTATTTAACGTAGAATACATTATCTCTTAGGTAAGCAAGAGATTAGTGGAATATTAAATTAGATAACAAATTAAACTAACTAGATCCATTGATTGAAGTATATATGTTCCAGCAGCCGTATTTCTTTGAAGAAAGGAGTCTCTAGTTTCTTCTTCACGTGTTTGTGGTATTGATTTAAGTGTACTTACGTAGTACAATAACTTCTTGTATTATGGATCGTTGAATTCTTTTGGTCAAAATTGTAAGATTCTGATAAGCACATGCAGAATTCAAAATTTCCACAATATTTGAGAAATATTTCACACAACACAAAAATTTACTAATTAACTATTTTTTGTGCTTTATACAAATTGAAACTATTGCAAATGCTGCCTTAGTAATGTTGCAAAACCAAATAATTGTCTCTCTTCTTTAATGAACTAATTGCATCTTGTTACAAATATATTATA